>LUCW03000005.1:7500-551863 GCA_001586965.3 Sphaeroforma sirkka | reverse complement strand
TTAAACTTTAAATTTAAATCTTAAATTTTAAACTTTAAATCTTTAAATTTTAAATTTTAAATTTTAAATTTTAAATTTAAAAATTTTAAATTTAAATTTTAAATTTTAAATTTTAAATTTTAAATTTTAAATTTTAAATTTTAAATTTTAAATTTTAAATTTTAAAATTTTAAATTTTAAATTTTAAATTTTAAATTTTAAATTTTAAATTTAAAACTTTTAAATTTTAAATTTTAAATTTTAAATTTTAAATTTTAAATTTTAAATTTTAAATTTTAAAAATTTTTTAAATTTTAAATTTTAAATTTTTAAATTTTAAATTTTAAATCCTAAAGTAGTATAAATAGCAGACGAGAGTTTGGAGGGATGATCACACTTTTCATTTCCGGTGGTTTTGAACAAACCGCCCTTTCGAGTAGACGAGTAGACGAGTAGACGAGTAGACGAGTAGACGAGTAGACGAGTAGAATGTCGCTGCGACCCGCCAAGCGGACCAAGATTGGGGACCGGGGACCGGGCGCTGGGGCCGCCGCTGTGGCTTGTGGGCTGTGCGAGAACACGCGGGGCGACACGGTGGCGTGCACCGAGTGCGAGTTTGTGACGTGCACGCTGTGCCTGGTCAACCGGCTGCGGGGGTCGATGAGCTCGCCGCTGGTGTGCAAGTTGTGTGGGCACCCGCCGCTGCTGCAGCCGCTGCTGTCGCTAAACACGCTGCCGCTGATCTGTGTGCCGATGCACACGCTGCTGCTGAGTGCGCTGCTGGCGCGGCACGCGACGCTGGTGTCGCTGTACGACAGCTGGGACGACCGGGAGACGTTCTTTGCGCACTACAACGAGCAGTACGGGTCTCGCAAGTGGCAGAATGTGCTGTACGGACGGTACTACAGCGAGCTGGAGGACCTGTTTGCGCGGATGCTGGCGCACGTGTACCGACAGAGCTTTGCGCGGGACCGGTACGACAAGGACCGGAAGGGGCATGTGCGGACGCTGGTGTGCTTTGAGAGGCTGCTGCGGGGGCTGCCGGCGGATGCCGGGGCCAGCGAGCGCTTGGTGGACATTGTGGGACGGGTGTATGGGTTCCGGCTGGGGACGGGAGGCAAGTGGGACATTGTGTGCGCGTACGACGAACAGTTTGCCAAGAATCTGTCGAGTGTGACATTCACGGGAAATCTGGTGTAGTGTTCTAAACAGAAAAAAAAAAAGCAAAAAAAATAAATAATATATCATGTAATTAAAACACGGATACCAAAAAAACGATAAACACCAGAAAAAAACAATTGTTATGTTATCTGATCTGAGCATTAGCTCGAACTCGGACTCGGGCTACTACTCGGGGCAATACGATGCGCCGTACACGTCTCGACACGCCACTGTGCGGGGTGGGTGGTTAAAGTAGGTAGGGGAGACAGGATATCTTTGACCCTATAGGGAAGACCGGCCGTTTCGATATGAGCAAAGAACTTCGTAGTAGGGGCGGACAGACAAAGTCGAGAAAAACTCGTGAGAAGGATTGGATGAGGCCCGGAGAAATTCGACCAGTTCGGGATGATCGTGAATCTGACGACGGTTATGGTAGTGGTGACAACAGGCGGGAGGTACTATACCCGCGCGAGCGCGAAAGCAGTCGTCGTCCTGAACAAGGATCCGACCGGCAATCCCAAGCACGCCAACGCAGTCCTTCTCCACAGCACCGATCCAACCGGCGATCCCAAGCACGCCAACGCAGTCCTTCTCCGCAGCACCGATACAACACGCGATCCCAACAACGCGATGACAAGTGGGATCTCCAATCAAAGTCAAAAAGACCCACACAACGGATGCCAAGGTCCGACGATTACCTGGGCAGACGTATAAGCGATGCCGCGACCAGGCGGAAATACTCAAAGTCAGAGAAGTTGCCCCGAACCCACGGAGATCAGTGTCTGGCGCGCGAAGGACGCACAAAGACGGGACTGCCACCATACATTGCACGCACGTGCATTGGAAGCAAGAAGAGGGGAGTCAACGGCAAGATGTATGTTGCTGTCGCAAGGCCGACACGGGTGGTTTGGAGTGAAGCAGCAACGTATAACCCAAACGGCGACTCTTCCGGTTACCGGTACAAGGATGATAAGTGGTAGGTACACAGGTGGTCGCGGCAGGTGAGGCTCAGCGTGGGCGAGTGCATGAGAAAGGGGTGATCGATGAGGGTGGTTTTGATTATCACAATGAATATTATTTTGTCACTGAACAAATTAATATATAAGACTCGGGGTACTCTACTCTACTCTACTCTACTCTACTCTACCCTACTGTTTAAAGGTGCAAACTACTTCAAGCTAAAATATGGGATCTCACCCGGAACTCTTCGAGGATGGCACGACCAAGGGAAGTACCTTCTTTTTGACATAAAAAACCCCATTATTATTCACCGATTGCAAAATCGCCTTCTTTTTTGACCATTTCCAAAAGTACCTTCTTTTTTGACCAATTCCCAAATTACCTTCTTTTTTGACCCTTTTCCAAAAGTGCCTTTTTTTTGACCATTTTTTTCCTTCTTTATTTAAAAATATCATGTCGCACCCACCTAAAATCAAAGTCGACATACCATACGAGGACGACGACGACGACGAGGACGACGACGACGACGACGACGACGACGACGGGTCGATCGATGAAGTGCAAGCGCGAGTAGCGTCCACCAGATTAGTATTTGGCTCGCAAAACGAGTTTGTTCTTCAACTCGCACATGTGCTTTCAACCTACGGAACTGTACGCGAACTTTCCGGGTTCTTCAAAGGTATACCTTTGACTGCGATATCATCGATTGTGAATGCGATCCCCGATCGCAACACGTGCAACTTGATATGCAACAGCTTTCGCTCGTTCATGATTTGTCCGTTGTTTTTTGTTACGGATGACATTGACGAAATCTGGGAACTGTGTGAAAACAACGAGTTTTCCGTATTGCGCATGCTTCTTCGTTTTTCAAAAGAGACACACGCGCGATATCCAGTGGACGGCAATGGCAGAACACGCTTGAGCGCGCTTGAATCGCAGAGTATGTATGGACAAATGAAGAAAATACTGCACAGTGGTACCGCAACATCGACGTTGCTGAGGGCGACGCACTTTGAACTGGAACTGTATAAACGCCTGGGTGACTCTGAGCACAAGTGTACAATACTAGAGCTCGAGCTGCAGCGTGATATGATCCGAGCGTGGATCAACCGCGTTCGTGTGCGACACGGCGTCGAAATTTTATAGTTTGTGTGTGTGTGTGTGTGTGTGTGTGCAAAAAATGCATTAAAATATTATTAATAATATTAATAATATTACAAAAAGAAAAAACTGTATTTTGAAACATGAGTGCAAAAACAATAATTCTCATCATTGTCGGACTGCTGGTCCTAGGAGTGCTTTTTGTTGTGGGTATGAGATCCTACGTGCTGACGACCACGACGACTGCGCAGGCTGAATATATAGAAAACCTGAAGAAATCGCCCGAAACACCAGAATAAACAGATGGGGCCTTACCCCTCCCCAGGGGCGCAGCGTAGTATCTGGAGAAACATGCAATGTGGCAAACACGCAATAACACGCGGGACTTGTGAAGAACATCGCAATTTTCGCGTACATTGAAAGTGCCCCGTACAATGAAAATGCGCAGCTCCATGGCCCCCACCCTCGCCGTGGGTGTTTGCAACACCCTCATGTTTGTGCTGTCCATGTACATGCACACAGTCGCCGACTCGAGGCTCGATCGCGTCGAGAAGGAGCTGGCCGCCCGCCGGAACAATGTTCGCAGGAACCCACTCAAGTTCATGTGAAATTGTATATAAGGCGAGGGTTTCCACCCCCACAAATCACTTTTACACTCGATCGCATTGAACAACAAGCAAAAACATGATCAACATCGAGTGCTCCGACAAGACCGTGGCCGTGGACCCCACCGGGTGCATGATGCTCGAGGCCCTGCCACCCATGGCCGACGGCGACGAGCCGTTCCCCCTGTCGTTCCCCTCGGCCACGGTGCTGGCCCTCTTCGGCGACTGGGCCACCGCCCCACTGACCGCGCTGCCGCTCGCCGAGTTCGTCGGGTTCTCGGCGGCCATTGCGCGCTTCCACCGTGAAATCATATCTTCCGTGTGCCTGACGGCGTCCTGGCCCCCCGCGGACGTGTTTGAGGGCTTGACGTTCACGCAGCTGCTTCCAATCTACCGTGAGCTGGACATCTACTGCATCGGGCTCGAGAACGCGCCGTTGGCCGAGGAGTATGCCGCCTTTGTGTTTATGAACCACTTCAAGACCGCCAAGCCCGGCACCCTGGCCGATCTACGCGCACGCTTCAAGGACCGGTGCATGTTCTGCTCGGGCAAGGCCACCCTCGTGCGCGCATACTGGCTGCCCAATCCAACCCACTGGATCTGCTGCCGGGACTTTGGCTACCTGCACGCCGACCACTGGGCCGTTATCGAGCAGTCCATGACGCTGCTGCGCTCGTACGAGGACGCGAATGTCATGGGCGGCACACCGTATAGCGCGGCCGGCGCGTTCCTGAACGTGTCTACGGAGCTCGCCAAGGCGCTCGTGGAAAAGCAGCCGTACTCGAAAAAGTGTCTTACCCGAAACCTGGAGGTTGTGTCGGCCATCCTGCGCAGCACACCACAGGCGCAGCTTGCCACGGACCCCATGACGCGGCTTCACCAGGACCGCTTTGACGAGTGCCGCGAGCGCATACGCAACATGCCCCGCAAAGCCACGGCCAAGAACGTCATTGACTGGTCCGCGGCACTGCGGAATAGCGATACCATCACCAGCCTGGCCAGCAAAACGCCCGACGGCCGGCGTAAACTGGTCCTCGAGATGTGGCCAGAGGCGAACCTGAACCACCTCGAGCTGGTCCGGTTTGTGAAGAACGGGGCTGTGCCGCGCAAGTACAGCCTCAACCACCAGACGATGCTGACGTACCACCACTGGACGAAGCTGTGCGCGGACGGGCTGGTGCCACCGCCGCTGGGGAAATTGTCCAACCAGCAGGTGCTGGCGGCGGCGCCGGGCCTGATTGAGCGGATGCGCGAGATGGTCCCGTACGTCGACATGGTCGCCGGTGTTCTGGACCCCGTGCCCAGCGACCTTGCGAGGTACGTGCTGGAGGGCGGGGCAATCGACGCGACCCTGGTGCAGGCCAACGAGCTGAGGAAGCTTGCTCCCGTGGCGCTGTGGCAACGCTACCGCTACCAGTGGGTTCGAGGCGAATATATGATCAAGGAGCCCGTGCGGGAGCGCCTGGACCTGTTCCGCGACAGCGACATCACGCTTGGTGCCTTGTGCAACGAGTATCTCTCTCGGCTGTTGTTCAGAGACGCGATCGAGAAGGTGCGCCTGTACGTTGCCGCGATGAAGCGGTTCCCGCACCTGATACCATCGGGTTTGTACGACTGGGGGTTTTCAAGTGTGCTGGAAAGCAACCCAACGCAGATCGAAGTGCTGGACCGTGCGACACGCGAGCTGAAGGCGGAAGGGGTGGTGTTTGACGGATACGGGATACTGGACAAGGTGATGAAGGGCGCTCTGACGTACGACGAGGGCATGCTGCGTATACGACGAAAGCACTGGCTGCGCCACTACACGTCGCATCGTATACGAGTAGGCGACAGGCAGGACGATGATGTTGCTCGGAGTGCCGTCCTGGACGAGTTTGGGGGGCAGTACCCCGAGGTATTCCCGTGGCAACTCTAGTGGTCCGGATCGGGCCTTTTTGAAAATTAATAAATTTTATTAAAAATGTTTGCTACTATTCAAAAGTGCACACACACACACACATATATATATTACACACACACACATACACATATATATTACACACACACACACATATATATATATACACACACACACATATATATATATATATACACACACACACATATATATATATTATACACACACACATACACATATATATTATACACACACACGATTTTTACATACCTGATTTACATAGACCTGATTTTACCTGGGTCTGATCTTTAGTCCTGGCTTACTACCCCTGATCCTTGGTCTTGATGTAGTAAACCTCGTTATCAGTCCTGGTCTTTTAGTCCTGATCTGATCTTTCTTTTTTTTTTAGACACGTATTTTATACACCCAGTGACTTTATTTTAAAACATTGATGGAATTGAAATTAATGAAATTAAAACAAAGTATCTTGTAAAATAAAAAACACGGCAAAAAAAAAAAAATAAATAAAAAAGAAAATGTGGTCTATAGGCACCACAAATGTGCGCCTTGGCCGATTCGCGGGCGACTCGAACCAGACCTACGACGCCACGGCGCTGGGTAACCGGGCCGGTACCAGTAATCAGGGGAACCGGGCCGTGGCGTTAGGCGTTGACGCCGGTCGAAACACCCAGGGAGTCGCAGCGGTTTCGTTGGGCAGCGAGGCCGGCAAGAACACCCAAGGCCAACGGGCGGTCGCCATTGGCCCCAACGCGGGCGAGAGCGACCAGATGGCAAGCGCCGTTGCCGTGGGCGATGCCGCCGGTGAGATCAACCAGGGCGCCGGCACCGTGGCCGTCGGCACAACCGCCGGGCGGATAGGCCAGGGCGACAACACGGTTGCCGTGGGCAGCGCATCGGGCCAGACGGACCAGGGCTACGCCGGTGTCGCGATCGGGTTCGAGGCCGCACTGACGGCGCAGGGTGCGGGCGCCGTGGCAGTCGGCACCGGCGCTGGCATAACGGGGCAGGAAGCAAGCGCGGTTGCCGTGGGCAAGAACGCCGGCGGCACGGCGCAGGGGCAAAACAGTATTGCGATAGGTGAGAAGGCTGGGTTTGCGTGGCAGGCGGCCAACAGCATCGTCCTCAACGCGTCGGGTGCTGATCAGCGGGCCCTGACCACCGGATTCTTTGTGAACCCTGTGCGCAACGACGACTCGGCCCACTATGTGCTGTACTACGATCCAGATCTCAAAGAGATTGTCTATGGGGAAGAACCCATACAGGAGCGCCAGGTCGAGTCTGGAACCTGCGTGGGCGACTACCTGACCTGGGACGGCACCGACTGGGTGTCGGGCGGCGACACGGTGGGCATTGCCTGCGGCGCCGGGGCAACACAGCAGGGGGCCAACGCGGTCGCTATAGGCAAGAACGCTGGCAACGCGTCCCAGGGACAAAACAGCATTGCCATCGGCGAAGGCGCTGGGGTGTCGTCACAGGCGGCCAACAGCATTGTCCTCAACGCGTCCGGTGCGACACTGAACGCAGCGGCCACCGGCTTCTTTGTCAATCCAGTGCGCAATGACGAGTCGGCCCACTATGTGCTGTACTACGATCCAGATCTCAAAGAGATTGTCTATGGGGAAGAACCCATGCAGGAGCGCCAGGTGGAGTCTGGCACCTGCGTGGGCGACTACCTGACTTGGGACGGCACCGCGTGGGTGTCGGGCGGCGACACGGTGGGCATTGCCTGCGGGGCCGGGGCAACACAGCAGGGCGCCAACGCCGTAGCCATAGGCAAGAACGCTGGCAACGCATCGCAGGGGGCCAACAGCATCGCGATCGGTGAAGGCGCTGGGGTGTCGTCACAGGCGGCCAACAGCATCGTCCTCAACGCGTCCGGTGCGGCACTCAACGCAGCCACCACCGGCTTCTTTGTCAATCCAGTGCGCAACGACAACACGGTGGAACAGGTCCTGTACTACGATCCAGTTCTCAAAGAGATTGTCTATGGGGAAGAACCCATGCAGGAGCGCCAGGTGGAGTCTGGCACCTGCGTGGGCGACTACCTGACTTGGGACGGCACCGCGTGGGTGTCGGGCGGCGACACGGTGGGCATTGCCTGCGGGGCCGGGGCAACACAGCAGGGCGCAAACGCGGTCGCTATAGGCAAGAACGCCGGCAACGCATCGCAGGGGGCCAACAGCATTGCCGTTGGTGGACACGCGGGTCGTTCATCGCAGGCGGCCAACAGTATAGTCCTCAATGCGTCCGGGGTGGACCAGAACGCAGCCACAATGGGGTTCTTTGTCAATCCTGTCCGCAACGACAACACGGTTGAATCGGTTCTATACTACGACCAAGCACTCAAGGAGATTGTGTACGGCGACAGACCCACCCAGGACCGCCAGGTGGAGTCTGGCACCTGCGTGGGCGACTACCTGACTTGGGACGGCACCGCGTGGGTGTCGGGCGGCGACACGGTGGGCATTGCCTGCGGGGCCGGGGCAACACAGCAGGGGCCAACGCGGTCGCTATAGGCAAGAACGCCGGCAACGCATCGCAGGGGGGGGCCAGCATTGCCATAGGCGAAAGCGCCGGTGCCACGGGGCAGGCGGCGAACAGCATTGTCCTCAACGCGTCCGGTGCGGCACTCAACGCAACAGCAGCTGGGCTCTTCGTGAACCCCGTGCGCAACGACAACACGGTGGAACAGGTCCTGTACTACGATCCAGTTCTGAAAGAGATTGTGTACGGCGACAGACCCGAGCAGGCGAGCCAGGTTGCATCTGGCACATGCGTGGGCGACTACCTGACTTGGGACGGCACCGCGTGGGTGTCGGGCGGCGACACGGTGGGCATTGCCTGCGGGGCCGGGGCAACACAGCAGGGCGCAAACGCGGTCGCTATAGGCAAGAACGCCGGCAACGCATCGCAGGGGGCCAACAGCATTGCCATAGGCGAAAGCGCCGGTGCCACGGGGCAGGCGGCGAACAGCATTGTCCTCAACGCGTCCGGTGCGGCACTCAACGCAACAGCAGCTGGGCTCTTTGTGAACCCCGTGCGCAACGTCAACTTGACCGACAATGTGCTCTACTACAATCCCGCGCTGAAAGAGATTGTGTATGGTGCACCGATAGCACCCCCGCAGGCTGTGGGTGATGGAACGTGCGTGGGCGACTACCTGACTTGGAACGGCACCGCGTGGGTGTCTGGTGGCGACACGGTGGGCATGCCTGCGGCGCCGGACAACACAGCAGGGCGCTAACGCGGTCGCTATAGGCAAGAACGCCGGCAACGCATCGCAGGGGGCTAACAGCATTGCCATAGGCGAAAGCGCCGGTGCCACGGCGCAGGCGGCGAACAGCATTGTCCTCAACGCGTCCGGTGCGGCACTCAACGCAACAGCAGCTGGGCTCTTTGTGAACCCCGTGCGCAACGTCAACTTGACCGACAATGTGCTCTACTACAATCCCGCGCTGAAAGAGATTGTGTATGGTGCACCGATAGCGGCACCACAAGCGGTTGGCACTGGGACCTGTGTGGGCGACTACCTGACTTGGAACGGCACCGGCTGGGTGTCTGGTGGCGACACGGTGGGCATTGCCTGCGGCGCCGGAGCAACACAGCAGGGCGCTAACGCGGTCGCTATAGGCAAGAACGCCGGCAACGCATCGCAGGGGGCCAACAGCATTGCCATAGGCGAAAGCGCCGGTGCCACGGCGCAGGCGGCCAACAGCATCGTCCTCAACGCGTCCGGAGCGGCACTGAACGCAGCGGCCGCCGGGTTCTTTGTGAAACCCGTGCGCAACGTCCACACGATCGGCGGCAGCACGGATATGATGCTCTACTTTGACCCTACCCTGAACGAGATCACGTACGGCAACAAGCCCGCGTCTCAGGAGGGCGTAGTCGACGGGGCGTGTGTGTCGGACTATCTGCGGTGGGACGGCACCAGCTGGGTCCTGGGCGGCGGGAACGTGGCCATTGCCTGCGGGGCGGGCGCCGACGCGCAGGGTGCCAACGCGGTCGCACTGGGGGCCAGTGCCGGCAATGCGAGCCAGGGCACCGGTGGTGTGGCGGTTGGCCCCGCGGCGGGGCAGACCTCGCAGGGCACCCTGTCGGTCGCGGTTGGCGGCTATGCCGGAAAGGATACACAGGCCCGGGGCTCTGTGGCGGTTGGCGGGTACGCCGGCGAGACCGGGCAGCTCGAGCGGAGCATCGCCATTGGCGAGAGCGCCGGGCGGACCGGCCAGGGCACGCGGGCGGTGGGGGTCGGCTACCTGGCCGGGCAGACCACGCAGGGCGACTGTGCGGTAGCGGTGGGCTACAATGCCGGGAACGCGGGGCAGAGCACCATGTGCGTGGCGATCGGGTGTGGGGCCGGGGCCGTGGACCAGGGGATCAATGCCGTCACGGTGGGCAAGACCTCGGGTGTGACGCGGCAGGGCGCGAACGCGGTGGGTGTTGGCACCAATGCCGCCAAGACGGACCAGGGCGAGCGGTGCGTGGCCGTTGGCGACAGTGCGGGCGAAACGGCCCAGGGCACCCTGTCAGTGGCGGTGGGGAATCATGCCGGGGAAACGAATCAGGGCCGCGCGTGCGTGGCGATTTGCGCCTTTGCGGGCAAGATCGGGCAGCTGGAGCAGGCGATTGCGATCGGCGAGAGCGCGGGCGAGTACAACCAGGGGGAGCGTTCGCTGGCCATAGGCAGCACGGCCGGGCAGACGGACCAGGGCGAGGACACGGTTGCCCTGGGCGATAACGCGGGGAACCTGCGCCAGGGCATGCTGGCCGTGGCCATAGGCAACCACTGCGGGGCCACCGACCAGGGGACCAAGTGTGTCTCAGTGGGCTCGTACGCGGGCTACCAGGACCAGGGGGCGGCTTCGATCGCGATAGGCGACCATGCGGCGTACGAGAACCAGGGCGAAAACACGGTGGCCGTCGGGTTCTTTGCGGCCCGAACCGGCCAGGGCGAGGGCGCCGTGGCCGTGGGCAAGGATGCGGGTAACGACTACCAGGGCAAGGATGCCGTGGCGGTGGGGTTTACGGCGGGCAAGTTCAGCCAGGGCGAGTCGTCGGTGGCGGTGGGGGCGTACGCGTGCACGACCTCGTCGTCGGACAACTCGGTGACGATCAACGCCACGGGGCTGCGGCTCAGCAACGGGGTGGACTCGTCGTGCATGATTAAGCCGATCCGCAACGCGGCGGGCCCGAATGCGCTCATGTACAACCCGGCGACGGGCGAGATTACGTACACGACATCGTCGGAGGAGACGAAAGAGAACATTTCGGACTTTACACGGGATGTGGGGGACATCCTGGCGCAGCTGAGTGTGAAGGAGTTCAACTACAGGAACAAGAACAAGTACACCGTGGCGGGTACGCCGGAGGTGGCGTTGACGTACGAGGAGTGGCTGCAGCAGCGGGAGCAGCAGCATCAGCAGCGGGAGCAGGAGCAGGGTGGTGCGGGCGGCGAGTCGTCGTCGTTTACGCTGGGCAAGACGGCCGGCGACCTGGAAGACATGTACTCGGACTATGTGATGGTGACCGAGACGGTGCCGGAAACCTTTGTGGACAAGGAGGAGACGCACTTTGGGTTTCTGGCCGAGGACGTGCAGGCGGTCATGCCGGAACTGGTGTACGATGACCTTGACGGGAAGGCGATCAACATTAAGTGGGAGAACCTGACGTCGATTCTGGTCAAGCAGTACCAGGAACTGTCTGCGCAGTTTGCGGCGCATCGGGGTGCTGCGTCGCAGATGGCGGCTGAGATTGGGGAGCTGACAAGGCAGAATAGCGCGCTGGAGGCCCGGCTCGCCGATCTGGAGGCGCGAATCTAGACCCGATTGTTATATTTTATATCTAGTCCCGATTCTACCCGGGTCTGGTCTCTAGCCCCGGCCTACTACCCCTGATCCCTAGTCCTGATTTAGTAAACCTCGTTATTAGTCCTGGGCCCTGTACTTGGCTTACCGGAGCGGGTTTACCAAGTCTGATCTCTAGTCTTGCTTTACGTGCCCGTTTCTAGTCCCGATTCTACCCGGTCTGGTCTCTAGCCCCGGCCTACTACCCCTGATCCCTAGTCCTGATTTAGTAAACCTCGTTATTAGTCCTGGGCCCTGTACTTGGCTTACCGGAGCGGGTTTACCAAGTCTGATCTCTAGTCTTGCTTTTTACGTGCCCGTTTCTAGTCCCGATTCTACCCGGGTCTGGTCTCTAGCCCCGGCCTACTACCCCTGATCCCTAGTCCTGATTTAGTAAACCTCTCGTTATTAGTCCTGGGCATTGTACTTGGCTTACCGGGCGGGTTTACCAAGTCTGATCTCTAGTCTTGCTTTACGTGCCCGTTTCTAGTCCCGATTCTACCCGGGTCTGGTCTCTAGCCCCGGCCTGCTACCCCCGATCCCTAGTCCCGATTTAGTAAACCTCGTTATTAGTCCTGGGCATTGTACTTGGCTTACCGGAGCGGGTTTACCAAGTCTGATCTCTAGTCTTGCTTTACGTGCCCGTTTCTAGTCCCGATTCTACCCGGGTCTGGTCTCTAGCCCCGGCCTGCTACCCCGATCCCTAGTCCCGATTTAGTAAACCTCGTTATTAGTCCTGGGCATTGTACTTGGCTTACCGGAGCGGGTTTACCAAGTCTGATCTCTAGTCTTGCTTTACGTGCCCGTTTCTAGTCCCGATTCTACCCGGGTCTGGTCTCTAGCCCCGGCCTGCTACCCCCTGATCCCTAGTCCCGATTTAGTAAACCTCGTTATTAGTCCTGGGCATTGTACTTGGCTTACCGGGCGGGGTTTACCAAGTCTGATCTCTAGTCTTGCTTTACGTGCCCGTTTCTAGTCCTGATTCTACCCGGGTCTGGTCTCTAGCCCCGGCCTGCTACCCCCCGATCCCTAGTCCCGATTTAGTAAACCTCGTTATTAGTCCTGGGCATTGTACTTGGCTTACCGGAGCGGGTTTACCAAGTCTGATCTCTAGTCTTGCTTTACGTGCCCGTTTCTAGTCCCGATTCTACCCGGGTCTGGTCTCTAGCCCCGGCCTGCTACCCCCGATCCCTAGTCCCGATTTAGTAAACCTCGTTATTAGTCCTGGGTCCTGTACTTGGCTTACCAGACCGGATTTACTAAACCTGTTTTTTTTTTTAGGGTTTAGGATACTATTACTAAAGGTAAGAAAAATGGGCAAATATCGATATGTCCCCGTTGTTGTACTTGTTGTGCTTGCCGTGTTGGTATTTATAACCAGCATCATTACTGTTAGCTTTGCAGCCCAACAGGTTAGGCTGCAAAGCTAACTGGGGCGAACCCCGTAATGACACAGAACCACGCGCGCGACTTTATTGATTCGAATTATTTCTTGATACATTACATAGTGCATCACAGCACCATTAAGATCTCTATGTACTAACTTGTTGCACCCTACACATGTAAACTTCTTTGCACACCCTATATCCTTATGATACGTCCCACAGCATGCCGTGATCGATGTCGTGTACGCCTCGGTGCTGAGAATACTCAACCTAGTCGTCGAGTTCGGTGATTGACTCTGCCTCTTCAGTTTGACCATAAACTCTCCAAGACACAGGCCCCTGAATCTGCGTCGTGTCTTGGTGCTCAACCCAGAACCAGACTGCGACTTGACCAGGGTCTCAGCGGTTACAAAACACTCAAACATGTTCGTTATCACCAGTATCCAGCACTCGTGAAACCGGCGGATCATCGCTTGCTTCTTCTTCTCTGCGTGTCTGTATGCATCCCTGGCCATGGCCACGGCTTCTGCGCTGGCCCCGTCATTCTCCAGCCTGTCCAGTGTAGACCTGCGCTTTCGGATCTCCTTATCGACAGTGTCGTCCATGTACCCAGCCAGACCAGCTCCAAGTTCGATCATACGCATATTGCTAGGATCGTAGATCGTGAATGCACACGATCCTCCCATGTCAGCAGCCCCTGTGCAGCGGAGTATCTCGGTTGGCTCACCCCAATGTGTCACTCGGACAAACCGCTCCGCCCACCCTCCTTTAGGGAATGGAATCCGCCTTCGGCTGGCATCGGGGAAATCAGTCAGTTCCAGCTTGCGCCTCATGTTGCCTCGGTGGACGTACTCTGTGGCCTTTGGTGTTGCTGGGGTGGCGTCGCTGTTGCACTTGGGCGTCTTAGAGTCGGGGTCCAGTGTGGCGTCGCTGTTGCACTTGAGCTTCTCATACTTCCACACCAGTGTCAGTCGAACCTCCTCCAGTGGCCTCAGGCGATCAAACATGATGCACCCCGAGGCGACAACGACTTTGTAGCCACGGGTTGGCTGGGGCACCTTTAGATGACGAATCTTCAGCTTGTAGCGTTGTTTGGCGTGCCTAACAACAAGCCATCGGATCGTGTGGCGAGCGTCGGCCCCACCATGCGGCAAGCTGTAGATCAAGTTCCAGTTGCGATCGTAGAGCTCAACGTTGCTATCGCCAAGTGTAGGCCTGAGTGTCACCGGGTTCATGGTGTTGTTCGGAGTCAACGGCATCTTGATGAACCTAGGCGCCAAGGGCTGGGATGAGGGTGGGCGGTCCAGGTTGTTGTTGGTTATATACGACGAGTAGGCGTTCCGCTCACGGTCCAGTGACTCGCCTTTACACATGGCTTTATCGAGCATCTTCTTGACAGTCGGATACTTCCTCTCAATGGTGTCGATCAGCGGCCTGGTCCGGTCCTTGGGTGCATAGTTGAAAGTCTCCACGAGCGTCCGGCGGTCGCGTTTGCGCTGTGACAGGTACGTCCATGTACGTTCCCAGAAGACCTTGGCAAATTGCAGAGTAACGGCGGGGTTCGGGTGCTTGCACTTGTCGGCGGCAGCAGTACTCTCCGGGCTACTGGCATCGTCCGCTGGGCAGTCAAACCTTTCATACTTGACGCCGTTGAGCTCCAGAGGCTTTACAAGACCGGCCTTGAGCTTGCTGACAGCCCACCTGTCGTAGGGGTTCCACGCCTGGTCTCGCGCCCACGACCTGGCATCAGCCAACGAGATTTCCTGTGGGCTATTTAGCCACGAGAACCGGACAGTGGGGGGGTCAAGACTGTAGTCATACTGGAACTTGTCGTTGACACGGAATGACTCCTTGGACTCGAGGATGTTCTCAAAATACTTCTCGGCACCCAGCTTAAAGTTCCTCTTGGTTATACGGTGGTCCAGTCCATACTTGGCACAGTACGCCACAAGGGTCAGCGTCTCGCTTTGCGATTCCCCGGTCAACCGGCTACGGGATGTCACAGTGATCTTGTCCGGACTTTTCTGTATGACGCATTTGTACTCGGACAACAGCAGCGACCTGAAACTACTCCGATCGCTCGACGAATCTGGTACAAGAGTACGGTAGGGGTAGAACGAAGATATCTGAGAAATGGCACACGGACAGAAACTAAGTACCAAACCCAAATACTTATATAACGCAAAAAGGAAAGAAAAATACAGGTAACTTACAGGGTGTTTTCCAACTCTTGGGTAGCTTGTGTTTGATGAGCTCGGTGTCGATCATAACTCTCTCTCGGGTTTTGGGGTCAAGGTAAGAAAGTTGTGATGTCCTGGGTATCATCTCGCACTTGATGGGGTCATCCTGGTATGAGATCATCTTGCACTCGAACTTGTCCACAACGTCCTCGGGTCGATTCGGTCCATCACCAACGGCTACCCCGGTTCGACATAAGAGCTCCTCGTCTGTCCACGGCATCCCACCGTCAATTGAAAGCTGGCAATTCCGCGTGTCGTAGTTCACCCTAGATGCCTCGCGGGTCCTCTTCCGATTCTTGACGGGTGCACTCGTCTCCGGTGTACCAGTTAGATCTCGGATCGCGTCCAGCACCTTGCGTGGGGTCCACTCGGCATCCACAGGGCTAAGACCAAATCGGCTGACGACAGTATCAACCAACCTCTGCCCGACCCCCGGGTAGTCCTCGACATTGTCAAACTTGTCACCGATAAAGGTCAGCAGTTGCGGACCAAAGTGTTTGCGCCCAAAATCTATCACCATCTGGGGTGGGAAGATATCAGTAGCGTCCAGTGCCTCGGCCACCTTGCATCTGTGCAGGTGTGAATGTGTACTCCCACACTCCGACTCGTCGTGGCGCGGCGGCATAAAGAGTTCCCTGACAACCTCCTGGGCTCGCTGGTCGAAGCTGGACCGCACGTTGCTGACAATGGAATCCTCGGCCGCCTGGAAAGCTAGAGCGCGCCTGTAGAACATGTCGATCTTGCACCGGCACGCGTCGGCCATCACGTCGGCCCGCATAAGCTTGGAGTGACCATCCGCAGTTGCGCCAGCAGAGCACGGGACCTCATCAGAGCAAGGCGGCGGGACGACTATAGGGGCGAAGAACGTCTTGACGCTTTTGTCTACCTTTGGACCATAGACCTTGACTGAGACAGGGGCGCCTTTATTCTTGATGGTGTCTGGTAGACACGTGCCGTCAGTGGGCACACTTCGAACCGGCAGTCGACCAACAGGGGCAGTTGGTTCCTGGAACGAAAACTTGTTGCGATGCACAGCTGGACCGCGCTCACCCGGCTCGACGAAATCCTGCTTGAACGAAGTCCGGACCCTGTACCTGGCAGTATACATCATCGCGCGGCGGATAACCAATGGGAGAAAGGTGACACCGTGGCTAGCGTGGGATCTCCGGGGTGAACAGGTTCTCTCAATGTGTAACCACTGGTCCTCGGGAGCATACTGGCAAGCATCCGATGGCGAGACGAACAGTGGTGCATCGGAATTTCCAGCGGGCTCGACGTCGATATGGAGGAAGGACCTGGAGTAGTACCACGACTTCGGAGCAGAACATCGGAACCTAATTAGGTTTGGGGACCGGCGCTTGACATCAATACCGAGCAGTTCTTGGGCCATCTCGAAAGTATCCGGGTAGAATGCATACGCAGAGTCGCCTGTAGACGTAAACAAAGCGGGGTGGTGGCCGTCGCGGTTTGTAACCATCCCAATCCGCCTTGACCCCGACGAGTGTAGTAGGTGGTATTCCAAGTAAGCAACGTTACTGGAAAACCCGGTATTGTGATAACGATCACCCTCGATATCGACAGCGGAGTTGGGGTCCGTCAGGGACTGCTGGGCACGTTGGTGGTAGACACATCTTTTGAGGGTGGTCTTATCTGGGCTGGGGACCAAGAACAGTGCCTCGGGCTTGGTGGAGCTCCTGTCCTTGTACGTTTTCATGACCTTGGCGTAGAGGATATTACAGATCCGTTGAACGACAAGCGTTTCAACGTACTCGCGGTCGAGTTCGGCAACAAAGGCGGGGTCCGGTAGCATCACAAGGTTCTCCAAAAGCACAAGAGGTGTCCTCGGGTGGCCAGGTAGCACGTCAGTCTCCATCCCACGTCTGTCGGGCAAAACCGGAACCGGGGTAATGGCGTAAATCACTTTGGCTGCAGCACTGTTAAACTTGGCCATCTTACGATCCGGTAGAGTGTCCGGGTCACCATCAGTCTCAGAGCGATGTCCACTCGGTGCTTTCCAGCGATCTCTTTGAAGTTGTGTTCCCAACATGTTGAATTCACAATCAAACAGTGATAATGAATAAAATGTACTTGAAAGCAACTGCTTTTATACTAATTTTTGGATCAATTTTCAATATTTGTTATACGCTCAGCCAATGAAAACTGAATATGATATATTTTCGAACCGATAGTGCCATTCGAAATGTAATTTCGATTTTTAGTACTGAAACTAGTACAAATACTCCGAAATGTTGGAAATTAAATTTTATATTAAAATACCCTGCAAGATTGGTACAAATACTCCGGAGGGATGTGAATTGTAGGTTTTATATTCAATTTTTGGACCATTTTTCAATATTTGTTACACGCTCAACCAATGAAAACTGAATATGACATATTTTCGAACCGATAGTGCCATTCGAAATGTAATTTCGATTTTAGTAATGAAACTAGTACAAATACTCTGAAATGTTGGAAATTAAATTTTGTATCAAAATACCCTGTAAGATTGGTACAAATACTCCGGAGGGATGTGAATTGTAGGTTTTATATTTAATCATGTCTAATCTCAACGATTCAGGCTCGACACATGGACCACCGATGTTGGAAATTAAATTTTGTATTAAAATACCCTGTAAGATTGGTACAAATACTCCGGAGGGATGTGAATTGTAGGTTTTATATTTAAACATGTCTAATCTCAACGATTCAGGCTCGACACATGGACCACCGATGTTGGAAATTAAATTTTGTATTAAAATACCCTGTAAGATTGGTACAAATACTCCGGGGGGTTTTTTCAGACCGGATTTACTAAACCTGTTTTTTTTTTTTAGGGTTTAGGATACTATTACTAAAGGTAGGAAAAATAGATTAGAATGTGCAAATATCATTATGTCCCCGTTGTTGTACTTGTTGTGCTTGCCGTATCCAGCATGCGCGCCGCGATGAGACCCCAAGCTTCTGTACACACCATGCGGGTCGACGAGGACGAGGACAGCGGTGGGTCGGAAACCGGGTCCACGAAAGGGGGCAGCGGCGGCGGCAAAGGTAAAGGCGGCGGCGGTGGCGGCGGCGGCAAAGGCGGCGAAGGTGGTCAAGCCGGCACCGCAGGCGGTGCCATGGGTACGGGCGGTAAGACCTGTGACTGTGCTAAAAAGACCACCACGTCGGAAACTACTACTTCTTCGACGGGCGAGTTGGTCCCCCTCACACCGACCGATGAGGAAAAGGCCTGGGAATACGACAGCGGGAAGATGAACGATGATTGTGGCACCTGCACGGATGAGAAATGTGCAGATTTGAACATTGAATGTGGCGATGAGTGGGGTGAGGACAACGGGAATCCCGGTGGCGTTACGGACGAGAGGTGTGGTCTTGTAACGGATCCCGACGACATCGCGTCCGGTAAGTACCGTGCTGGTAGTTGCGGAATCTTCCACTGTTGCCGCACCGGTCCAGAGTACGCTGTTGACTGGCGAACACCGTACGAGCGTGGTGGCATAAAGAAAATCAAATAAAACATCCCCACCACACGATAAACCAAAATAAAGTTTTTATTCATAAAGACTACTTTCGGCGCTTTGCCGGTCCATCAGTGGCCCCTCCAACGCGCTTTCTGCTCTGCACGCCATGAGCAGTCCGCTTATGCGCACCCAGGGCGGATGATGTGAATGCTCGATGATCACACTGGTCACATTTCACCAGGCGCTCCCCGCTGTGGCTGGACAGCATGTGGTACTCGAGGCCCTTCAAATCCTTGTACTTGCTCTCACACCCCTCCTCCGGGCAGGCAAACGGGCGTTCATCAGAATGGACCGCGGCATGCTGTACGAGCTCGCCCTTGGTGACAAAGCCCTTATCGCACGTCTCACAGAAGTGCTGATAGTCCTTGGTGTGAAAGCGCGCATGGCGTACGAGGTCCTGGGAGAGCTTGAACACAGCGCCACAGTCGGGCTCGGTGCACGCGAACGGGTACTCGTCCACGTGGGCGACGGTGTGGCGAAGAAGCGAGCGCAGTGTGTCAAAGCTTTTAACACACGGCGCGGTGGTACACGGGAATTTCCCACTCTCGTCCATGTGGACTGCGTTCACGTGAGCAGACAGCTCCGCCGCGCTGGCCAACACCACATCGCATGCGGTGCAGGGTTTGGGCACCACGAGGCCGTGCTTTTGCTTCTGGTGGCGGCGGAGACTCTTGGTGGAAGCGTAGACTACGTTGCAGCATTCGAGAGACATGATGATGTTCTTGAACTATTGATGTTGATTGTATGTACCTAGTGTAGATATGAAGGAAATCGCAAAGGGGATTTCGGTATTTATACTAAAAACTGCATAGTCGACTACGTTGTCGACTGCCACCAATCAGCCGGGATCTGTGGCCCTAGTGCGTTGGCTCGCCCGAGAAAAGGATGTAGAACTACAACGCCCCATCAGCCGGCATGATGTACGCGAGCCGCCTAATCAGATCGTCAATCTGGTCCTGCTGCCGCTGGTTCTGCAGCACCAGCTCGTCAATCACCACCTGATTGGCCTGGTTCTGCAACACCAGCAGCGAGACAATATTGTTCCACTTAATGTCCAGCGGCGTGCCGTCGGGCGCATCGTACACCAGCGTCGGATCAATGGCATACACTTCATCGGCCATAAACCCAAAGTGCGTCTCCTCCTTGTCCACCATGCCCAGGTCAATGTCTCCGTCGTCGTCGTCGCCGTCGCCCGTTTGGTCGTACTTGTTCTTATTCTTGTAGTTAAATTCCTTGACAACCAGCTTCGCCACCAGCGGCGACGCCTCGCGTTCAATTATCTTAATGTTCTCCTTGCTCTCGGGCGTCGACGACGAGTACGTGATCTCGCCCGTGGCGGCATTGTACGTCAGCACGTGGGCCCCCGACGTGTTCCGCATGGGCTTGATCATCAGCGACCCGTCGACAGCGTTCCGCATTTTGCCTCCGGTGGCATTGATGGTGATGGCATGCGACGCCGACGGTTCGCCGGCCAAGGGCGCCGTCGCCGCGTTCGCGCCTATGGCGACGCTGCACTCGCCCTGGCCGTGGTGTGCGGCGTCGAACCCTATGGCCACCGCATGCTGGCCCTGGACCATGTTCCCAGCCCCGGTCCCGACCGCCACGGCCCCGACGCCCTGGCTCGAGCTGCCGGCATTGTACCCGACCGCAACCGCCGACTCGCCCTGGCTGGCGTTTCCGGCATTCCGCCCAAGGCGTATTTCAGTGCTTCCGATTCTCCACGACATTATTTCTTTAATTAACTAATCTCGTCAGCTTAAGCGCTTTTTTGATTTCTTTTTTTCCCTTTTCTCCTGCTTCGGCTGCGCCTCGGGCTGCTCCCACCCCTGCTCCCGCTCCTCTGCTGCTGCTCCTGCTGCTCCTGCTGCGCCTGCTGCTGCGGCTGCTGCTCTGCCAGCCAGCCCGCGAGGCCCTCGCGGTCGCGCTCGAGCCAGCCCGCCCGTGCGCGGATGGTCTCGATGCTCTGTTTCACGGTCCGTTCCGTGGCCGGCGTGCCGTTGGCCGCAAAGAACGCCGCCACCTCCCGGGCCCTGGCCTCGGACGCAAACCCCTCGGCGCTGGCCGCCACGATGCGGCCCATGAGAAAGTTCCCGCCCGAGAAGCGGTCTTTGAACCGTGGCCAGTTCGCCCTTACGTAGTCCCAGGTCGC
Source organism: Sphaeroforma sirkka (assembly GCA_001586965.3). Classification (NCBI taxonomy): domain Eukaryota; class Ichthyosporea; order Ichthyophonida; genus Sphaeroforma; species Sphaeroforma sirkka. The sequence goes on along the minus strand of LUCW03000005.1, from coordinate 530,995 downwards.
ATCGCGGCCCACGGGGTTATCGCTACAGGCATCAATCATGACCGGCACGTCCTGCGAGCGCACCTTGCCCGCCATACTGTAGTCCAGGGTCCGGACCACCAGCTCCACCGTGGGGCCGGAGCACAGGGCCCGGAGAACCGGCAGGCGCTCCTCCTCGGTCTCCATCTTGTCGGCCAGCTCGGCCAGCTGGTCCCACTCCCGCTCGCCGCCGTGGCCCAGCACAGTCGAGAACACAGAGCCCCGCAGGTCGGCGTGGATGGCCTCGGGGTCGCCGTTCACAAACTTCTCGAACCGCCGGTTGGCCTCCCCAACCACCTCCGGGACCCCGACGTCGCCCGCGGCCTGGATGGCGCTGGTGCGCAGCAGGCTGACGAGGTGGCCCTCGCCCTCCTTAACATCCCAGCCGAGCCGTGCGACCAGCGGCGCGTACATGGTCTGCCTGAACTCGCGCAGGCGCTCCAGGGTTTGCTCGTCCTCGGTGGACCAGACCGACGAGAGCCAGGTGAGGCTCTCAATGATCTCGGACCACACCGTCGTGTCGTCCTCCTCCACGTAGGCCGACAACACCTGCAGGGCATCGGTCGTGTCCGCGTAGCCGGCCGACGCGAGCGCAAACAGGTCGCTCACGATGCCGGTGCGGTCCGCCACCGAGAACGTCTTGCTCCGGACACCCCTCTGCAGCATTGGCAGCAGGGCTCGGTCGTACCGCACTCGGTAGAAGCCGGTGGTGTCGGCGTTGAGCTTCCACGCGGCGCCGCGGGGGATGGAGCTCTCAAACGTGCCACTCGCCACGCCCTCCAGAAGATCGTCGCTGCCGGCCTGCACGCCCTCAATCATTATGTTAACCGGGACCCACCAAAGCTGCTGCTGCTGCTGCTGCTGTTGTCCGGCGGTGGTGCTACTACTACTACTACTACTACTACTCGGTCGCCCCGTGCTCAGGTACGGCTCTTGCCGCACGGTGATGGTCGTGGGGATGGGGGTGGCGGCCGTAGTCTCACCGGTGGACTCGAGGTGGCTGCCCGTGTCGGGTGGCGAGGCCGCAGACGAGGCCGAGGGCGACGCCGAGACGGTGAGCACCGGGTAGCCCATCTGCCCCGTCCAGCTGGCCATGAGCCGCCTGACGTCCTTGCCACTCGACACGCTCAGCGCGGCCCACAGATCGCCCGTGCTGGCGTTCGAGTACGAAAACTTTTTCAGGTACGCGCGCATCCCGGTTCTGAACACATCCTGGCCAATGTACGCGGCCAGCATGCGGATCACCGACGCCCCCTTGGCGTACGAGATGGCGTCAAAGATCTCGTCAATCTCCGACGCGAGCCGAACATCGACCTCGATGGGGTGCGAGCTCTGCAGCGCGTCCAGGGTCAGGCCGCGCTTCTGCTCGCTGAGCAGGAACTGCTCCCAGACCTTCCAGCCGGGGAACATGTGGTCCACGGCCAGCCACCCCACCCAGGTGGCAAACCCCTCGTTGAGCCACAGGTGGGTCCACCACTCCATCGTGACGAGATTACCAAACCACTGGTGGGCAAGCTCGTGGCCGATCACGTAGGCGATGCGCTGCTTGGCCGACGCCGCGGTGGTCTGGGGATTGAACAGCAGCAGCGCCGACCGGTAGGTCACCAGGCCCCAGTTCTCCATGGCCCCGGCGGCAAAGTCGTTGACACACACCATGTCCACCTTGGACAGGGGGTATGCGGCCTCAAAGTACTCGGTGAAGAACGGCAGCGTCTCGGTGGCCACCTCCAGCGCAAAGCGCCCCTCCTCCTTGCGGCCCACGGGCGTGTACACGCGGATCCGCTTGTTGTTGCGCGTGGTGGCCTCCAAGTACTCCAGCTCGCCCACCACAAGGGCCACCAGGTACGTCGACATGATGGGGGTCTGGTCGAACACGACCTCGCGCATATCGGTGCCGTCAATGGGCTTGTTGGAGATGGGGTCCATGTTAGAGAGAGCCACGCGGTTCAGGGGGACGTTGAGCGTCACGGAGAACGTGGCCTTGAGCGCGGGCTCGTCCCAGCAGGGGAACGCGCGACGGGCGTCGGTGGACTCGAACTGGGTCACGGCCATGAACTCGGCGTTGCCGTCCGAGTTTGTATACTTGCTGCGATAGAAGCCCGCCATCTTGTCGTTGAGGTTACCCGTAAACTCTATGTGTAAAATTAGATTGCGATGGGTTTGGTGGACCTCGGGCACAAAGGTCTGGGGAAAGGTGAGGACGGTTGTCTGGGCCGCCTCGGAGGTGTCTATGCGGGAAGCCTCGACCCTCGTCGTAGGAGTAGTAGGGGTAGTAGGGGTAGTGGGGGTAGTGGGGGTAGTGGGTGTGCCAATCACTACATGGGCAGACAGGACTTTGATGTCCTTGGTGTTGAGCGAGATGGTGCTGGTGGGCTCTCGGATGAGGATGTGGATGTCCTCGAACCCGGCGAAGGTGTGGTTGACGAGGTCCGGGGTCAGGTTGAGCACGTAGTGCACTGGCCGGACGGACTTGGGTAACGTGAAGCGCTTCGTGGTCATGTTTAGGGTTTATTTATTATACCTAATTTATTAAACCCGATTCTTATACCTAACTTTACATACTCGATTTATTAAACCCGATTCTTATACCTAACTTTACATACCCGATTTATTAAACCCGATTCTTATACCTAACTTTACATACCCGATTTATTAAACCCGATTCTTATACCTAACTTTACATACCCGATTTATTAAACCCGATTCTTATACCTAACTTTACATACCCGATTTATTAAACCCGATTCTTATACCTAACTTTACATACCCGATTTATTAAACCCGATTCTTATACCTAACTTTACATACCCGATTTATTAAACCCGATTCTTATACCTAACTTTACATACCGATTTATTAAACCCGATTCTTATACCTAACTTTACATACCGATTTATTAAACCCGATTCTTATACCTAACTTTACATACCCGATTTATTAAACCCGATTTTACATACCCGATTTATTAAACCCGATTTTACATACCCGATTTATTAAACCCGATTTTACATACCCGATTTATTAAACCCGATTTTACATACCCGATTTTACAATTATACGTAACCCTGTGCCCTGTGCATTCGTCGCCGATTGCCCTTTTGTGCGGGAGAAACAAAGGTATGTTTTTTCACTAGGAGGGGGATGCTGCGTATAACGTCAATAATAGTGGAGGGAGTCATGTCTGAAAGCAAGCTGGTAATCTGCCTCATCACAACCCCCTCATTCGGGCTGGCTCGAACGGAATCTCCAAATACCCGACCGGCGGCGCCGTATATGGAATTTCGTACATCGTCCAGGGGGATGTGGCTGGCTTTGCGTTCGTTGAGATCCCTCTTATTCTTCCGATCGCCACGTATTGTAATTTTTTGAGTCTTGCTCATCTCATTCAAACTAGCGAGTTCCTTTTCTGCGAGAACAAGCTCACCCCTAGTGCCCCCGCCGTTGTGATGTTGGGCAGGGGCCCCCGCCGGTGTGGGGGGCTGCCGCCGCAGCGACGGCGACGGCCCCTCCCTACCCTGGTTGCTCTCACGGGGAACATTTCGAAACAAATAATGCCCATTGTACATTGTCCCGTACAGCATCAGCGCCACCATAATCCGGTTGTGAATGTCCCGCAACTCTCGGGTCTTTTTCAGCGCGCCCGGGTCGTTCTCGGCTACCCCCACCACATGCGCCACCGCACCGCCGATTCTGCCCCACGCGTCTTGGAGCACCTGTGGCGCCAGGCCGCGCTCAAGAGATACCCTTATCGAGGGCACTGCATTGACGAGTGTTGTTGCGTAATCTCGATCCACGCGGTAGCCGTGCTGCTCCAGCTTACCCAAAACATACCCTGTATCCTCGACGAGTTGATCCAGACCCCCAAAGTAGTGTGTGCCAATCACGGACTCGATCAGTTGCAACCCCTCCTCGAAAACGGGGTCGTCCTCTTCAGTCTGTCCAACAACGCTGAGGGCCGCCTCTGTTCTCGAGAAGATCTCCTCCCAACTGCGGAGAGCCATCCCCACACCAGTGTCATACTCTACGGGTATGTAATTTGAGAGGACTTCGCGGACCACCTCCACCTTGTGTCTCAACACCCCCAGCTGTGAGCGGGACACCCGCCCTCTGTAGGTTACAATCTTCTCGCCCAACACACTCAGCTCCCTGAAGAGCGGGCTCACATCACCTTCCCCCCTGCTGCCTGCCGCCTGTGGCGCGTGTACGCCATTGCCCGTACTTTGCACAGGGCCCGGGGCCTCGCGCTCAACACCTGTAAAAAGGTAGCCCCCGTTGTGCCGTGTTTTGTATATCACCGATGCCACCACGATTCGGCTGCAAATGTCCAGGATCTCGGCCGTATACCCCAGCGCACCCGTCCCGTCCCCACCACTGACCGTCGCACCCGCAGCCAGCCTTGCGATTTCGCCCCACGCGGCCTGTAGCGTCTGAGGGGCCCAACCGTCCCTGAGATGGGTCTGGACAGTGTGTACAAAGGGTGCGAACTCTGCCGCAAAGCGTTCGCCCACACGCAAGTTGTGGGCCCAGAGTTGCTTGTAAATGTAGCCTGCATCGTCGACGAGACTACCCAGACCCCCAACGTAGTGCTGGCCCATCACCTGCTCAACGTACTGCAATCCCGCAGCAACGCCGGGGTTGTCCTCCCTTGGCTGTACGTGGGGCAGGGCCGCCTCGGAATGTGAAACAACCGTCTGCCACACGCCCATGCTCAACGCCTTACCCCTGGCGTCGTCTGTCCGGATCTGTCTCGCGAGCAGCTCGCCCACGACCACCGCCTTGTCTTTCATCACGGCTAGCTGGGAGGGGGACGCTTCGCCCATGTGCTGGAGCATGTACTCGCCCAGGCCCTTTAGTTCCGCCATAAACGGGCTGAGAGCGACTGGCGCGTCCTGCTGCACCACCGCCGCCGGTGCTGCGCCGGTCGGCTGGACATTGGCGGGGGCGGCTGCTGGTGTGGGTGGGGGCTCGCCCTCGCGGGTAACAGATTTGAACAGATAATCACCCTCGTGCGTTGCACTGTACAACAGCGACGCAAGAGCAGTCCTGCCTTGAATGTCCCGCACTTCAGTCGTATATACAAGCGCACCATCTCCGTATACGCGAGCACGCTCTACTTGCCTCTCAATTTCGCCCCACGCGGCCTGTAGCTCAGAGGGGGCCCAACCGTCCCTCAGCCGTTTCTGGACTTGGGGTATGATTGGTGTGAAAAAGTCCCAGAAACACCAGCTCACACGCCCGTCGTACTCCTGGAGTCTCCGGAGAATGGTGTTTGCACCCTCAACGAGTTCGCGCGTGTCACCAACGCAGTACTCGATGAGCACGCGCTCAATGTAGCCGAGCCACTGCTCAACACCCGCGTCGTCCAGCGGCGGTGCATAGGACAGGCCTGTATGTGAGCCCAGCACAATCTTCTTCCAGATGCTCTCGTTGCCTCTGGTATCTTTTACTACGAAGAATCTGTCGAAGGACTCGAGGACAATTTCCGCCTTGGATCCCAACGCGACAAGCTGCGAATGCGACGCTTGGTCCATGTGTTTGAGTATATACTCGCCCAGTCCCCTGAGCACCTCCATCAGCTTTTCCAGATTCATGATTGCCTTTTTCGTACTGGAGAAACAAAAGTAAGTATGTTTTTTTCACTAGGATGGGGGATGCTACTCAGAACGATCACCCTAAAACCGCCCACTCTTGCGAGCCCTGCACCGCCCGCTGGCGTTGGAGCCATGCAGTCTCCACCAATCGAGACTGACTCGTGGTGGTCCCTTCTCTTCAACATAATTGTTGGTATAAATAACAGGGGCTAATCCCAGCTCAACTCACAATTGCATGTTCAAGTACACAACACTCGAAAAAAGAAAAAGAAAAAAAAAACATGGCTGACTCTACGTTTATTTCAAGTCTGCAGAAGAAAATTGCCGGACTAGCCAGTCCAGTCATGCTGAGGGATCAATTCGCTGGAGACGCGTATGTAGAGACAGTTCGCGCGGCACGCCAGGCCCTCAAGGCCAACGGTGTGCTAATTATCCGAGGCTGCATCACACGTGAAGCATGTGCGGCTGGCCAGGCGGCGGCGTTCAGGGCCTGGGAGCGCGACATTAAGCCCAGCATCGATGCGGCGGTCCACGGGGCCAAGATTGATGCGGCGAGGTCCATTTTCGATGTACAGGCGCAGCAGAAGCAACTGTGGCCCACTGGGGTTGTTGGCAACAAGAACTTTGGCTTTCTGTACGCACAACCCGAGGCCAAGTGCGACTACAACGCGACCAAGCTGCAGGACTGTGACGCCAAGCCAACGGTTTTCGCACCGGGCTCGGGGTACCAGGCCAACCTTGCAGTTATGGACCATCCCGACAGCGAACTGGCTACGGCTATCCTGTTCCAGGTCACGGGAAATGTGGGGGGTATGGTGTCGCAGAACTCGTTTAAAACGTTCAGGGGTGCCATGACCGTGCCCCACGTCGACGACTACCCGACATCCAAGTCGTTCAATCGAGTCCAGGCCATGGCCATTGGGTACAAGGAGGGCGACGTACGCCTGGTGTTTGGACGGGCGACTCACGATCCAGACATTTCGAAAATGTACCGCGACGAGTCTGCGGCGGGCTTTACTTCGCTGTCGGAGCCAGATGCGATAGTCAATGCGCTGGAGGCCGCGGGTGCAATTGCTGTTCCTGAGCCGGGGGACATTGTGTGCTGGACTGCTGGGGTGGTCCATTTTGAGATGAACATTAAGGGTAACAAGTTCAAGCCCACAAAGGGTCATGCCCAGGAACGCTACGTGGTGGGGACGCACAATCCACGCAGCCTGACCCAGACACAGCTGGAAACGCTAGCGGGAATGGCGGAGGGTGGGTTCATCTTGCATCCGTACACTGGACCCAAGAGCCAGTTTGGGCCGGCCAACGCCAACAACTTTCACCGCAAGACGACCCAGTTCTGTCGTCGGCGAGTCCCACCGCGGTGTGAAAAGACGCGTTTTGTCACAGCAACCAATGGCTGTCGGGCCAAGATCGCGAAGATGACTGATCGGCGCCGACAACTGTATGGCCTCGCGGTGAAAAAGCCCAGTAGCCTGTTTACTGATCCCGTTGCGCAGCGAGTATATAGTGTCAACGTTTAATAAACCCGATTTCCAGGGCCGGACAAATTGCGAGTACACTGATCCTTTGTTTTTTTTTTTTTTTTTTTTTTATTAAGCATTTTCTCTAAACCCTAAACTCTAAACCCTAAACTCTAAACTCTACAACAACTTGCCCTGCTGGCCCCGGCTCGCAGGCGGGCTCGAAAGACCCAGTAGGCTGAGTCGCCGCCGCTGCTGTCGCCGCTGCTGTTAAAGGTCGTGGGGCGACTAACAGGGGCTCCTCGAGTCACGTCCATCGTTCAAGGCACTCCCACCTATTATCTCTTTCTCTTTCTGGAAAACGTTTCCGTTGGTGTGTGTTATTGATATTGGTGCATTTGCAAATTGTCCGGAACTGGAGATCCTGGATTTGAGCAATAATGACGTTCGTGATATTAGCGCGCTCTGTAAATGCTTGAAGTTGGCAAAACTGACCTTGACCGATACTTGCGTTGCCGACATTAGCGCGCTCGGAAAATGCCTGGAGCTGACACATGTAGGCTTGCGGCGTACTAAAGTCACCGACATTAGCGCGCTCGCCAATTGTCCGGCCCTGGAATGTGTGTACCTGAGTGGGACTGGCGTTGCTGATATTAGCGTGCTTGCCAATTACTCGGCTCTGAAAAGCGTGTACCTGACTAGTACTAAAGTCACCGACATTAGCGCGCTCGCCAATTGTCCTGCCCTGGAATGTGTGTACCTGAGTGGGACTGGCGTTGCGGATATTAGCGTGCTTGCCAATTGCCCGGCTCTGAAAAGCGTGTACCTGACTAGTACTAAAGTCACCGACATTAGCGCGCTCGCCAATTGTCCTGCCCTGGAATGTGTGTACCTGAGTGGGACTGGCGTTGCGGATATTAGCGTGCTTGCCAATTGCCCGGCTCTGAAAAGCGTGTACCTGACTAGTACTAAAGTCACCGACATTAGCGCGCTCGCCAATTGTCCGGAGTGGGACTGGTGTTGCTGATATTAGCGCGCTCGCCAATTGTCCGGTCCGGCGACGCCGAACAAGTGCGTGCTAACGAATCTTCATCCACTCACTAAACCCAAAAACACGCAGTGTGTTTTAGGTAGCTCATCGGACGTACGCGATCGGTGACCCCACTCCCCTCCCACTAGGGTTTTTAGGGTTTGTGCCGCGCGTGACTCTAGGACCAGTATAAATTACGGCGTACATCCTCATTTTACACCCACAATTCTCAGTTGCACTCGAAAACACTCGATTAAAAAAATAATAATATGATTTTTGCAAGACTAGCAGTCCAAGTCGCTGTAGGCCTCAGTCTCTTGGTTATAACAGCCTTTGCCGCTGTTGTGGCCGTTCCCGTTGTCGTTCCCGTTCCCGTCATCCCGACACGTCGTATTTTGCCACCACCGGCACACTTTTGCACACAAGTTGCATTTTTTTTTTTCAAGAAAATATATATAAAAATCTCACAAAACATGTAATGAAAAAAAAAACTAAGTTGCCAATAATAAAATGAGTAAGCTAAACATTGCAACCGCGTCCAGTGATGTCATCGAGGATATCTGGAAAAGGCGACCGGAACTTCTCGACGACGCACAGGTTAACATCTTCGTGGCACCGGCAAACAGCCCGACAATTCTATATGCACTCAACATGCTGGCAATTGCTGTAGATGCGGATATCTCATTGCGTCCCGATGCGTTCAAACTAGAGTATCTGGGTAAGACCGAAACCGACGACCCCATCTTCATGTGGGTGGACGTTGCCAGCGGTGAACACATTTTCAGGGAAATGAGTAGTCGAATGCTAATGCTGACGAGTGATGCCGATGACTATATGGAAATTGTGTACGAAGACCGCTCCTTCGGACTGTCGCCCTCGAGCAAGGACGATGCGCCATCTGGTCCCATGCTAACGTGCGCGATGCGATTGAACAATACGAAGGAATACATAGGTAAATCGGACGGCAACGTTTTTTTTAGCACGGGAGATGACGATGGAGAATTCATTCCGTACTTTGTGTACATACAAATAGTGTCACTGTCCGACAAATCTATACTTGAACTCTCAACTTCCAAGACTGCCGCCTTAGGAACGAACACTGGTGTCGTTGCACCAGAAGCGCCTGCCCTGGGAACGAACACTGGTGTTGTTGTACCAGAAGCGCCAGCCTCGGGACCGAACACTGGTGTTGTTGCACCAGAAGCACCCGCGGGTGACACGGTACTCGAGTCAGAAAAGGGAACGAATTGGCTATTGATTGGCGGGGGTATTTTTGTGGCCATTATGTTAATCCTAGTTGTGGCATATGCTATGTTATAGTTTTGTCAAGAAAAAAAAAAAGGTTTGTTGACCGGTGCTACATCTGCGGCGCCGCCGCCCAGGGTCAGGGTAATCGGAAAGCACATTGCAAAGTTGCTTTACGAAGCGATCAATCGTCGGGCTTGTTTCGCAGACACGACATATAGTGCGGACGATCTGGCCGTTGATCGGAACGTACTCGGGAACATTGTCTACGAGATCGTCGAGGCAACGTGAACCCACTGTGCTGCTCTTTTCGAAAATCATTTTGTGCGTGTGTGTGTGTGTGTGTGTGTGTGTGTGTGTGTTTTAGAGTTTTACGCGGTTTAGGGTTTATTCAATTTTAACTTTTATTTTCAATCGTGCACGCCACAAACTCCCAACGACCCAAGCTATAGGAATCATAGTCACCGTCAACAACCAACTGCATCGGCCCACTACTATCTACGTGATAGGGCATTTGTGTGTTCCGAAATATACCGTCCTCGATCGACCACGCCGTCATGTATAAATTGCGATCGAGACTTGTCTTCAGTCGAGCTCGAAACTGGGACTCTGCTGCGACATACACCCCCTCCATGTGCAGCAGAAATTCAGTCTCGGAAATAAACTCTAGAGTCCACGGAACCAATGGATACGTGTCAACCAACACCACGTTACCACCGACAAGGTCAAGTACACTGTACGAACCCGTGGTCGTGTTCGTATATCGCACAAAGCACTTCTTCGTCGCGACTACGTTGACCATCTTCTCATCCAGGACTTCTATAGCGTCGTCGGTGTTTGGTTTCTCATGAGGTAAGATAGCTGGTATCCGACATGATACAAAATCCCACTGGAATCCCCCCTCATACTGTGTGGCAACACGAACGCTCGGGTTCGACACACTGATCTCAAACGGCAGGCCGGCGCTCCTGATCATACTACCCCTACCCGGATTTAACGTTATGGCTTGCCATTTACTGTAGGCGTTGTCCAGCCGTTCGCTTGCCACTAGTGCTATGTACGTGTCGCGCGTGTTTGGTATCGTTTGCGTATCCACACTCACGTAGAGACTGTTCAAGTGCATCATAAACTCGTCGTCAGAGGTGTACTCGAGAGTCCACCGGTCGCTGGGTGTGTTATCGACCATTTGCACTTCCCCGTCGACAATGTGCAAATACTGTCCCCCAGATTTCACAAAGCACTGTTTGACAAGGCGCACGTCCGGGCGGCCAGGGAGAAATGGCTCGTTCCGCGTGTTCTGACGGATGCAGTCGCCCCCATCATACTGGCAGGCGGGCGTATTACAGGCAGAATCACAGAAACCGTCATTGAGGTACCACAGCGGACACTCATCACTGCACTCGGTGGTCAGAGAATCTACGCTGCCGTAGACCTTGGTGGCGGTTGCCATCATTGGCAGAATACAAATTAACTTGAAAGAAAACATTATTTTGAAAGTATATAGAATATGTGTGTTTGTGTGGCCCTTATATACAGGGCCTGAGGTGGGCAGAGGAGGACACCCCCATCGTTCAGTCCTCCTTGATTGCCGGGCCCCAGCCACTCGGGAGGTCTTCCTAAACTCGTGTAGCTATAAATATTCACGAAACAGTGTCACAACTTCATTTTATCATCATGTACAAGTTTAAGACGGCGTTCGGGATCCACGAATTTGTGCTGGGCCACGGCGACTTGTGTGTCATGTACACGACCAACAACCGACTACGCGACAGCGGTCCTGATTTTCAGCAGGTTGCCAGACATCGCGTCCCAGCATCACCAAAGTCCCGGGGGTGGCGAATCAACCTGACGTTCCGAGTAGTGAACAACAGCACGTGGCAGCACGACCTCAAACTCCCCGCCAGCAGCCTGGACGTTGAAATCGGTTCGCCCGTCCACCGCGTGGCCGTGGTCAACGACAGTGCGCTTTCGGCGTGGAGTCCGGTGGTGCGCGCCGCACTGCTTGCCACGTCAGTACCCGACCACACTGTCATGTTTGGGAAAACGTACACCAACAACAACCGACGTGTCGTCGACTGGTCCGATGCGATCACCGAGTATGCATTTTCCGGCAAAAGAGTGCACTGTACAGCAATCCCCGATTGTTTAGTCGGCCTTGTAGACCGCGTGTGCGACACGATGGGCACCACGCGCGCCGAAGTACTCGTCCACGGTGTCTTGTATCCAAACGCAAAGTGCAAGCTCGACTGGCATGCGGATAATGAGCGCATTATCAACGGCTCGTGTATTGCCTCGCTGACATTTTTAGAAAACCAGACACTTGGGAAGCGCGTGTTTCAAGTCAAAAACAAGTAAATAAAATATAAAAAAGAAATTCTGCTAAAAATCTTCCTTGCAGGGCTGCGAGCTCCTTTTTTTATTTTATTTATTTTTAAAAACAATGCTATCCCCACCCAGGAGGGGCCTTGCGAGCCCTGGTGGTAGTCTTTTTTTTATTTTATTCATTTTAAAAAAAAATGCGATCCCCAGCCAGGACCTTGTGAGCCCTGACTGGGCTTGCGAGCCCCCATCGGAGGCCTTGCTGCAATTTTATAAGCAGGACTGCAAGCCCGCCGTCACAGGGCTGCAGGCCTTACATGAAAAAAAAAAAATCTTCCTTGCAGGGCTGCGAGCCCCTTCACAGGACCTGATTTCCAGACCCGATTTTTTTTGTTATGTTTACAGTAGACCTGATTTTTTTTTTGTTATGTTTACACTAAAGAGGCCCAGCAAAAAGAGGCTCAGCCCGAATTTCCGTCAATTGGCGGAGACTTTCTGCCCTATATATTTTTTTTAAATGGCTCGGAAAGCCCTGGGAGCACCACAGTGGGTGTTTTTTACATAGTGAAATTTTGGCTGATTTTTTTTTACCACAGTAGTATTTTTTTACCTCACTTTTTTTTTTTTGTGGTTGACTAAAAAAAGTATGAAACGTCGCAATGATGAGACTGGTGTTTCGGCCCCACGGCCACGTAAGCGGACATTTATTGACGTCGGCAGCCGCGACAGGGGTAAACACATAGTTGGGGCGCCGCGACAACGACTCAGCGATTTGCCGACCGAGGTTCAGGAGGCCATTTTCTCAAACAGCCACAACCAAGAGCTTCGTCGTGTGAACCGGCATGCGCAAACAGTGTACGACCACTCGCTATTACGCGCAGAATCATATACGGATCGTGAACTCAAACAAATGTTTTTCTCAAAGCATATCAAGTTTTTCAAAAATCCACATTTGACGAACGCCATGCGGCAAATCGTCCGTTGCAAAGCGTACGTATCTGCCATGATGGAAAATTTACAGATTCTACACCCCCGAGTTGTGGCCCAACTCCTGGTAGCAACAGCCACAGAGTACGAGTCCACGTCCGATATGTTATACTTGACGGCAGCCACAGATATTGTCACGTCTCGAGTCATTCCCGATGAGGACATCTTGGCTGTAATGCATAGAGTCCTCGATAGTTCAAAGTCCTACATTATACCACAAGAAATCATTGAAACGTATGGTTTTAAAATGACTGATGGTGTTATAGCTACAATGATGAATGATCCTGAACCGGATGTGTTTTTGGAATACCTGATGCGAACGACAGAGACCAGAGACCTTCCACGCATCCAACGCGCCGTCAACGCACACTTTAAAATGCGGCACTTTGATATGGAAAATCCAATGTATATTGCACTGGTTGAGTCGGGATTTGTGGTTCCGACTCGAGATCATTTGCTGATCTTTCAGATTTACAACAAGGCGAACAAAGTACAATTTCTGTTACACCGCGGTATCCGTGCAGACACAACAAACATTCTCGCATCACTCTTATTCGAAGGCGGACTGGGACAGTTGGTTGCCAATTCGCGAGACATGCTAAATTTCCGGCACTGTAGCACGGCAGTCATGGTACATCTTGTTCTACACAATGAAGTTGCACTCCTCCAGTCCCTCATGTCATCCAATACAACCTTTGATGTAAGGGAATTCACACTACCGATCAACTGCCCGCCGGAGATTCTGAAAATCATGTTTGACGCTGGCTGGGGGAAAATATCTATTCTGCTGTGGCTCGACGAAATCCGAAACAATTCCAACGTGCATTTGCAAATCAAGCGGCACGTACTCGCAACCGGTCAGGAGGTCCCCACAGAACACCAACGCGTGATTCTGGCGTTCGCTAAACGGTTTGGATCCTATGACGCCTACCGGGATTTCGAATCACCGGTCCAGCAGAGCTTGTTGGACCACGTCGTGGAAAACAATCAGAAAGCTGTCCAGCGAATGTTGAACCAGGGGGTTGTTCCAGATACCGCTGTGGTGTGTGCTGCAATATTCGACCATGATATGTATGAGATAATCAGAAAGTATATTACCGATGATGAACACGACGAGGTGTCTGCAAACTATTGGTGGCAGGACACGCTGCTAGACTCCAAAGCGAACATCCGACAGCTCAAGAGAGAGCCGATGGACGTAAACACGTGGGTCAGTTTTATACAGAGTGAGCGTTATCGCAGACGTGAGTCGCGGGGTGAGTTTCGAGATTTTGTAGTTCAGTCGGTGGAACGGGATATGCTAACGCCTGCGTTTTGTCGTTTGATGCTGTACATTATGGCGATACACGGATATAACAAGCGGAAACATATGGGTAAGCGTGAGGGTGAAACGGGGGGAGAATTTTTTCTGCGAGTTTTTGGTGCGGTAAGAGGTGTCATTGGCGACAATGCGTTTGTTGTCAATCACTTGAAGTATATGAATTCATCAGCTCCGTACAGAAATCAATAATATTAAAAAAAAAATAAAAATTGCGACCCCTGGTGGTAGTCTTTTTATTTTATTTTATTTATTTTTAAAAACAATGCTATCCCCACCCAGGAGGGACCTTGCGATCCCTGGTGGTAGTCTTTTTTTTTATATTTTATTTATTTTTAAAAACAATGCTATCCCCACCCAGGAGGGCCTTGCGAGCCCTGGCTGGGCTTGCGAGCCCCCATCGGAGCCCTTGCTGAAAAAATAAATAAATAAAAAAAAAAAAAAATCTACTCTGCCATACCTGCAGAATTTTTTTTTTTCTTATGTAATTATTAATCCGAGAGGATATCTATGTATATTGCAGACATCTGAAGCAGGAATGAGCTCCTGGTCTCTACTCGCTTTCCCTCCACAATAGTATTTCGTTCCTGCAGTAGGTGAGGTAGCGGCTGCTGCTGCGGCAGTAGATGGGGATACTCAGCGATGCAAGCCCCAGTAGTAGTCGTACTAGAAGGGGCTACTGGTGCTGCTGGTGCTGCTGGATCTTCTTCTTCTTCATCATCATCATCTTCTTCTTCTTCATCTGGTGCGGTGGGCTCTGGCTCCAAGGCACCATCTACTGGTTGTGGTGTGCCGTGCTCAGGGGACTCGGGTGGTGGGGGCAATGTTGACACAGCAGCAGCAGCAGCAGCGGTAGACGAGACGCGACGCGGCTTCCGCCCCGACGACGACCTGGTCCTTTTCAGTAGTTTGGAGCGCAGAATGCCATCTCGCACACACGGGGGGGCGGGCCGGCCACCGAGCACGTAGCCCCCGAGGCTGGGGTTGGCCAGCATGTCTATCGGGCTGTACCACTTACATTTACCTGTTGTCGCGACAGGAAACGCACCCTCGCTGTCATCGGGGTAGATCAGATCCCTGAGGGCCGCGAGGCGGTCGTACATCCGTAGCGCCGAATGGTCCGTGAACTGCAACACTATCAGCATTTCAGTCAACCAGCGCTGTGAAAGTTGGTGTCGCTTCTCGTACACGACGAGGTACAGTTGCTTCCGGTACCCGGGAAACAGTCCACTCTTCCGGTGTATCGGACAACCGTTTTGCTGCTTGTCCGTCGCACTGGTGCACGGTCGCAAAACTCCCCCCACAAGCGTGAGACATTGCGGCATAGTGTGAATGTGTATCTATGCTTATTAATATTCATATACATGCACGCGTGTTAATACACTATTGTATACTTTCAACGTGTGTGTGTGTGTGTGTGTGTGTGTGTGTGTGTGTGTGTGTGTGTGTGTGTGTGTGTGTGTGCCGCGATCTTGTACAACATACATGTGCATTATACAAGACAACGCGCATAGCATATGACTCTTCAACCCCAAAGAGCATCTTGCTATCCTCGGTGGTGGCGTGGGGGAATACGCGGAACAACTTGCTTTACCACCCTGCCCCCATCTTGCCTTCTGCCAGTTTCACATTCTTGTACATTTTTGCTTTAGCAATTTATTACTCAACGCTCATCAAACTGTCAGCCACGGTCGACTTCACCCCTCGTCCCATAAACAAATTTAAAAAAAAAAAAGCATTTTCCTCTTCTTTGCGAGTTGATAAGGGCATTGCCAAGCACTATAATTTGTCAATACGCCTCAACGAGCTCTTCATTGTGAGTAAATATCGGATCCAACTAACAAAAACATCATATAAAACAGCGTAGAGTTGAATTTTAAAAAAACATTTTTTATATGGTATATATTCAACTCCGTACTTTCATTTACTAGATGAAAAGTGCGGATTTAGATCCACTCTTCGATTGGAGCAGTCTACTGCAAGGTGGAATGTCCGGTGTGTACCGTCATGCTTTATTGTTCTAGGGATGGGGGACTATATAAACCAGCTGTTGGGCGCACACAATACCCTCTATCTCTCTGTTGTTTAAAAAAAAAAAACAACAACAACAAACACACCTACGACAAACCCAAATCAACCAAACATGCAGGCTCACGACTTGGGGATACAGGAGGGTAGTAACACGATCCGCCAAGTGTTCCAGCACCGGATCAGCAACAGTGTCACCCAGCGCGTCGTCTTGCCCGACTCGTACACGCAGCTGCTCGAGATCGGCAATGGCTTCTACAACATGCTGGACCTCAACACGGTCGTCTGGCTGTCGGCCATAACCCTGAGGCTCCGCACCGCCACCTCGTCGTACACGCTGACCGATGGCCAGCACCGCTTCATCTTTGCCAAGGCCATCCTCGTCGCGATCCGCTACTACGTGCTCAAGGTGTACCTGGAGCTGGACTACACGAGCCCGGCCTGCGAACCGCTCTACGATCTGTGTGTGCACCTGTATGCCGACCTTCGCTCCAACCTGGTCACCAGCGTCGGCGGTGCGCTCAGCTACACCAGCAATTTTAAGGACGTGACGAACTTTATGGCGCAGGTCGTCATGTTTGGCGGGTCCGTGTACCCGACATCGCTGTCCACCAGCTCGCCAGACCGCAACCGGGACCTGCGCGCGCTCTTTGCGGCGCACTGTGCCTGGATGGAGTCCAGCTGCATGTCCGAGGGCCAGATCGTGGTGGCCGAGAAGTGCCAGTATGCGCGGTCGACGGCCGTCATGTTCTGTGCGGCCGTTAACCTCGACATCTTTATAGACACACACCAGAATGACCGTATGGCGCGTCTCGAGTACCTGCGTAAGCGTCTGCACGACACAACAAACCGCCTGTACTTTAACGTCCAGACAGTGGCCAACGAGCTCAGCGCACTGTACAGCAACACCACCATATCCAAGCCGTCGGACTACGACATACTGTTCAATGCATGTGTGCGAGCCTCCATCGGTACCACGACCAACAGCTATCTGCACACGTACGTGGACATGTGCGACGTGCGCGGCATCGTTGTTCGCTACACGGATGTCCAGACCCCCACCGGGAACATCTCGGCCACGGACCTGGCCTTGAGTGTGCTGTACAAGAACGTGTTGGATGTGATCCTGACCCCCAAGTACGCTGATGTGACCACCGTCGTCCCGCCAGCCAGCCGCCCAGACCGCCACTTCCTGCACAAGTACAGTCGCCCGCAGACCTCGGTGGATGGCGTGCACACGAGCACCTATGTGTTGGCGCGCATCAAGACCACGATGACGGCCGTCGCGTGTCTGATGACTGCCCGACCCGAGGTGCTGGGTGTGCGGTTCGGAGCGGCGGCCGCGCCTGCGCCTGCGCCCGATACCACCACGCCCGCCTCGTCCGCATCGGCGGCATCCGCCGTAGCCAGCCACACGCTCCACAAGGCTCTCCTCAATGCCATCGCCGCCCCACACCGCCAGTACCTGCACGTCATTGTCACGGCCCTCGAGCACCTTATTATCTTCGTTACGCCCATCGACCACCGCGTCTACCTGAGCTTTTGCGCCGAGCACATCTACCAGTGCGTCGAACGCGCCACGGCCCTGTTCTCGCGTTCAACGGGCCTCACGGCCCTGTCAGAGTCCAACGCAACCCTCGCCAAGCGGGTCCAGACTATCGCAACGGCCATTCTCACGCACGCCCTCACCGTACCCGCGCCCAACCACCCCCTCTTTGCATCCGTCACCAGTATCCCCAAGCTCCTCAAGCTCATGCTGGACTACCCCACACTAGACCGCTTTGTGGCCGAGTACACGTCCACGGCACCCGCGCACGCCCCGCCCCCAGTCGCCGACATTGACGCGCTCGTCATCAGATGTGCATCCTTTATCGACCGCCTCGTGTTCATCAACTATGTCCGAGACTGCATGAACACGGTCGCGGCCGACCAGCTCACGGGTGAAATCAAAAGAGGCGACCTCCGGTGTGTCCAGTCGTCGGTCCCCCCGGTCGTGTTTAACGCCAAGGTGCGCTGTGCCTTTGGCGTACACCTGGGCTTCCGAGCCACCTTCCACACGGACCCCGCGAGCTACGACGCCATTGCCGCCGACACGACAAAGCTCGCTGCCTTATACCTTGCCGACGTCATGTGCCACGATCACGACCACGTATCGGATACCGTGCACGCGCTGGTCCAGCAGTGTATCCTGCACCCCAACAACCGGTACACCTGCACAAGAATCAAACCCATGTCGCTCCAGCGCTACACGGCCTACCTCGTGAACACCGAGCACATGCGGTCCGCCTCCGAGTACCCCCTGGTTGCAGCGGACGCATGGCAGCGCCTGGACTCCACACTGACACCCCTGCCCCTGGCCATTGACCCAAACGCCGACGACGATCAGTTTGCTGAAGCAGCGGGCGGTGACAGCATGCAGCAGTTCAATGTTGCTGTGGCCACGGTTCGCGACAACATGTATCTGCGCTTCACTGCACGCTTCCAAATGCCACCCGACGTGGCAAGCGCAAAGGGGTCTGTAGCCACCACACCGGTCTTTGACCGAGCGGCCACCAAGAGTCTGCGGAACTTGCACAGCACACTTGTCGCCCTCTACAAGAAGCTCCTGGTCCCAAGCCACGCCGATGGTGATCAAGAGACACGCCCCCCCAAACGTTCTCGGACCAAAGCGAGTCACACCAAGGCTTCCGGGGGGACGACGACCACGACGACCACGACCACTGCACCCGCACCCGCACCCGCACCAGTGTCTACCGCTGTTGCTGCTCGAACTAGGCTGCGCAAGACCACTGCCGCTACCGCCACCCCTGACCCCAACGCCACCCTGCCCGCTCTCGAAGACACGCTGCCACCACTACCAGTACCGGAAGTGACACACCTCTCACCCTCTAGTCAGAAGCTCCTGGACGACTTCTTTGCCCCCAGCATCTAGGGTTGTGTAATTTCTAGTTGGGTGGTGGTGGGCTATAGTTTTGAGTTGAATAAAAATATTTGACACACACACACACACACACACACACACACACACACACACACACGATAATAATAATTCAATAATAATTCCACACGATTCATCCATTGGTACATGTGCTTGTCTAGGCGTGTACAAGATCTCGTCCGCGTGAAAAAAACCCTTGACAAATCCATATGAAATTGTATCCGATTGATAATCCGTACCATGCTTTATTTGTTTTTTATCCTTTGCAATCTTTTGGAGGCCGCGTCCCCGTTTACGCTGGGCCTCCTTCTTGGCAGCGTGTTTGGCTCGATTTGTCAACAACACCTTGGCCTTTGCCGCAGCGCTACACGGCTCTTTCGCCACCCTAGAACCGGTGCTCTTCATATACGACACGGTTCGTCTATCGTCGGTGCGAACAAGATTGTAGTCTAGCAGCAGCTCCTCGCCCGCCTCGATCGGGCGTCTGGTGCACACAAACACCGACTTGAAGCAATAGTCGCCCATACCCCCGTCCAGTGTGTCTGAGCTCACCAGCTCCGTATTGACGTCGCGTGCATGGTCGGCCGAGTTGATCAGGTGGGCAATGTACTTGTCGTTGACATACTTTTTGGCCCACGCCGACTGGGGGTTTGCGTTCAGTACAATGGGCTCGTCCTTGTCGTTGTACGCAGTGACGCAGTAGGTCCCGCGAACGGAGGTGCCCTGTAGGACGTAGCCAACGTACGCGGTGCGCATACCGGCGGCAATGGGTGCTTTGGCAAACACACCACGCCCCTTGCGGTCGTCGCGTCGTATTTCACACAGGTCTTTGAACTCGTCCGGGTAAAGTGGCACTACGGGTTCGGTGTACACGCGTCTGGAACGAACCATTGTAGTACGTGTACATGTATGCGTGTGTGTGTATGTGTGTATATGTGTGTGTGTATGTGTATGTATATATATGTGTATGTGTATGTATATATATGTGTATGTGTATGTATATATATGTGTGTGCGTTTTACATGTTTATTAAACCTATAGTGTAGTAGACAGAGAATCGTTGTTGTTTTTTACATATTTTTTGTTTCTGAAAAGGTCATTTTGGGTCCAGGTCCATATATCAACCCCGATTCATTGGCCCCACTAGGGCCTTTTTGATTATTATTCAATTTATATAACAGCTACACACACACATATATATACATACACACACACACACACACACACACACACACACACACACACACACACACACACACACACACACACACACACACATATATAATATACATACACATACATACATACGCACAATCTACCATGTCAGACACCCACAATCCGGTCCTAGATGCAGCCAGAAGTCGAAACACTAGGGTCCTCGAAAGGCTACTAAGGGGCGATGTTCCACAGACCAATTTGGAAGGCGCACTGCGCTGGGCCTGCGTAAATCACCGAAACGATGTAGTTGAACTCCTGCTTGACAGTGGGGCGGATATCAAAGAAGGGTACACGCCCCTGCACTTGGCCTCCAACGAAGGGTACTGTGATCTGGTTGAGCTGTTGCTGGCCAGGGGTGCAAATATCAATGCGAGACAGGATGCAGGTGTGACGCCCCTGCACCTGGCTTGTGCAAATGGACACTGGGATACAGTTGGACTCTTGCTGGCCAAGGGTGCGGATGTCAATGCCCCCGCTGTGGACAAAAACACTCCACTGCATGTTGCGTCGGGTGAAGGATACAGTGATATAGTTGAGCTGCTGCTGGCCAACGGCGCGGATATCAATGCCCTTTCAATATACGGCTACCTGCCGCTACACTTGGCGTTGGGGTTCGCACCACTGCGCTATGACGCTGGTCCCAGACATGAAGATGTTGTAGAGCTGCTCATCAAGGCCGCAGACGAGATTGAAAAGAGAGAAGGCCGCAAACCCTGAAAACCACCAGTATCTTGTAAAACCAGTCATATGCGTGTACAATAAAACGAGATAAAACAAATCTAAAAGAGCCATTCTATTGTACGCGTTGTTGTCTATATGTCTACAAAATTTCATCCGTGTTGGTACAGGAATTATCAATCCACATGAATTTGTATGCGATTGATAATTCGTACCAGTTAGCTTTACAGCAGCGGTTTTTATTTATTTATTTAATGTATATTTTCAATGCGAGACGAGCCCGCAGGGTCCGTGGGACTAGTCTGCAGAGTCTGCAGACAGGCCCTGCCGAGTCTGCAGGATGAAAGGTAGGCCCTGCCGAGTCTGCAGGATGAAAGGTAGGCCTTGCAGGGTCCTGCAGGGCCTGCAGGCCTTGCAGCCCCTGCAGACCCTGCAGGAAATAAATTAGTCCTTGCAGGGTCCGCAGAGACCAGTCGCAGGCCCCGCAGGATGAAAAAAATTAGTCCTTGCAGGGTCCGCAGAGACCAGTCGCAGGCCCCGCAGGATGAAAAAAAATTAGTCCTTGCAGGGTCCGCAGAGACCAGTCGCAGGCCCCGCAGGATGAAAAAATTAGTCCTTGCAGGGTCCGCAGAGACCAGTCGCAGGCCCCGCAGGATGAAAAAAAATTAGTCCTTGCAGGGTCCGCAGAGACCAGTCGCAGGCCCCGCAGGATGAAAAAATTAGTCCTTGCAGGGTCCGCAGAGACCAGTCGCAGGCCCCGCAGGATGAAAAAAAAATTAGTCCTTGCAGGGTCCGCAGAGACCAGTCGCAGGCCCCGCAGGATGAAAAAAAATTAGTCCTTGCAGGGTCCGCAGAGACCAGTCGCAGGCCCCGCAGGATGAAAAAAATTAGTCCTTGCAGGGTCCGCAGAGACCAGTCGCAGGCCCCGCAGGATGAAAAAATTAGTCCTTGCAGGGTCCGCAGAGACCAGTCGCAGGCCCGCAGGATGAAAAAAATTAGTCCTTGCAGGGTCCGCAGAGACCAGTCAAAATAAATTGGCACTGCAGACCCTACAGGGACTCGCTGCAGACTGTGAGACCCGCAAGCCTCCTCTCTGTGACAAGTCCCATGAGACCCCCCCAAGCCTCTGCGACCAGGCTGCGGGAACCCTCAAGCCCCTGCGACAAGCCCCGCGAGACCAGCAAGCCTCCTCGAGCCTCCGTGGAGAGCCCCTGCGAGACACCCAAGCCTCCTCGAGCCACCGTGGCGAGCCCTGTGACAGGCCCCGCGAGACCAGCAAGCCTCCTCGAGCCTCCAGTGGTGAGCCCCACTGCGAGACCTCCAAGCCTCCATGGAGAGAGCCCCTGCGAGACACCCAAGCCTCCTCCTCGAGCCACCGTGGCGAGCCCGGTGACAAGCCCCGCGAGACCAGCAAGCCTCCTCGAGCCTCCAGTGGTGAGCCCCGCGAGACCTCCAAGCCTCCATGGAGAGAGCCCCTGCGAGACACCCAAGCCTCCTCGAGCCACCGTGGCGAGCCCTGTGACAAGCCCCGCGAGACCAGCAAGCCTCCTCGAGCCTCCAGTGGTGAGCCCCGCGAGACCTCCAAGCCCCCTCGAGCCACCGTGGATAGCCCACAGGGACCATCGAGTCTCTGCGATGCGAGGCCTGCAAAAATGAAATGTGGGCCCCAGCGAGACTGAGTTGTGGTGCCCCACAACGACCAGGATGATATTTAATCAAGGCCCAGGCCCATCTCGACTTCCGTGAAACTGGTCACGTTGATTTTCTCACCTCCAACCCCCAGCGCCAGTGTGGCGTCGTATCCATACACGATCGCCCTTCCAGCCCACCCTCGCGTGATCAACATGCGTCCCGTGGATCTCGTACACACCCCATTTGCAAACAACATTGAGCACGGCGTCGACTGCGCCACTCCGTTAATATCGTTATACAACGATATGGTTGATACGTACTTTACACTAGTCGTGGACTTGTACTCAATAGCCCCCGTGATGATGGCGCGCGACGTGAAGCCCCCCGCGTTAACGAACAGCGCTCGGTCCCCCGCCTCAATGGTGCCCGAGCCAGAAAGATAAATGGTGCCGTTCAGGCCATTGTGCTCGGGCGACTGGCCCGCGACTTCGGGGCACACCTGTATCCCACTCGCACCGGCGACGATGCGTGGGTCGCGGATATCAATGTCGCCGTTTGTTTCACCGTAGAACCGGATCCCGTCGTACGCGGCCTCCAAGTCACAGGCCTGGATGGTTGCACGCACCCGCATGTCGTTGATGTGGATCGCCGTGCCCGAGTCCGCTGTTGCTGCGTCGCCCAAATGTCGGGTTGTCACGTGCGACAGAATGGGGCTCTCGACCGCGGTACAGACCAGGCCCCCGAAGCACCTTTCGACGTGCACGCCGCTTACCTTGGCGCCCACAATGGTGGCTTCGGTCCCCTCAAACCACACGCCCGAGGCACCACAGTTTTTGATGTGCATGTTTGAGAGCTCGATGCCATGAATGCCGTGCGAGTTCGCGTGAAGCGCTCGGGCCCACACACCACTCGCAGACATGTGCTCGATGTGCGCGTTGCTGACATGTGTGTGCTGGCCCCCCAGAAGCATCCCCACAGACCCCGAGCTGAGGTTCAGATTGGTGAACGTCGCATAGTCGGAGTTTTCCCCACACTCGATAAGGGCTCTCTCACCGCCGCCACCGCCACCACCGACTGCGTGTACGTTTGTGAATGTGTTCCAAATAGTCATGTACTCGCCACTCAACTCCACGGCGACCCGGCAGTTTTGAAAGTACCCGCCGTTCAGGCTGCAGTTGCGGCTACCCGAGTACACCGCCACGCCCGACGTGCAGTCGAATGCCGTCACGTTTACGGCCCGCCCAGCGACACTGCCGGAAAACGAAAACGCCGACCCGCTGCTGTCGGTTGTCGTGTCCCCCCGCACAGTGCAGTGTTCCACGAGCGCATTCACCGTGTACTTCATGTGCACACCACCGTTGTTGATCTGGCCCCCACGCACGAACACATTGCGCAGCACAGCCAGCCTGGTCACACGTGCCGACTTGGACTTGTCCAGTGTCCGCACCGCACCATCAACCACCGCGATCGTCGTCGTGTTTGGTACGGACACGACGCAACTGATCCAGCCCTTGAGACCAATCTCACCGGACACCGCCTCACCGTCCAGATGCGGCTCGTCGCTCTCAACAAACACATAATCGCCGACTGCGTAGGCTGCTGAACTCGCCACGACAAGGTCCGTGTCGCCCACCGCGACATTTTTCGTGATGGCAACCGTGGTGGAGCCGTCGGCGGTGCCCGCAAACGTGAACGCCGCTGCTGCACCCCCACAGTCGATAACTGCACCTGGAGCCAGCTGGATGCCGACTTCCTGTGACACAACTATTCCCTCTTCCACGACATAGCTCCCAGCGGGAAAGTAGAGTGTTTCACCCGCAATGGCCGGGTCGTCCACGGCAGCTTGGATCGCTCCAGAAACATCCGTGCCCAGATCGGGCACGACACCAAGCGTCGTGATGGGGACAATACCCCCCTGTACAATGTTCGAGTACGTTAGTTCGGATGTGGCGCTATTGTAGAACACGGCACTTGGACCCGGGCTTTCGCTTTCGCGGATAGGATTGACATACAGGGCACCCGCCTGCGTGGTGTCCAGAGCTGTTCCAGACGCGTTGACAACAATCGTGTTGCTGTGCTGGGTTTGCTGTCCCGCGTGTGCCCCGATGGCAACGGCGTGCGTGCCCTGGCTGGTCTGCCCCGCATTTAACCCGAGCGCCACAGAGCCGTTGCCCTGGTCGATCTCACCGGCGGCGTGGCCCAACGCGACCGCCGAGGCACCCTGGTTGATGGTTCCGGCCCGTTCTCCAAGCTGGACTTTAGGGTTTCCTACCGTCCACATCTCTACTTTGTTTTTTTTTTTTTGTGTGTTTTTTTTAGACATGCCCGTAAAGTCGTAGACGGGGCACGTTATAGAGATGAACATTAGTACTAAATATAATATCGTCCATTTGCAAATCCAAATCAAGCCCTGTCGTGAGCCACCGTGGCGCGAGCCCGCTGGACCTTCAAGCCTCCAGTGGTGAGCCCTGCGAGACCTCCAAGCCTCTGGAGACCCCCGCGAGACCTCCAAGCCTCTGGAGACCCCCGCGAGACCCGCAAGCCACCTCGAGCCACCGTGGCGCGAGCCCGCTGGACCTCCAAGCCTCTGGAGACCCCCGCGAGACCCGCAAGCCACCTCGAGCCACCGTGGCGCGAGCCCGCTGGACCTCCAAGCCCCTGGAGACCCCCGCTGGACCCACAAGCCACCTCGAGCCACCGTGGTGCAGGCCCGCTGGACCTCCAAGCCCCTGGAGACCCCCGCTGGACCCACAAGCCACCTCGAGCCACCGTGGTGCGAGCCCGCTGGACCTTCAAGCCTCTGCGACAAGCCCGTGGGAACACTCCAGCCTCCAGTGGTGAGCCCTGCGAGACCTCCAAGCCTCTGGAGACCACCACTGAGACCCGCAAGCGAGTAGTGTGGATAGCCCGCGGGGACCTTGAGCCTCCGCAACAAGCCTGCAGGACCATCACTGTGATTTTTTGATTTTCTTTTTTGCAGTGTATATAAATCTAAAACACACACACACACACACACACACACACACACACACACACACACACACACACACACACACACACACACACACACACAATGCTCGAGGTATACCAGACAATGACAGGTCGTCTCTTGACCAAGATCATGCGGGCTACTCCCGATGGACGCAATGTCATCTGCCGCAAAGCCTTTACAAACGACCAGGTCAAGACATTCCTAAGCATCGGCAACACGTTTGTGGTCAACTGCATCGACGGCAGAGTCTGTGGTTTTGCTTCCGTCAACGTCGACGACAGCCTCGCCATCATCAACCTCGTCTGCACCGAGATCCGCGGCGGCCGGACCATCATTGAGTTTATCGTCAACGCCTGCAAGATGCTCCGAGTAGGCGAGCTCGCGCTCCACGCCCTGAACGACGAGCTCGTCCCGCTGTACGAGAGCATGGGCTTCGTGAGCGCTCCAGGCGATCGACGCGACATGAGTATGCTGTTCTAGTCCGCCACGCAAAATTGTGTGGGGGGCTCAGTGACAAAAATGTGCACAGCTGTGCTCATTTTCAAAACTGTCGTTTGCACACATGTGCCAAACCACAATTCCACCCAAACCAGGCCATGGGTCATGAAATAAACCAAGAATGAAACTGCCCTCTTTTTTTGACAAATATGGTCTTGCCGTCGAGGAAAGCCCCCCTAAAAACTCATCTTCAAAGCCCCACTTCGTCTACAACTCCGCGGACGACGTACTCCGGGTGCTCATGTACCCAGCGGACAAAGACGGTGCCGATGGTGCCAAGGCTGACCGCCAGCGAAACGAGGTCAAAACCCCATACATAAATTTGGGCGACACCTTTGACGCCAAGTTCGCCATGCGCATCCGCAAGCCCACCCGCCTCAACTCGAAACTGAGCGGCAAGTTCTACCACCTGTACCAGATCAAGACCAGGGCGTCGCTGCCGCCGCTCACCGTCAGCATCTCCGAGACCGAGGTGTACCTGAACAGCCCGGGCAACTTCTTCAAGACGCAGCGGATCGCCAAGCTGGCCGACGTCTACGACCAGTGGCTCGAGTTCCGCGTGCACGGGTTGTTTGGCAAGAACATACTAAAGCTCGATGCGTCGTGTCGCGGCAAGGGCGTTAGCGCGAACGTGTCGGTGCGCGCCAATAACTTTGACGGCAAGACTCACCAGAATCTGCGCAGCAAGTTTGGTCTGTACCGCAAGTGCGGCGACTACCGCGACATCCACGAGGTGCAGTACATCATCCGCGACTTGAAGTAGATGAAAAATAAAAAATAAAAAAACGAAATCATCCAGCAGCGTCAAATGTAATTAAAGCGAGTAATGAATTAAAGCGAGACAAACACACCAGCCAATACAAAAGACAAGGGCAAAAACATGTTTGAGCCCAAGACCGACACCAGCACCGAGGTCATGCCGCTGACCGGCATTGCGTACTGGGCCACGAGCGGCATGTCCAAAGAATATGACTTTCTGCGCCTCGAGTACTTTGGTATAAAGTACAGCGACGTGTACCCCAAGGACAAGCGGCGTGCGGCCTCGGAGGGATCGGACTCGGAGACTGCATCGGAGACTGACTCGGAGACCGGCTCGGAGACGGAATCTGAAACTGCTTCAGACTCTCAATCCGACTCTGAAACGGATACCGAGCCCGACAAGACGGGCCCCGAGTCCGAGTCCGAGCCTGAGGAGAGCCGCTTCCGCCGCACCAGCCGCCTGCTCATCAAGAACCGCTGCGCCCCCAGCAGCAGCTACAAGTTCCCCGCCCCGGACTGGACGCATCTCGACGCCCAGATCACCAAGACCCAGGAGCGCGGCAACGCGCTCATTCTGCGCATCGGCGACATGGGGTCGCCCAGTGAGAAGGAGACCTACGTGCCGCACTTCATCAAGGCCCGCGGCGACTACAAGGAGGTCAAGTCCAATGACGGACGCCACCACTACCCCGACTGGACGAACGCGACGTACCAAGCGTTCGTGCTCGAGTTTGTGCGCCACCTCGCCGAGCGCTACAACGGCAACAACGGCATCGCATACCTGCAGGTCGGCTTTGGGTTTTGGAGTGAATTTCACCTCTACGGGGGGCAGATGTCCCGTGGTGTAACGTTCCCCAGCCCCGAGTTTGTGGAGCAGTACCTCGCGCAGTGCAAGGCCAGCCTCAAGATCCCGTTTGCCATTAGCAATGACGCCCTGACACAGGGGGTGGCCAGTGGCACCGACTTTGGCTACGGCGTGTTCTCAGACACGCTGCTGGACAAGCGCCGCGAGACCATCGAGTACATCACCCGGATGTTTGATGGCTTTGTGGTCGACGAACGCGCTCAGAGCCAAGCCATTGGCGGCGAGTTCAGTAATAGCCCAGAGTCGCTCAATAGCTCCTCGGACATGGTGCGCTTCGAGGACTGCGCGAAGCTCTGGTGGCTGACGTACGCCATGGGCAACGGCGTGTTTAAAAATTCTAAAAAAGAGCGGATACACACTGCCAGCGCAATGATGGGGTACCGCCTCAAGCTCAAGGACAAGCTCAAGAAGGACACGGCCGCGAGCTCCGTCACGCTCGTCAACTACGGGGCCGCAGCGGTCTACCACGACGCGTACCTGGTGTGCAACGGCCAGACGATCAAGACGGCCAATCTCAAGCTCCTGCTGCCGGGTGCCGAGATCAAGATCAAGCTCGACAAGCCCGTGGTGGTCGATGACATGTACGTCCTGATCCAGGGTCAGAAGGCGCCGATCTTTAAGCCCTAGACCTCTGGTCGGGTCCAACAATAAATCTGATAATTTTTATCTATATATTTATTTATTTATTTATTTATTTTACAACCCCAAGCTCTAACACTAGACGTCATTCAAAGTGGTGCTGGACACCAGCCGTAGTCCTCCATACACCTTGAATGATCATCGCGATAGTTTCGCAACACGTTGAGCGCCGTGTACATCATGTTCTCCGCTACCACATTGCCCTCCAAGTTTGACATTTCAACCAGCACGTTGTCAAACAGGGGACTCGGGGTGCCGATGAACGAAGCGTACTGGGCATCGCCCTCTTCGTCAGCCAGCTCCCACAGGTGCCGGTGGCGGAACAGCGATACCACCATCACGGCAAACGCCCAGCGGTCAGCGTCGAGCACGTCCAGGTCGGCAAAGGGGTCCCTGCCCATCTTCATGTTGGCCACCATCGTCGGGTGGAAGTAGGCTCGCGTACCCGTCACACCCTGGGGGTTGATATCCTCGACACACATGCATGTCTCCAGATCCACAAGCGTGGCGGCGATCGACCCATGTGCGACACGGCGTAGGCAGACGTTGTCAATCTTAATATCGCGATGCACATAGCCGTTCGAGTGCAGGCAGCGCACAGCCGACGCAATCTGGCTCACCACCAGGACCTTTTCTCTCAACGTTATGTTGCCGTTCATCGCATCCGTCAGTTCAACCCCGTGGTTACGCAGGTGCAGCATTGTCAGCCCCTGCCCCCGCAACGGGTCCGATACCCTGACTACTCCCCCCAGGACGTCCATGATGTGCGGGTGCCCCGCAAACGCCACGGCCATACGGTGCTCGTGCTCGGCACACTGGGCCACGTCCTCGCCCCCACTGTAGATTTTGACCACCACATCCTTGTAGACTTCAACCGTCTTTGTGCCGTTTGTGAACCGCTGCAACACGGGACCCCTGGTCCTTTGGCCGTTGTCCCGTGGCAGCACTTCGGGAGCTGGCGGGGTTGCTTTTCTAGGGTTTTCGATCCGCGCAATGGCCTCAGCCAGCGTAAAGGGTCTCCGAACTGCCCGGGCTGGCGTGCACGGTGGGGCTACCCTCGCTGGCTGGTACTTTTCAAGCTGCGCAATCGCCTCGGCCAGCAGCGACAGGGGCCGTGCTGCCTTGGGGGTTGTTGTCACACCAGACGTTAACGGGCTGTTGGGAGTACGCATTGTTTTAGGGGTTGTTCTCAAAACTTGGTAAATGTAAAGTGTGATTGAAACCGCCCTTGTAGACGTCTTATATAATAGTCTACAGGCAACACGGCTCTCTGGACCCCTCACGCGAAAGGCGTGAACGATGAGCGCCACCAACAATTTTTTTTTTAAATCCCTACTACTAAATGACGTCCGTGCAGAAACTCGAGGGCGTCCCGCGCGACGAGCTCGTCAAGATATGGAAGACCAACCCGTCGCTGCTCGACCAGGCCGTTGTCCGCCTGTACGTCTCACCCACAACCGCCGCCACGACCGCCGCGCAGACCGAGCCCCCGTCAACCCTGTACGGGCTCGGCGTCATGACCAGCGGCTATCTGGCACTGCAAGACATGTACGGCGGCACCGACATTGTGATGGAGTACCGCCACGACACGGGCGACAACCCAGTCTTTGACCTCAAGGACCAGGCCTCGGGGCACTACCTGACACTGAATGCAGAGGAAAAGTACATCAAGGCCCGCAAGGAGGTCGCCGCCGTGGGTGTAGGGGGTATGGGGCAGGGGTCCGGAACCGCCGCCGTGGCGAGGCTCGGGGCCGTGTGTGAGACGCGCGACGTGACCACGGGAGAGTCCTCTGTCACAGACGGACCCAAGGGCAAGCTGCTGTCGTGCGCGATGCGGCTCGACGGCTCCACCACGCGGTACCTGGGCACCACGGACCGGGGCAACCCGTACTTTGCCAGCAGCGACGACGACGGCTACGGGCGCTACACTGTGTACGTGCAGCTGCTGGAGCTGTCGGACGTCAAGCTCAAGACGCTCGTGGCGTCGAATACAGAGTACCCGTACTTTAGGCTCCAGTGCTGCATGGTGGACGGGCTGCCCGGGACCTCGGCGTGCTCTGCGTCGGGCATATCGAACCAGACCGACGCGTGCACCAACGACATGACCGCGTACTGTGCCACCAAGGGGTTTGACGACAACGACTGCTTCAAGTGGGCGCAGCACAACCCCGTCAACGCAAACCCTGTGACCAAGACGTGGTGTGCCAAGACGATCAATTCCGGCAAGGCGCGGTGTGAGTGCTTCAACCAGGACAAGAACGATGCGTACCTGGCGGACATGCAGAAAAAGTTCCCAGACGTGTCGCTGACCTCCAAGCTGTTTATGTGCATGGACCAGGGGTGTATAGACAGCGGGCTGGGCAATGTGGCGCTGGGCGGCACTCCGTGTTCGGACGTTTCACTCCAAAGCTGTAAGGTCGATGTCGCGGACGGCGCCAACATTGGGGGAGATGTGATCTCTGAGTGCAAGAACGAAGTCGAGCAGGCATCCGAAAAGACAGACATTATCCACCAAGAGCAGGTGGAGGCTGACGATGGCGGCGATGATGGTGGTGATAGTGCGCCTGTCGGTGGTGACGACGGTGGCGACGAGGAGGGTGGCAGCAATGCGAAGTGGGTTGCACTAGGTATAGCAATCCTGCTAATCCTAGTTGCTATTGTGCTCTATTTCGTACTCTAGCACGGCAACCCGATTCCCAGCACGGCAACCCGATTGTTTTGGCTTTAGACCCGATTCTTCAGTCATTGTACAACATACATTGACCCGATTGTTTTGGCTTTAGACCTAATTATTTTGTACAACATACATTGACCCGATTGTTTTGGCTTTAGACCTAATTATTTTGTACAACATACATTGACCCGATTTCGCCGCCACCTGGTCGGGGCTACTAGACTGGGGTCCAAAGCCACGGCTCTTTTGATTATATAGCCCACCAGCCCGACCTGATTTGTGGACCGTTTTTATTTCTAGACTACTAGCCCCCATTTGCAAAGTATAAAAGGCGTCAGTGTTTGTAGCTTCAAATCACTTTTCCACAGCAGACAAAATTCGAAGAAAAAAAAAAACACAATGTCCTTCATTATCGACGCCGTCTTCTCGACTGCTCCCGACTTGAAGAATGCATCCGACTCGGCCCTGGAGCTCATCGAGCTCATCATGACATCATGTGATGTGTTCGAGGGCAAGCCAGTCACCTGGCACAGGGAGGCCCCCTACTTGTACAACGAGCTGGTCCGGCGAGGGAAAAACCCCGAACTGCTTCTGGACATGATTCTCAAAAAGGCGCCGGCCATGTTTGACGAGCAGATGGAGGTGCTGCGACGCACTACCAAGCGGGTGCCTGAATGTACCGAGTACCTGGACCTCGTCGCCGACCGGGGCTATTTTGTCGTCTTTGACGACTTTACATACGAAACGATGGACGCCCTAGGTGTCGATCGAAAGTGGAAATTGATCAATGCCAACTCTGAGTTACTGACACCAGACCAACGACTGTTTGTAGAGACACACGGCGTATGAAATAAAGATTTTTTTTTTTTTTTAACTCTTCTAGACTACTAGTCCTCCATAAATTAAAATCCAACTGGTGTAGTGGTAACATAGATGATTCCCATTCATCTGCCATGGGTTCGATTCCCGTGTTGGAGACTTTTTGAAATGGATTTAGGACCAATCCCTGCGTGCATTGCGGCGATCTAGCGTGCAGAGATCTAAACTTTCATACCATTGTATCACAGACACCAGTTTGTGTGTCAGTTTGGCGTACATCTCTAGAACCCGTGCGTGGCCGTGATCTGCGGCTCCCCCGTACTTAAGACACGTACACGCTTTGCGTGCCTTCAAGCACTTTTCAAAGTTCACACAGACTTCCAGGGCTTCCGAGTATACCTCGAACCTACAGTGCCCCCCCGAACCCATGAGCCGTTCGACGGTGTCCACGTAGTCTTCCAAGTACGCGAGCCACTGCTCGCGATCCCCCGTACTCACGTTCGAGACACCGAGTCGCCGAGAGATGATGGGCATAACGGATTTGCACAGCGTTTGATAACCACATAGCATTTTGTTTTCATTAATTTATTTTAGAACACTAAACCCTAAACCCTAAACCTTTATGGTTTCAGGTACTGCCGGAACGATTCACGGATCTCTTCGAGTGCTGCCCGGAGCGTCGCCTCCTTGAGCTGTGCGTACGGTGCAAACAACTCCCGTTGCACCTCTCGGTCATCGAGGACCCTGACAATCTCGGGTGTCTCGTCGATCTCCTTCTCCTGGAGCATGGTCATCACTGCCTCACGCAGCTCAAGCACCACCCCGAACCCGCTCAGCGGCACCTCCAGGTCAATCCCCGCGAACACGTTCAGGACCCGCATCGCGAAGCCAGTCGTGCACAGGTCCGACATATCCACGCACTCCTCGCACAGCCGGTCCAGCAGCGCCTCGACGTGCTCGCTGCCCTTGATTCGCCGACACACCACCGAGAGCAGCTCGTCGAGCGAGTGCCCACTGAACTGGCAAACGTCCGTATCCGCTCGGTACAGCAGTGCGGTGAAGATACCACCCTCGTACGCCACGGGGCGCTCCGTGGCCAGGAACACACGGTAGTCAAAGGCCGGCCACCCGGTTGGGGAGAGCCTCGCTGACCCTGCTGCCACCGCTGCCGCCACCGCCCTCGCCGCCGCCTCTGCTGCCGCTGCCCTCACTGCCACTCGCCTCGCCGCTCGCCGCTGCTGCCGCCGCCGCTGCTGCTGCTGTTCCCTCACTGTCCTCACTGCCTCGCCACTGCTGCCGCTGCTGCCGCTGCTGCTGCCCCTCACTGTTCTTTGCATCTGGCTGCTGTTGCTGTCTCTCACTGTTCTCGCCAATCGCTGTTGCTGTCTCCCTCACTGTTCTTCACACTGCTGCCGTGCCGCCGCTCGCTCTTATTGCCGCCACTGGCTGCCGCCGTTGCCTCTGCATTGCGCTGCTGCACATGCACAGCTGGCTGTCTCTGCACTGTTCGGCTTGCTGCATGCTGGCTGCTGCCTGTCTCGCGCTGTTCTCAGCCATGCGCTGTTGCTGTTGCCATCATTGCCGCTGTTGCTTGTTGCTCGTCTTGTTGCCGCCGGCCGCTGCCGCTGCTGTTCTCACTGTTCTCGCCACCGCTGCCGCTGTCCCTCACTGTTCTCGCACCGCTGCTGCTGTCTCCTCACTGTTCTCGCCACCAATGCTGCTGCCGCTGCCCTCACTGCCCTCGCCACCGCTGCCGCTGCCCCTCACTGCCCTCACACACCGCTGCCGCTGCTTAAACAGGAACGCCAGCGCCGCAGTGCCGTCAAACAGGTGGGCATTCTCCTTGTGCTTGTATACCGTTTTGCTCGCATCCATCGTCCCCAGCAGCTGCCGCTCCGAGATCGCCAGGAACTCTCGGGCCAGCGCAATGTACTCCGCGCTCCCGGCCCCAGTGACCTGAAGGACTGTGTCTGCCGCCCGCGACCGCAGCGAGTCCCCCCACGTCCGCATTGTGGCACACTCGGTGCAGGAGCGTGTGGCACGTCTCGAGGCTGTGCACCGTGCACTTGAGCTGCACCAGCACGTACGTGGCCAGCGCGATGCTCTCGTCCCACATCCCGCAGGCACTGGTCCGACCAAACTGTAGGCAGGCAATGGGGGCGTGCCTGTACACCCTGAACACCATGCTCTTGTCAATGGCCCGCACCGCCATGCCACTACCACCACCACTGGTCATGGTCGCCACGCCCGTCGCCGCTACCGCCTCCGTGCTGTCCACGTCCACCAGCCGGGCATACAGGGCCCACAGCAGCTCGTCCACCACCGCCCGGTCACCGAGTGTCTTGCACAGCCCGCCAACGGCCTGCCAGACGTTTTGCAGCCGGGCCCGGCCCTCGCCCTCGCCCTCGCCCCCTGGCTCCAGTACCTCCCGGCAGAACATCTCTGTAGCCCCGGCGTCCGCCAGCTCCTCCAGGCAGTAGATGCGCAGCGCGTCCGCGAACCGCCGGTCACCCGCGACCCCCTCAATGTACGCCGTCATGAGCCGGGTGGTCATGTCCTCTCGGATACGGCACAGCCCCACCACGGCCTCCATGGTGTCGGGCGCGGCCATGGCGTGCAGCGCATCGAGCCGCTCGCAGAGGGGGAGCTCGTAGTCTAGGTAGGTTGGAATGTCCATTGTGCTTTGTTTGTTCGCAAAGGCACATAAGGCATGTTGATTGCACATTTATTTCATTAATGTTAACTTAGCATACAATTGTCTATATGTTGCGTTCCTATAACGGCACGTTCTGAATTTAAAAGGGTATGCCTTGGATGGCAAATCCCATGATTTTTCTATCTATATATCTATATATCTATATATCTATATATCTATATATATCTACCCTATGGCTCGTCGTGTATTCCTCGTTCGTCTGAAGACCTTCCCGACATCCCCAAGTACCGTAGTCTCCAGTGCATTGCGAAACATGTTCAATATCGCATTCACGTCTCGCTGAAACAATAGATTTCTCCTTGTCACACCTTCACCTGTCACACAATGCATGCAGCGCATGTGCTTAAACGGTGCGTGACGCCCAACAGCTACAGGAGTCATCGGCTCGTTCGTATGACACACAGAACACACCTGTGATGTTCTGAACTCTTCTGAAAACATCACAAAACAGTGTTTGCTCAACTCTCGAACCAATGTCTGTCCGAAGCCAACAAGCCCCTTCGCGTTGCTCGTAAATTGTCCATCTCCATACAACACAATAGGATCTAGTGTTTTGTAGCCAGCTCGCCCTTCACTGCAGTACCTTGACAACATCCGCATCACGTGCTGTATAAACTGGACCTTCAGCCGCTCACCCAGTCCACGTGCACCTACAGCTTCGGATTTAAATACAGATTTTGCGACTTTTGCAAATGACCCTTCCCTCGCGATCGGGTGTTTTGCCAAGTACACCCGCCATAGCTTCGACGAGTTCCTCAGTGTAGCTGCACTCACACTAAATGTCCTGTACGTCACTGACACCTTGTACTTTGTGTGTTCGGACATATCGTTGTCAACATATTTCACCCTCAGTCTGGATGGATAGAATACTCCAAACACAACCTCATGCATATTCGGGTCCACGGTCACAATCGGGCGGTTGACAAACTTTGCTCTTGCACTGTCACCATACTGTGCATACAGATCTTTCAGTGTTGCCAGATATGTTCGATTAATCTGTTTACCCACCTTTGCTGAACCAAACAATCCACCAGCCTTATACTCCGATCCGAGAATAGTCTCAAGGTTGACCCCATCACCCATCTTCATCGTCTTGTTGTAGTCGGGAACTCGCTCAAGTAGTCGCACAACACCTTTCGAGATCATCAACGATGGTCTTACCAGTTTGTTCGCCTTGTTCATCCGCTTCACAACCTCCAGGGTAAGATCCTTGCCGATAAGCACATGCATACCCGTCAATTGGTCTGTGTTGGGAACTACATCAAATTGACTGTACTGCGATTCGTCGACTGTTGGTATCTTCCGACCTCGACCCTCGGTTGTGGACCAACACGATTTTGCCATCCCGAGTAATGCAGAAGGATCAATTCGGATTGCAAGTGGCAGCTTTCGACCAACTGGTGTTAGCTTGTCCAAAACAATATCATCATGACTTCTCACGGTCGAATAGATGACCTGAAACGTCCCCGGTGTGTCCACAAGCAACTGGAGTTCAGCATATCGCCTCTGCAATGTCTCTATCCAATTTTGACAAAATAGCTTTGTCACCTCAATAAACGATGTCGCCAATCCTTTCGTCGGATATTGTATACCAGATCCTTTTACCGTGGCGGTGAGACGACTAGCCAATTTGGTCACATCCACCGAGTCTACGTCAGAGTTCAGCTCGTCACCGGCAGCTATGTCATCATCAAGTGGGCCCACCACATCTTCTACACTCTCACCCACGTCAACCGAAGCTACACCGGCTTCTAATCCCAGAAACACACCAAGAAGTCCTCGAGAGTTCTATCTGACGCTCCATCAATAAACAACGACAACCTGTTGTACCACTCCCGATTACATCGCTGGATGTATCTATGGATGGTGTATTTTGCATGTGGAAGTCGCCCAATGGTGGTATACCTTGTTCTATTTCTACATCCATCCAGATTTTGACGCTTACTCCCCTTTGTAAGAGCCAGTTTATCGCGCACAACATTAGAATCCCCGCTGCGCTTCCGTCTCTTCACGGGTATAATTTTTTGCAACAGAGTCGATGTCCAACTTCTGTTTCTTCAACACCCCTATAGAGTCTCGTTCAGACGCCTTCGTCAGGCGTCGTTTGGATGTGTTGTCCACAGACCTTTCCTTCGTCTTCCCGGGACACTTATGTGCATCTTCAGCGTTCTTAGATTTAAACTTGGCATCGCACCCGCTACACTCACCACAATAGTGTCGCGTTGCATAGAATGACCCACACTTCCCACACATCTGGCACTTGTGCTTTTTTAGACTTGACATTGTCTTGCAGCACTTGGGGCACTTGACGCATATGTGGTCCTTGAGAGTCTCGAATGACTTGTTGCACACTGGACATTCCAACCAATGTTCCGCCTTGGTGTGTTTCATCAGGTCTTGAACGCGCTCTCCACACGTTTCACATATCAGCAAATCTCCTTTAGGCCACCTGGTGTTCGACGTCGGATCATAGTCTATAGTTTCATCGTTTCCCAGCTTCTTGAATGCTCCAGTGTCCGCCATCTCTAACAACCCGACAAAGCGGTTGGGTCTTTCATTCTTCACACCCCAGTAGAGCAGTGCTTCTTCGCGTCCAACTTCCCAGGTGAACTTGCGTGTTCTAGGTATAGATACTCTCCCATTCTTTGGACGTTGGGTGGATGAATTCTCTTTGGTCTGTTTCTGCCTGGTCCAAAGGCGAGATGCTAATTTTCGTTTAGGGGCACTTCTTGCGACCTTCTGAAGCAGTTGATGCTTCTCCTCCCCCAAACACTGTGACAAAGACAGCTCCCCGTTGTGAAACAAGTCAAATTGTTCAAATGCACGCATAGGCGTCCCACGCGTAGCGACTGGGCTATCTGATGTCATGCGACATAGTAGGTGTCCGAACCAGCTAATATCGATGCGATCTATTGCATCCAAAACAGCCAACCGCTTGTCCAATTTCGACTCAGCTCGACCCGTGGTATTCTCGCGCTTAACCGAAATTTCTTCATACTCGGCCCTGATATAGCGCATCATCTGATCTACATGATCCTCGGCGCGCCGAGACTGAAATAGATTGGGGTCCCAGCGATCGGCGTGGGTGGCATTTACCACTGTCATTCTTGACATGGCAAACGCTCGCCGTAGTGTTCCTACTTCGTACACGCACCAGTCAATGATCGAATTGGGTGTGGGTGTATTACTATAGTCGTCTAATGTCTCAATCATGTCGGAGTCAACTGCCGAGTACAAGTACTTGAGGTTGGTGGTGTGTCTACCTCTTGCCCATAGTACTACCTTATCTCTAGTCAGCACAACATCCTCGGTGGACGAATTTGTTGCAATCCATCGAGCAGGATCGACACTAGAAACAATGTCCACATGGTTGCGACGAATGCCAACCCGGGCTGCATCTATCAGCACATGGGGCCAGACGATAGGTGGAGTACGCCGATGGTTAATCTTGTATCTTGCGTCGTGCACCAACTTGTGCATAGATTTCATTGAGTCAACTTGGTAGAGGGTAGAACAAAGACCAGACGCTGAAATCCACCTACGACAGCGTGATTGTATCCCGCTAAGACCTCGATCATCTCAGCGGATGTCTTGTCGATCATACTAACATTAAGTCCGGGGTCTGATTCGCACAGGTTGCAAGATCGATGTAGAGCGATCGCTTGCTGATTAAGGGCATTGTGTTGCAAATCTATCTGTATAAAACATACACAGTGTAATTGTGAATTGTATTTGACAGTTTGAATGCCCTTATATACTAATTCCGAGTTTTACGTATCATCATTCAAAACCGATTCATAAACCTTAAGAGTAGGATGTCTTCCATGGATCAGCCATGTTTCTTGGACACAGGGGGATTACCCTATTCCCGATTTACATCTAGACCAATTGAATACAGTCGCAACGCCATCAATCGCTGGTGGTGATCTGGTAAGAACTATTCCACGCGATATAGGTGTAAGAGATATAATTGGATACATTTCAATCACATGAGGTGCTTTTGATCGACGTGGTGCAGTATGATCTCGGAGTAATGTTGCAAGTTGAGTCATAACATCAGACCTACTCCACATCACCGAATCGGATTGGCGAGAGATGAGGTCCACAATCTGCCTGACAAGTAATTCTTTCTGCATACCACTAATCGATTGCTTCTGAAAGACCCGGTTGCCAAGTGTCTGTTTCATATGGCGAAAGTAAGTTTCTACCTTCCAGCGATGTCCATACGCCTGGGCAATCTGCCCAGGACTTAGTACAGACAGATTGGTTAAGACATGGTACGTCTTACCGTCGTGTATGTAAGAGTGTCGCCGTGTGTAAGAGGGGAATGATCTCTGATTATGTTTAACGCGAAAGACAAAGTACGATCCTTTGGTGTGTATTTTGTCCGCCAACGTCCGGCTGAAATAGCCCCTATCAAATACATACATATCACCGCGAGATACAAATCTAGCAAGAAATGCGTCGCGTTCGTTGTGTGATACAAAAACTTGTGAATCGACGACGCGATGTGTATGACAGTCGTACATTGTGCTAATTAGCGCATGGGGATATTTACGGCTATTCCTCGACACTTTAAAATCCGCCCTTAGTCTAGGCCGAAGGCGGATAAACGAGCCGTCAACCGCAATTGTTTGCATCCGTAACGGATATGGTTGTTGTGGCGTGTACTCTCGCAATATCGATTCGAGTACGTAGCAGGGAATTCTATTCATGGCCTTTGCCATTGCCGTGGGGAACACGTACAACCGGACATGGCAACTGCTGTGCGAACACCGATGTTCAACACAGCAGTGAGGATGTAGTGGAGGACGACGTCGAATGTAGTTATAGACCGTTTTCGAAGAATCCATTTGTGGTCTTGGAGGTTGCAAAATGATTTTAATTTGTCCATATTGACAATTTGAAAACAATAGTTCTATAACCCAAAAAAAAAAAGAAAATCGCTTAAGTTGACACCATTGCATTTATTTAAAATACCGCTCGGGGTTGTATCCCGTATGCGGTACAAGTTCGCAGTCGACCACTGCAATTTTTTGCCCAGTTACTTCGAACCAGCTGTTGAATCGAAAGTCAATAAAAATCAGGTTCCGCTGCAAAATACATTCCCGTTCTCGTCTGTTGTACCTACCATTGTCGTAGTAGTAAGAAACTTCCTTAGGTATTTCGAATCGTAAAATGCAGCAGAAATTCTGATGGACGAATCGGGCCGCTTCGACCTTGCTTCTTGTGCATGATACAAAACCAGGTTCCTCTAGGGCAAATGCATCTATGTGCACACCGGCACCCGGCAAGTCGTCTCCACTGGAAATTCGATGCTTCTTGTCAAGCACACTCACCGGTGAACCTCGATACATGTATTTTCCGCGCAGAACATGTCCTTCGAGGGAATGCTTGTCTGATATAAACTTGTCGAGTTTGTACACACAAGGTAGAAACGTGGAGCACTGGCGCGTGATGAGTGGGAAAAAGTAATTGTTCCTACCATCGAAATTCGGCAGCGGGCATTTTCTCAACAAGCCGTTGATGTTTTTGTGATATACCTCCAAATACACGCGGAAAGGTTCGGTCCAACACTGTGGTAGTTGACCCCTTTCCCCGAATTTACGTTCGATTTCACCCCTTACCAATTCATCCGATTTTAATTCGGCATATAATTCGTTGTACAAGGTCCAGGTGTCCGGCGCTTGTCCTAAACACGCAAGAAGAGCCACGCCCTTTTCTCGGTATTCAATCATTTTATTAAATAAAATTTTTCTTTAAAACGCGGGAGGTATACGGCCCACCGACTTTGACAACCGCCCGTGTGTCCTCTCGGATCCGGCACAGCCCCACCACGGCCTCCATGGTGTCGGTCGCGGCCATGGCGTGCAGTGCATCGAGTCGCTCGCAGAGGGGGAGCTCGTAGTCTAGGTAGGTTGGAATAGTTGACTGAATAAAGGACGCGCATACAATTTCTTTCGTACTAAAATGACCCCCTTTGTCCTGTGGCTCGTGCTTGTGCTTGTACTCGCAGCTACAATCGTTAGCGTGAGGCTGCATACTAGTGTCCCGCGGGCAGTGTATGACTGCAAAGCAAAATGTGCTTCCCAAAAGGCCGCTGCCACGTCCAAGACCGGAGTCACCGGTGCCGGCACCGGTGCCGGTGCCGATAACTTTGCCACCACGTCCACCACGGTGGGTGTCAACCCAGACGTCAAGTTCTGCGCGAGCGCGGGTTCCGTCGACATCTCCAAGGCCATAGTCGTCAAGGCCGGCGAGACGTTTGACGGCAAGTGCATGACGTACATGGCCGCCAGCTCCATGGGCGACGGTTCGCAAGCCGAGGATCAGCAGGCGTTCTTCCACTTGTACGAGAACAGCACACTCAAGAACGTCATCCTAGGCCCCAACGGCATTGACGGCATCTGGCTCTACGCCAACGGGAGCGCGTCACCAAAGAACTCCTGGACACTCAGCAACGTCACATGGACCGACGTTGGAGAGGACGCCATCTCACACAAGGGTCTCGACCGACCCAGTCTTGGAACGGTCAACTTTTTCGGGTGCCAGTTTCGTAACTCTACTGACAAGTCGATGCAGATGGGGAACTCGTTCACGGGAAGCATCAACCTCGTGAACTGCATATTCGACCGCGTCGGCCAGGTGATCCGAGTCGGCGTCGAGGCTCAGGACTACGAGTGTACCAACTGCGAGTTCCGGAACTCGCCCAATCTGATCTACGGGGGAGCCTACCAGGGGCCCCCGAACGACGTTGCGACATTCAAGTTTACCAAGTGTATCCTGGGTGGCCGTGTAAGCAACATTGCCGATCCAGACAAGCAGATTACATACATTGACTGCCAGAACGGCTAGTCTCACCCAAGGCCAAATCGGCAAAAGTCGAGTTCGTCGAGCGGCGTGCCACAATGTGTATGTGTTACAAGGGCCAAAAACATAAAACAATGGAGGAGCTTGGACTACTGCCCTTTGTGCGCGGTGATCATGTCACTGTCCACATCTGCACGATCGGAGATCGTACACTGGACGGAACGTACTTTAGGCTGTCGGACTTTGAGATCGAAACAACCGAGGACAGCAGCACCGCTGGTCTCCAGCTGGTGCACAACGGGGACGTGTATGTGAACCTAGCCACATTGATGGACTTTGTGTGTGTGGCCGTCGAGCCCGCGAGCCAGACCCCCTACTACGACTGGTACACCCGGATCCATGGTGCGCTGACCCGTGGTTCGTTGGACAGCGAGTTAAAACACGCAGACGACCTGCTGGCGGAAATGCTCGATGTGGGTATGGGGCCAGATACAGCTGTTGCCATAGCCGTGGTGGCAGTTGTCGTAGTGGGTGTGATGGCAGTAGCCGTGGTGCTCGGTCTACATTCGGGCCTGCGACCATGGTAAAAAAAAATGTCTAGAAGAATAAATCTATTCTGTGCACCAATCAAATACAATTATTTATTCAAATCAAACAAGGTGTGAGTATATCGATCTCGGCCTGCGTGTACGCGGCGTACATGCGCAGGTTGTAGAACTCTAGCGATACCATTTGCTTATCAACAAGAAGGTCCTGGTCCAGACACACACCCTCCACGTTTGCGCTGAACTGGGCCAGCGTGTTTCGCCCGCACCCCAGCGTGTACATCTCCGGCATGGCCCCGGATCTCAGCGGCACCACGGCCTGCGTCTCCAGCAAGCTCTGGAGGTTCGCCACCAGTGGAACGACATTCACTACATGAGTTAGCCGCCAGCCCAGAAACAGCCGGTAGGTGCTCTCGTCAACCTTGTCTTCAACCCCTTCGTGCGCAAGCCACTCCGAGTGTACCAGGATGTCGCCGGGGCGGACCGCCACTCGATGGACATGGACGGCTGGAGCGCTGTCCCTGTGCGAGCCTGGCGTACAGGTAAAATACCGGACCTCCGAGTCCAGGTTCCACAACCCAGCAAAGGACCCCCTGTACCTGTGCCGGCTAGTGGGCGAGACTGGCGTCCCCCGCTTCCGGACCTCGAGCTGACCAATAATCTGCTCAATGTACGTTTTCAGGGTTCTCCGGCCTGCGTCCAGCTTGAACAGCGGCCGGATGGCGCTGTCGGCCATCGCCCGCAGCCGGCGCACCGTGGGGTTGTGGAACGATGCCGGGTTGCTCAGCCGACTCGAGCCCAGCACGTACTGCGTCGCCCACGGCTTGAACTCGGGAAACGCCTTCAGCTCGTCGTCGATACATTTTCTCGCCTGTCCAACGTTCAGTTCAGTTGAGACGACCATGTACCCGTCGCGAAACAGCTTCTGGATCAAGTACTCGTCGTCCTCGTCTTCGCCGCTCCCTTCCCCCCGGTCTTCCTTCAACAACTCGCAATCGGACATGCTAAGGAAACCCAGATTCAAATGGCACCTGGATACGTTGACCACCTAATATATAGTCTTTTTCAACCCTAAAAACACTGTAAAAGTCGCTTAACCGTCCACCACACAGGCCTGACTGGTGCCTGGCGCCTGGCCTTGGCCTCGTGGTACTGCTTGAGCTCGACAACTGGCGGGCACGTCTCCATTTTGTTTAGGTGTTTGAAAACATCTTGCTAGTCCGACATACACAACCTTTCAGTGTTCGTCAATTCTTTTTTTTTTAATTATTATTATTATTATTATTCATAAACCCAAAACCCCTGAAACCCTAGAACGCTGGCATAGAGGAAAACAGCCCGCCCTTCTTCTTGTACTTGCGTGGCACCAGCAGCGTCGTCGCCATCAGCTGGCGGTTGGTCGCCTCCAGCTTCACAGCAAGCTTTTCGTACGATTCGCGCCACACACGCACATCATTTTCCAGACTGATAATCATGTCGTCCTTGGCCTGTATCAGTGTGTCTGTTAGCTCCACAATCTTCTCGTCCCTTGCGTCCGGCGGGGTGTCTACAGCCGCCTCGCCGCCGGCGGCCTCGTCGATCGACACCCCCGGCTCGCAGCGCCGCCCAGCAGGGCCTCGCTCATCCTCTCATCCATCCTCTCGCCGACCAGCGCCTCGCATACCGGGTTTAAACCCTCCATCAACCCGTCCACACCCACATTCAACCGAGTCTTGAGGGCCATCAGCTCCATCTCCAGACGGATGTTGGTTGTCACCAGCTCACGGAACACGGTGCTCTTGGCCGCGTACCCGCGGACCGTTGCCCTGAGGTCGGCGACCAGGGCGTCGGCTGCGAGCGGATCGACCGAGAACAGCCCACCCCACGAGCGGCTGTTGAACGGCTTGGCGGCGCTCTTGGCCACAATGTCCTGTGCCGCACGCTCCGTCTCGTCCACAAGGTCGCTGTTGACGGCCACGGCGTACACGAGCTCGGTGCCCGGGAAGCCCTCGGCGAGCTGGCCGGGGAGGTCGTGGCTCACCCCCAGCTTGTAGATGTGGTGCCCGATCGGGGGCCGGGTGTCGCATACGTCCCAGAACC
This sequence comes from Sphaeroforma sirkka, assembly GCA_001586965.3. Lineage (NCBI taxonomy): Eukaryota > Ichthyosporea > Ichthyophonida > Sphaeroforma > Sphaeroforma sirkka. The sequence continues at coordinate 487,128 of LUCW03000005.1, read as the reverse complement.
GCTCGCTGGTTTCCACGAACAGCAGAAACACGCCCTTGGTGTTGATATTCATTTATGGTAATGTTTTGTGTGTTTGTGTGTTTATGTGTTTGTGTTTATGTGTGTTTCTCGTTTTCGATTTTTCAGTTTATCCTTCCCGAAGGTGCAGCACGTAGGAACTCAGGCTAAAAACAAAAAGTGCTCCTAGGATCAGTCCGACGATGATGCCAATTATTATCTTTGCACTCATGTCTTTTTAAACTCGCGAAATTTCCTACCACTACTACTACTGTCTCACACATGATTTCATTTTTCTTTTTTTACCCTTGTACTACACACATGACCCAATAATAATCAGGACAGACCCGATTTGTTTTGGCAATGTACTACACACATGACCCGATAACTTTGGCTTTAGACCCGATTCTTTTTGGCAATGTACTACACACATGACCCAATAATAATCAGGACAGATCCCGATTCTTTTTGGCAATGTACAACATATGTGACCCAATAACTTTGGCTTTAGACCCGATTCTTTTTGGCATTGTACAACACACATGACCCAATAACTTTGGCTTTAGACCCGATTCTTTTTGGCAGTGTACTACACACATGACCCAATAACTTTGGCTTTAGACCCGATACTTTTTGGCATTGTACTACACACATGACCCAATAACTTTGGCTTTAGACCCGATTCTTTTGGCACTGTACTACACACATGACCAATAACTTTGGCTTTAGACCCGATACTTTTGGCACTGTACTACACACATGACCCAATAACTTTGGCTTTAGACCCGATTCTTTTTGGCATTGTACTACACACATGACCCAATAACTTTGGCTTTAGACCCGATTCTTTTGGCACTGTACTACACACATGACCCAATAACTTTGGCTTTAGACCCGATACTTTTTTTGGCACTGTACTACACACATGACCCAATAACTTTGGCTTTAGACCTGATTCTTTTTTGGCACTGTACTACACACATGACCCAATAACTTTGGCTTTAGACCCGATACTTTTTTGGCACTGTACTACACACATGACCCAATAACTTTGGCTTTAGACCCGATTCTTTTTGGCACTGTACTACACACATGACCCAATAACTTTGGCTTTAGACCCGATACTTTTTGGCACTGTACTACACACATGACCCAATAACTTTGGCTTTGGACCCGATACTTTTGGCACTGTACTACACACATGACCCAATAACTTTGGCTTTAGACCCGATTTCTTTTGGCAATGTACTACACACATGACCCGATTTTTTATTAGTTTGGAAGCTGACACACAAGAGGTTCCACTGCCTGTCTCTGGACGTGAATCATACTACAGCTGCAAAATCGACACTTCCCAGTAAACCTGGCTCTGAGCGCCGCAACGCTGCCTAGGCTGGTGTCGCCATGGTGGTTCTCGGCAACCAGCGCCGCCACCTCCTCTGCCATCGGGGCCCCTGGATACGTAAGCGTGTACACCTCCAGCTTGTCGTACACCCCCAGCACCTGGTCCAGGGTTAGGCCATCAAACACATCGGGCCACGCCTCGTTGTTGCGAACGTCATTTGCAATTTTGAACTGCAAGTACTGGATGAGGTCCTCGTCACCCACACTCTCGGCCAACCTCAGCGCAGACACCGGTGGCCCCTCGTGGCTCTCGAAATAGGCGTTTAGTCGCATGTTGTCAAACCCCATCATCCGCGGCACGGCATTGAACAGCTCACGGATCTCGGCCTCGTTGTCCATAGTGGCGATCGATGCTTGATTTGATTTGATCTGAACTGGATAGTGTGAGTGTAGAAGTGAACACACCAAACATGAGTTGGCCCGCTTTATACCCATTCTCGTCGATGGGGCTAGAACCGCGCCAGCACACAGTCCAGCCTCTCCCGATTCTGGCTCTCCGACCCCAGGCGCCACGCCGCCTTGAAGAGGGAATCCTTCAGCCCCAGCGCCCCAGTCTCCATCGCCTCCGCAAGGTTGCTCTCCAGCAGCTCGCAGATCCCGTACTCGCCCAGCATTGCGTTTGACCCCGCATGGTGCCACTCCATCTGTCCCACCACCGTCCACGCCACCGTTCTGATCACCGCCGTGCTCGCGCACCCGCCCAGCCGCTCAGAGCCCATGTCCAGCACCTCGCACAGCACACCCCCGAGCATCGCCGCGCTTGTCACCGTCAGCATCCTCTCCACACCCCTGTCCCCCCCATTGTCTGCTCAGCTTGCTCAGCGCATCCTCCAGCATGTCCCCTCCTGCCATGCGGGAGTCCACCAGCTCCCTGCAGCACCCCAATCAGCACCTCCACGACCCAAACCCCGCCGCTGCCGCCCCGACTACACACCATGTACGTGTCCACCAGGCTCAGCGCCGTCGAGCTGTCCATGTCACCCTTGCCGAACGCACACGCCACGCGCCCCTCGTAGCCCCGGCCAGATCGGGTGCGCGCCCACCACCAGGGCTATGGCTCGCCACACGGTCTGCGCACCCCCTGTCGCCTCCCCCTCCGCCGCCAGCCGCTCCAGTGTAGTCCCGGCGCTCCGCAGCAGCTCCACAACCACACACTCGGCCAGCGCCCCCTGCCCACACGGTGCCTCCCAGGCCCCGGCCAGTCCCGTCCACGCAACCATGACCACCGCCGTCTCGCTTCCCAGCCCCACGCACTCGTTCACGTACCCTGCAATGGTCTCGAGCGTGGCCGCAGACCCCACCAGCATCGTCATGGCCGCCAGCTCCGCCTCCGCCTCCCCCTGGCCACGCCTGCCACACCCCAAGCCCCCAGCCGCCCGTGCCCGTCCGTACAGCCCGTCCAACACGCCGCTCGCGTACGTCGCCACCGCCTGCCCGGGCACCGGCACCCCGCATTCCACTCCCCGCCCCACAAACACCACCACACTGGCCTCCACCACACGAGCCTCTACAAAGTACTCTACAAACTGTGCCTGGTACGCCGTCCCCTCGACCAGCTCATCAAGCAGGCCCGTCAGTGCCCGCCCCATGCCCTCGCCTCCGCCCGCCATCAGTCCGGGCAGGCTCGCGTGGATCGCCGGCAGCACACACTGCATCTCGCCCTGCAGGTCAAACCGGTACTGCCGCACCAGCGCCGTGGCCGTCTCGAACACAGGCTCTGCCACGTCGGACCGGTCCACATGGCTGGGCACCCCCTCCGAGATGGCCTTTGCCATCTCCCGGCCCACCACCGGCCCGTCGTCGTCGCCGCCGCACACCACGTTCCGGACGATCATCCACACGAGCTGGTCCAGCTCCGGGGCACTGTCGACAAACCGCTCCAGCAGGTCGTTGACAATGCACGTAAACGCCCCGTGCGCGGCCACCTCACGGCGGTACACGCCGGAGTACAGGTGCACGGCCACCAGCACCCCGTACACCAGCTGCAGGTCCCCCCTCGGTCCCTCCAGCACCCGCTGCGCTTCGTCCAGCGCCCCCAGGGCCCACACTCGCGCATAGTACTCGGGGCTACAGCTGGCCATGGTCGCCACCAGACTCCACGTCTCGCTCTGCTCAAAGTGCCCGCCAGCCCGGTCAGTTGCAAACAGACACTCCACCAGCGCCATGTCCTCTAGTGTATGCGCGGCATTGTACCTCGCCACCAACTCCACGACCGCCTGCAGCGCCGCCGGCGCCGCCGCCGCCCCACAGCTCGGCCCCAGCACGCGGGCCACGGTGCCCCTCACCGTTGAGTCGTCCAGCTGCGGCTGCAGAGCCGTCGTCGTGTTGATCACCGGCGCCAACACCACAAGCTCGCACGTCAGCAGGTGGCCCTCTACCCCCAGGCCAACTACGTCCTCGCGCGTGCTCGCCCCCGAGACCCTCTCGAGGATACCCCAGGCCAGCCCGGCGTCCCAGCACCCCACCTTCCCGTAGACGGCCGTGAACAGCGCCGTTGCCTCCGCAGCACTCTCAAACGCGAACTCCATAGCACAAACCATCTTCAGCACCACAGAAAGCACTGTGTTCCCCGTCGCGGCGTGCGGCTCGTTCTCGATGGCCCGCACGGCGCTGGCGGTATACTTGGGGTACAGGTGCGCCGCCAGCTCCCCACTGTCCATCAGGCTGTCGAGCATTAGCCAGACATGGTACGTGACAACCGGGTTCCCCTCGTATTCGTAGAGGATTGCATTAAAGTCCATTTTTTTTTGTTAAGCCCCGCCCTCGTTTAAGCCCTTTTTTTTTTTGGTTTAAAACACTTTAGTGTATACGAAACAACAGGGAAATAAACATTATGAGTGACGAATCTGCACCCACCAACTGGATCCTCATCTTTACCATTGGCATCTTTTGCTCGGCCTTTGGATCATTTATACTGGCCATACTAAATGCCAGAGGGGGCGGCGGCGGCGGCAAGGGCGGCAAGGCCATTGCAGTGGTTGAGGAACCCGTCAAGATCGAGTAGGTTTTTTTAGCGGGGGGAGTAGTAATAGAAAAATAAAAATATTATCAATTATTTTTATTTTTATGTTATTTTTGTAGTGTCGAGACAGCCTAGGCCTTTCGGGCTCGCTTACGCGCCGGGGCCTGCATCGCGAGCTCAATGACCTGCGCCTGGGATGCAGCGAGTCTCTGGTCCAGATCCCGGCGGGCCTCTTCGGAAACCTTGAGGGCCTCTTCAGCAACTTTGCGTGCTTCCTCTGAGGCTCTGCGGGCATTGGCGAGTTCCGACTGGAGACGTTCAATCTCCCGAGCAGCCATTTCGGCGATCTGGCTGGCGTGCTTGGCCTCTGTGGCTCGCTCCTTCTCCTGTAGCTTGGCGCTGGCGATGGCGTTTTCCTTCACTCGCTCCAGCTCGGCGGCAAGCTGTTTCTCTGTTTCGAGGCCATTGACCGAGACTTGGCGGCATGTGTACACCACCTCGTCCAGCAGAGACTCGGCCATCGAGGCTGGCACAGAGAAGACCTCGCGGTGCTTGTTTATGGGGAATCTGGTCGCCGCCGAGTGGCCAGTGATCAGTGCAGAGACCGCCTTCTCGGCTGCGCTCACCAGGTGGGGCGCAATGTAGACGGCATACTTGAGGTCTGCATTCTTAAAGGTGAGTCCGTGCTCCCCCATGCGACGATGTACGTTGTCAGAGCGGCCATATTTGTAGACATCGTCTGCGTCAGCGCAGGTCGATGGTAGGGTGGTGCAGAGGTGCTTGAGGTCTCCGACCTTGCCAATGTATATCATGTAGACGCCGCTCTCAATGGTCGAGATGCCTCTAGACTCCAGGGTTACCTGGAGCATGGGCTTGACGAGCTCCTGGATTTTTGCAACATCATTCGTAGAGTAGGCAGTGATGATATCCATCGTCCACTGGATATACACGGTCTGGCGTCCACGCTTGTTGGACATTAGGTACATCATCAAGCCAATAGTGTCAAGGAATACTGTCCAGGTGTTGTTGAGCTTAATTTTAACCCGGTGTTCGTTTGGGGTCACATTGTACACACTCTGTGCATATGCAACACCCACCAATTCCGCGACTCCCTTAGCACTAAAGAACGTCCCCGCCACAGTGCGATCACCAACGACATGGATCGAAGAAAGTCCAATATCTCCATTGGCCTCAGTGTCGATCCGTGGGGGGCATTTGTCGATGACGCGCCAGTCGCAGGTGACTTCTTCAGTGGTAGGCAACATTGTTTTAGGGGTTTTTTTTTTGTAATTACTGATATTGTAGAACAATATTTGTTGCAACATAAGGTTCGTGAATGAGAATATTGATTTCGATTTTTTTTTTCATTCACTAGGGTGGTTAGTGTTCTACACTAGGGGGGTTAGTGTTCTACACTAGGGGGGTTAGTGTTCTACACTAGGGGGGTTAGTGTTCTACACTAGGGGGGGTTAGTGTTCTACACTAGGGGGGGGTAGTGTTCTACACTAGGGGGGGGGTTAGTGTTCTACACTAGGGGGGTTTAGTGTGAAACACTAGAGGGGGTTAGGGTAACCGCGTTTATCGTTTCAGTTATTTCAAATCATAGCATCGTAAATATGTATACTAATCGCCTATCGATTTACAGTAACCCCCAATTCGGAATCGAATTGTTAGTATTGACGCCGTCTTCAATTTATTATTAGAATTTTACATTGAGCGGGAACTTGAGGTATTTCATAGCCTTGCGTGCAAACACATCGTACTCGTACCACATCAGGTTATCATCCCTGATTGTTCCGTCCGCCTCTGCCAGCTCTTCGGCATCTGTGACCACGAACTGCACCCGCGGGCTCACCTTCCTCCAGTTCTCCTGTGTGGCCCGGCTGACCGGCACAACCGTGTTTACCATGTACAGATTAGTCACATTCTTCGGCGCCGTCTCTGGCAACTGGAAGATGCCCAGAAATCGCAGAGACGAAGGCAGCCTCAGGCTCTCTATATCCCCACTCCTGTGTGCGTTGTACAGCGAGACAAACTTTAAGTGTTCAAATTTCTCCAGGAGCTCCAGGCTCTCAGAGCTCGGTCCGTCGAGGCGCATGGACGTGATGCTCCCCGCACCCGCGAGCAGGTGTCTCAGGTCAAACTCCCACTCCAAATGGACGTGCTTGACCGTGCCCTTTCTCATGATTACTCGCAGGTCCCCGAATCTGACCGGGTCTGCGTTGCGTCGCGGCAAGGACTCTATCTTCAGGAACTCGGGGACGCTCAGCGTTGGATCGTAACCGTACGAGGGCAGTGTCGACGTCTGGCACCCCGTGCACGACAGGAGGTATCGTCGCAGGAGGTTCTCCTTTTGCATCTCGTGGCGGAGCTCGTGCACCACGTGTGTCAGGGCGTACGGGCGCGAGAAGCTCATCTCCCCGTTCTGCAGGAACCTGTCCAGGGCGTCGTCGTCGCCGCTCATCTTCTTATGGGCCTTGGGCAACACCTGTCGCAGCTGCTGTCGGTCGCCCGCGTTCAGGTTCGCATACACACGGTCCTGCAGGACCTCGGGTGGCAGTGTCTCCATCCTTTTGCTCAATGTTAAACTGTGTGTGCTAAACTTTGTGTGCTCCTTTGCTTTTTGTCATGCAAAACAATTATTCTCAGGATTGATTGCCTTTTGGCGTGCGCTTCAAATTCAGTTTTAATCATTCATTGGTGTTAACTTTGCACAATGTTGCTAGTAGTCTTCCGTGTACCCGTACTTGAGCATCAGCATAAACAGCAGAACTCCCACCACCGTACCCAGGTACATCGCGGGCTTGCTCTCCTTCTCCACCGCAAACACCTCCCCGCTATGGAGGTCGTCAGACCGCGTTGCAACGCGGTACATGCTGACCACACCCAGTGACACCGGCACCGCGGCCGCTACTGTCAACGGGAGTTTCAGTAGTGCATAGGCAATCAGTGGGATCAGCAGCATGAACGGAATGGCAATGAACATAACAGCCACCACCATGTGCATCTGCAAGTACCCGTAGGAGAACGCTAGAAAGGACAAAATCTGTGTTGTGTATATGAGACCCCAACGATACATTTTGATTTGCTTTATTCATAAAAAAATAGTTGTTTAACCACTGCAGCTCTCGCACACCAGCTCGGTGCACACCACCCCCAGGCGAGGCGCGCCGCCCTGTGCCCCGGCACCCTGGCCCTCGCCCTGGCCCTGCGCCTCGGCGGCGAGCCCAAAGTTCTGCGCCGACGCTCCCGGCATCAGCCGGGTGTAGTAGCTCCCCGTCTTGAGGCCGCGGTCCCAGGCCCCAAACATTGACTGCACCATCTGCGTCACATTGGGCGTCTTGTAGAACAGGTTCAGCGACTGCGACTGGCACACAAAGGGCCCCCGGTCCGCCGCCTGCTGGATCAGCTCCCCGGGGCCAATCTCCCAGCACGTCTTGTACACCTCGCGCACCGGCTCCGGGATACGAGCAATGTCCTGCACACTACCTGTGGGGGTGAGGGGCAATGGGTTAGTATGGCATAGCAAGCACAGCACAAGAGAAGGGCGACTACACAGACCAAACTACACAGACCAAACTGCACAAAAACTACATACCTGCATTCCGCTCAAGCTCGTCGCGCAGCGCCGCGTCCCACAGTCCCATCTCGGTCAGGGCCTGGATCATGTGCTTGTTGACTCGGTAGAACTCCCCCGACTGCGTGCGCCGCACGTACATGTTTGAGTTCAGCGGCTCCACGGACTCCGTGTTGCCCAGCAGTGCCGACGTCGACGCCGTCGGCATCTGCGCCACCAGCAGCGAGTTGCGCAGCCCCCGCGCCATGGCCTTGGCCCGCAGCGCCGCCCAGTCGTGCACCGACCCATAGTCCGCCTTGGCCCACGCGTCCGGCTGCAGGCGTCCCTCGCGCACCAGCGGCGAGTGGTTCGGGCACCACTTGCCCTTCGGCTCTGGTCCCTGGTTCCCGTTGAGGTCGATGCTCGTGTCTACCGCGTGGTAGTACAGCGCCCGGAAGACCGTCTTGTTGAGCTCCCGGGCCGCCGGCGAGTCGAACGGTACCCGCAGCTGCGCATACGCGTCCGCCAGGCCCTGGATGCCGACCCCCAGCGGCCGCGAGCCCAGCGTCACCTCGACGGTCTTGTCCACCGGGAACCGGTTGTGGCCAATGTTCTTGTCGAGGGCCGTCACGAGCGTGCGCACCGTGCGCGCGAACGCCGTCTCGTCAAACACCCCGTCCACCAGGTGGGCCGGCAGCGAGATGCTCGCCAGGTTGCAGCTCGCCACTGTGTCGGGGCCCGAGTACTCGCAGATCTCCGCACACAGGTTCGAGTTTGTGATGGTGCCCATATACTCCTGGTTATTCTTGCTGTTGACGGCGTCCTTGAAGACCATGTACGGCATCCCCGTCTGCGTCTGGGTGCTGATGATCTTCATGACCACGTCGCGGGCCGAGACCACCGTGCGCTTGATGAACGGGTCCGCCTCGTACTCGGCGTACCGTGCGTCGAACGCGGCCCCGTGCAGGTCCGTGAGGTCGCGGCAGGTGTCGGGGCAGAACAGCGACCAGTTCGCGCGCTCCTTGGCCCGTCGCATGAACAGGTCCGGCACCCACAGCCCATAGAACAGGTCCCGGGCCCGGATGCTGTCGTCGCCGTGCGGCAGCCGTGCGTCCAGGAAGGCCATGATGTCGGTGTGCCACGGCTCCATGTACACCGCCACCGATCCCTTGCGGTTCCCGCCCTGATCAATGTGAGTAGCCGTGGCATTGAGGCTCTTGAGCAGCGGCATCACTCCCGAGCTCGTCCCGTTGGTGCCGCGGATCGCCGAGCCGGCACCGCGGATCCGCCCCACCGACAGCCCGATGCCGCCGGCCCGCTTGGAGATCTGCGCACAGTCCGTCAGCGTCTCGTAGATGCCCGTGAGCGAGTCCGCCATGCCCAGCAGGAAGCACGACGACAGCTGCTCGTAGCAGGTACCAGAGTTGAACAGTGCCGGCGACGCCAGTGTGCACCGCTTCGTGGACAGCGCGTCGTACAGCTCCTGGACCGAGTCCAGGTCGTCCGTGTGACACGCCAGCGCCACACGCAGGTACATGTGCGCTGGGCGCTCGACCGTGTTCTGGGCCCGGTCCTTGAGCAGGTACGACTTCTTGGCCGTGGTGATGCCAAAGAAGTCAAACAGGTGGTCCCGCGAGTAGTCCAGCATAGCGCTGAGCGCCGGCTCGTGGGCCACGACGAGCGCGTAGAAGGCCGCGGACACAATGCCCGCGTCTGCCAGCCCCGAGTAGGTGTCCAGCAGCGATGGCGACGTGTCACGGTGGATGTTGTCCACGGTGATGTACCGGGCCATGTCGTCGTACTGCGGCGACACAATGATGAGGTTGGACGCGATGCGGGCGCTGATGAGGTCCAGCTCCTGCGTGGTGATGCCGTCCTTGAGCGCATCGATGGTCTTCTTGACCACGAGATCGACGTCGACGTCCTCGCAGCCCGCGAGGCGCTGGACCTCCGTGATGCGGTCCTTGATGGCGTCGAAGCGCACCTCCTCGGAGCGGCCTGATCGGGTAGTTACTCTCATGGTGTTGGTTGGTTGTGGTTGGATCGTGTTGCAGTCAAAGATACAAAAGCGATTGTGAACATAAATCAGTTTGGGGGCCAAGTATTTATTCGGTTTTTTCTTTCTTTCTTTCGTTCTTTCTTTCGTTTTTCCGGCCTACACCCGTAGGCTGCGCTCGTGGACTATGTACACGGGCTTGGTGTGGATCTCGTGGCCGCCGTTAAAGTGGACCAGGCTGACGGTGGAGTGGTACTCGGGGTACGCCAGCGGCCCACCGAAGCGCTCGAGGAGCAGGCGGTGGTGCGACGGCTTGATCTCGGCCAGGCCCGTCATCTGATGGAGGTACTGCTTGGAGTACATGTACTTGGGGTCCGCGCCCTTGTCGTTGATGTAGGCCATCACGCAGTTCGGCGAGCAGAACGCGCCCTCGACCTCGTAGAAGCTCGGCTCCGACACCTCGACGTCGTCAAACCGCTCCTTGAGCTCCGCAACGTCGACCTCGTCCACGGCCACGCAGATGCTGTACTTTTCCGAGTTCACGGCGGAGCGCTTGATGTACGACACGGTCTGACCCACAAAGTTGACGGGGCACGTGTAGCGAACGGGGACGGCGGCGGTCTTGGCAGTGGGCGCGGGCTTCTTGGCTCCGCGCTTGGCGCCGCCGCCGCCCTCAGGGGTCGAGGGCCCGCCGGCCGGCGCAAGGTCGTCTACGCACCAGTAGCAGGTGGTGGCCTTTTGCGGGTCCGTCAAGTAGCCGAGGCACTTGGTGCGGGTCTCGTTAAAGTATGTAAAGGTCTCCATGTTGTTGTGTGTGACTACGATAGAGCCGGGCTTCGGTGTGCGATTTGGTTTTTTCACAAGTCTGGGGGACCAGGACTAATAGCGGGGTGTACTACAATGATCTGGTGTGTCTGTGTGGTACATTGGGTCTAAAATACGTGTCTGAAACACAAGTCTAAGAGACCAGGACTAATAGCGGGGTGTACTACAATGATCTGGTGTGTCTGTGTGGTACATTGGGTCTAAAATACGTGTCTGAAACACAAGTCTAAGAGACCAGGACTAATAGCGGGGTGTACTACAATGATCTGGTGTGTCTGTATGGTACATTGGGTCTAAAATACAAGTCTGAAACACAAGTCTAAGAGACCAGGACTAATAGCGGGGTGTACTACAATGATCTTGTGTGTGTGTGTGGTACATTGGGTCTAAAACACGTGTCTAAAATACAAGTCTAAGAGACCAGGACTAATAGCGGGGTGTACTACAATGATCTTGTGTGTGTGTGTGGTACATTGGGTCTAAAAAACACGTGTCTAAAATACAAGTCTAAGAGACCAGGACTAATAGCGGGGTGTACTACAATGATCTGGTGTGTCTGTATGGTACATTGGGTCTAAAACACGTGTCTAAAACACAAGTCTAAGAGACCAGGACTAATAGCGGGGTGTACTACAATGATCTGGTGTGTCTGTATGGTACATTGGGTCTAAAACACGTGTCTAAAACACAAGTCTAAGAGACCAGGACTAATAGCGGGGTGTACTACAATGATCTGGTGTGTCTGTATGGTACATTGGGTCTAAAATACAAGTCTGAAACACAAGTCTAAGAGACCAGGACTAATAGCGGGGTGTACTACAATGATCTGGTGTGTCTGTGTGGTACATTGGGCCTAAAACACAAGTCTAAAATACAAGTCTAAGAGACCAGGACTAATATCGGGGTGTACTACAATGATCCAGTGTGTCTGTGTGGTACATTGGGTCTAAAACACAAGTCTGAAACACAAGTCTAAGAGACCAGGACTAATAGCGGGGTGTACTACAATGATCTAGTGTGTCTGTGTGGTACATTGGGTCTAAAACACAAGTCTGAAATACAAGTCTAGGAGACCAGGACTAATAGCGGGGTGTACTACAATGGTCTAGTGTGTCTGTGTGGTACATTGGGTCTAAAACACATGTCTAAAATACAAGTCTAAGAGACCAGGACTAATAACGAGTGTCTTGTTACTAGTAATACATGAAAAGTACAACATCAGTGGTTTTTTTTTTCAAGTTTTATTCACAAAGTCTCACACTACCAGTCTACAGAACCTAGATGTCGTCCTCGTCGTCGCTGTCGTCCAGCTTGGAGCGCTTGTTGGGGCTGTCGTCAGAGGCCAGGTCGAGCTCGGAGCTCACGGGGGCGGCCGGGAAGTCGGTCTCCAGCTCCGACTCGAAGGAGGCCAGGTTGAACTTGGGCACCGACGGCATGCTGGACCGCTTCTCGGGGTTGACGGCCACCACGATCGGCTTGAACTCCAGGTTGACGTTCTTCTTGCCCAGCTTGATCTTGTCCAGCTCGTAGATCACGTAGCAGGGGAAGCGGCCGCCGTCCTCAAGAAGGCTCACAATGTTGCGGATCGGCTCCTGGGTCTTGAAGTTGACAAACAGACCGTCATAGCGGCTGCTGAGGGCGACGACAGTGTCCGAGTCGACGCTGATCTTGGCGGCCTGTTCACGATCCATGTTGGAGAGCAGCTTGAAGTAGTAGGTCCCGCCGTAGCCGTACTTGGAGTCGGTGCCCGGCACGTAGACGCTAGTCACCTTGCCGCGGAGCGAGAGGCCGGCCGGGGAGAACTTGACTATCTCGTGGATGCGCTCAGACTCCTCGAGTAGCTCAGGGGTGTTGAGCTTGTCCTCGGCCTGGAGCGCCTCGAGGGCCTCATAGCGGCCAATGATGAAGCGCTCCGTGGCCTCGTAGATTCCCTCCAAGGTATCATGGAACTTGAGAATATCGTCCTTGATAGGTCCGTTGGCGGAGGTGCGGACGCTCACGGCCATGCCCAGGTGGCCAGAGAACTTGCCGGGTCCAGAGGCTCCGCGCTTTCCACCGACATATTCGGACTCCTTGGTGAACTTTCTGAGAGTCCCTGGAGCGGTTTTGCAGAAGACGCGGTTGATCCTGTTGCCATCGCGGTCCAGGGCAGAGACGTTGTAGTTGGCGTAGGTGGCATGGAAGGTCGAGGGGTCAATGGTAATGCTGTCGGCATCGAGAGACCCATAGTTGAAGAGAGTGTTGCCGTTCATCGTGGTAGTGGGCTTGGGGGCTGGGGGCTGGATAGTTGTTCTAAACTTTAAAGTGTGAGTGTAGAAGTGAATGATGAACTGACTGATGGTCTGCTTTTATAGACGAATTTCCGGAGAATGAAATTCGATTTTTTTTTCTACATGTGATTTTTCTCCTTTCGCTTTTCCATATTCTATCAGACCACCCGTCTTGGCGGGGCACGTCGAGCTATACACCACCCGGCTGGCTGGCGCTTTGGTGCTTCCGGGATCTGAGACTTGGACGGAGGGGGCCGATGATTCAGCGCTGGCCGATCGAGCCGACGGGCAACGTGTCTCTCTACCAGTCCCCTGTACAGGAGGCTGGCCCCTGTGGCGGGACGTTCACACTCGCTAGCCCCTGCGGCGAGGAGGCTGGCCCCTGTGGCGGGACGTTCACACACGCTAGCCCCTGCGGCGAGGAGGCTGGCCCCTGTGGCGGGACGTTCACACACGCCAGCCCCTGCGGCGAGGAGGCTGGCCCCTGTGTGGCGGACGTTCACACACGCTAGCCCCTGCGGCGAGGAGGCTGGCCCCTGTGGCGGGACGTTCACACACTCGCTGGCCCCTGTGGCGAGGAGGCTGGCCCCTGTGGCGGGACGTTCACACACTCGCTGGCCCCTGTGGCGAGGAGGCTAGCCCCTGCGGCGAGGAGGCTGGCCCCTGTGGCGGGACGTTCACACTCGCTAGCCCCTGCGGCGAGGAGGCTGGCCCCTGTGGCGGGACGTTCACACACTCGCTAGCCCCTGCGGCGAGGAGGCTGGCCCCTGTGGCGGGACGTTCACACTCGCTAGCCCCTGCGGCGAGGAGGCTGGCCCCTGTGGCGGGACGTTCACACTCGCTAGCCCCTGCGGCGAGGAGGCTGGCCCCTGTGGCGGGACGTTCACACACTCGCTAGCCCCTGCGGCGAGGAGGCTGGCCCCTGTGGCGGGACGTTCACACTCGCTAGCCCCTGCGGCGAGGAGGCTGGCCCCTGTGGTGGGACGTTCACACACTCGCTAGCCCCTGCGGCGAGGAGGCTGGCCCCTGTGGCGGGACGTTCACACACTCGCTAGCCCCTGCGGCGAGGAGGCTGGCCCCTGTGGCGGGACGTTCACACACTCGCCAGCCCCTGCGGCGGGACGTTCACACACTCGCTAGCCCCTGCGGCGAGGAGGCTGGCCCCTGTGGCGGGACGTTCACACACTCGCTAGCCCCTGCGGCGAGGAGGCTGGCCCCGTGGCGGGACGTTCACACACTCGCTAGCCCCTGCGGCGGGACGTTCACACACTCGCTAGCCCCTGCGGCGAGGAGGCTGGCCCCTGTGGCGGGACGTTCACACACTCGCTAGCCCCTGCGGCGGGACGTTCACACACTCGCTAGCCCCTGCGGCGAGGAGGCTGGCCCCTGTGGCGGGACGTTCACACACTCGCTAGCCCCTGCGGCGGGACGTTCACACACTCGCTAGCCCCTGCGGCGAGGAGGCTGGCCCCTGTGGCGGGACGTTCACACACTCGCTAGCCCCTGCGGCGGGACGTTCACACACTCGCTAGCCCCTGCGGCGAGGAGGCTGGCCCCTGTGGCGGGACGTTCACACACTCGCTAGCCCCTGCGGCGAGGAGGCTGGCCCCTGTGGCGGGACGTTCACACACTCGCTAGCCCCTGCGGCGAGGAGGCTGGCCCCTGTGGCGGGACGTTCACACACTCGCTAGCCCCTGCGGCGAGGAGGCTGGCCCCTGTGGCGGGACGTTCACACTCGCCAGCCCCTGCGGCGGGACGTTCACACACTCGCTAGCCCCCCTGCGGCGAGGAGGCTGGCCCCTGTGGCGGGACGTTCACACTCGCTAGCCCCTGCGGCGAGGAGGCTAGCCCCTGCGGCGAGGAGGCTAGCCCCTGCGGCGAGGAGGCTGGCCCCTGTGGCGAGGAGGCTGGCCCCTGTGGCGAGGAGGCTGGCCCCTGTGGCGAGGAGGCTGGCCCCTGTGGTGAGGAGGCTGGCCCCTGTGGTGGGACGTTCACACACTGCTAGCCCCTGTGGCGAGGAGGCTGGCCCCTGTGGCGAGGAGGCTGGCCCCTGTGGTGAGGAGGCTGGCCCCTGTGGTGGGACGTTCACACACTCGCTAGCCCCTGTGGCGAGGAGGCTGGCCCCTGCGGCGAGGAGGCTGGTCCCTGTGGCGGGACGTTCACACTCGCTAGCCCCTGCGGCGAGGAGGCTGGCCCCTGTGGCGGGACGTCCACACACGCGGTCGTGGAGCTCACCACGGCAGCCGGCGGGGGCCCGCGAGATAAAGACGGAGTCGACTGGGGCTTTGGAGTAAGACGGGGAGGATGAACTCGTCGAACAACTGCGTGAGATTAGTAAAAAGCGAATTGTCCACGTCCCTTACACTAGTCATCCACCACCAAACATACCACCATGAACCAAATCCACTTCCTGGTCGAAGATGACTTTGGCACCACCAGCGTTGATGGCGCCACCTACCTGTCCCTCAACTCCAGGGGCATGACCGTCGTCCTCTTCTACTCGGACAAGTGCGAGTACTCTCGCCGCATGATGCAGACGCTGAAGCGCATCCCCTCAATTGTAAAGGACTGCAAGTTTGCCGTCATCAATATCCGCTCCAACCCCCGCATCGTCGGTCTCTCCAACACCACAAAGTTTCCTATCACGTACACCCCGCTCATAATGATCTTCTACAGCGGTCTCCCGTACATGCTGTACACCGGCGAGGCCGACCTTGACTCACTCGTCCAGTTCGTTAAGGAGGAACGTAACGCCGTCCTCGAATTCGTGGAGCACGGCAACGCGACCGCTTCTGCGAGGCCCAGGACTGATGTCGGGTTTGCACTCTTCGGGACCCTCGAGCCCATGTACGTCGGCCACCTGAACGTCAGCCGCGTCTGAAAAGCGAAACGATCCCCAGGCGCCCACGGGGCTTAGAGGGCACCAGCACCATGAACAAATACTCGAACGGTACCCCACACTCCAGCGATGCCTTCTTGGACCCCGTGCGCTGCTACAGCTGCAACAAGGTTCTGGGACATCTCTACGCAGAGTTTGACGAGCGCACGGGCAACCTGGAGAGCCCAGAGGGCCGAGGCGGAGAGGTCCTCGACGCCCTGCGTGTGCACCGTATTTGCTGTAGGAGGATGTTCCTGTCGCGACCAAGAACGCAGATGATGCACCGCACCCCCTACACCAGAGAGGACGGCACCGCGTTCGCGCTCTCGAGACGAATTGAAAATATGGCGTTATCACCGAATTAGCAACTTTCGTGGTCTTTGAAATAATTGTCAGTACTAAAATAAAAACCAACAACCATGGACTTCCAAGCCGCCTATGACAGCGCCGCCCTCAAGTGGGACACCCTGGTCCCTCTGCTGAGCAGCTGCTACAGCCTCGACACCATCTACACCAAGATCAAGGAGTCCGCCCCCACTACCCCGGACGATGCCGCCAATGGCTTCATGGCCGCCCTCGACAACAGCTACCTCAAGGCCACCAGCTGCCCCACACCCTGCCCAACCGAGGGCGTGGTAGAAGCCAACTGCTACGAGGCCGACACCGACTACCTGCTCGGCAAGGTCGCGGGCATTGAGGCGTACGAGGTCGCCATTGCCAAGGTCGACGAGGCCAAGCGCTGCACCGAAGCATCCAAGGTCATGATCGACACAATTGTTGAGGTGCCCGCCGCCGTCACCTCCACCTGTGGGATCAAGGGGTTCAGTGCCGGGGTCCTCGAAGCCTACAATGTCGACAACAGAGACTGCACACAAGACAGTCTCACCGACCAGAACGGCATATCAATGGTACCCATGGACGGCGGGGTGCAGATCGTAAGCACCGGCGGCCACGGCCACGGCGGCGGCAACGACGACGTGCAGCTCGTGTCCCTCAACGACGCGTGCTTTAGCTCTGCCACCGAGTGCGGGCAGCTCGCAAGACGGGAGCGCTTCCGCATCCAGGCCATGTACGGCACCGCCCTCTACGCCATGTGCGACCTCGAGAACTACCCCTCCTTCAGCATCTCCAAGCGGCGCTAATTGTTTGCTTGTCGTACCACGCCTACCAAAAAAATTAGGCTGGAAATATCACCCCCCCCCCCCCCCAAAAAAAAAAATAGGCTAGTTGTTCCACCCGAAAAAAATAAAAACAAAAACAAAAACTCCTCGTAACTAAAGTCGCGGAAAAGCTTTTTTTTTTTGGAGACCGTTTTCGGAATATGCTGGAGCTCCATGAGCGCCTACTAGACATGATCAGGGACCGCCCGCTGCACCCCTACTTTATCCTGCTGACGCGGGACCTCATTGACTCGTACAAGTCGGAAATCCAAAAGCCCGTGACGGTGTCGTTCTTTGGGCCGCCGAGCTCCACGGTGGGGTGCAAGCTCAACAAGCTGCGCCTGGAGTACGAGGCCGTGGTGACCTCGCACCAGCTCGAGGCCGAGTACCGGAAGTGCCGCGAAGCGGCGAACGAGCCAGAGGAGGCCGAGCTGGACATTGAGGCGGCCACGCAGAACGAGGAGCTCAACAAGCGCAGCCTGGACACGGACCTTGTGGATGGGTTCGCCAGCATCCGCAGCATGGACATTGACAACGTGGTCAACTACACGTCCAAGTGCATACCCTGCGAGTCGACGAGGGTGCACGCCGACGACAACGCCGTGACGTGCCTGGACTGTGGCAACACGGCGAACATCAACTCGTTCAAGTCGTCGTACAAGGACAAGGAGCGCGTGAATATGGCCAAGCGCAATGGGTATGACCGGTGCATCCACTTCAACGACACCCTCGACAGCTTCCAGGGGAAGAAGCTGCACGAGATCCCCAAAGACCTGCTGGCCAAGATTGTCGCCAAGATTGAGGACCACTCGCTCGTTAACGATGAGTTTCCCCTGGGGGATGCGAGGCGGTACAAAGGGATCGTGACGCCCAACCACGTCAAGCTGTTCCTCAAGGACCTGGACAGCAAGTACTATGAAATCGTAGGATACGTCCATTCGCTGATTGTGGGGGAGAACACGCGGGACCTCGAGGGCCTGGACATTGAGATCATGGCAGACTTTGCAGAGATTGTGCGCGTGTACGAGGCCCACAAGTCGGAGCTGGACTCCATGTACGACATCTGCATCAAGAGCAAGAAGCGCAAGAACTGGCTCAACCTGCACCTGCTGCTGTACGTGCTGCTGCTGAAGCACAACTACCCGTGCTCAGAAAAGAACTTTAGCTTCACCAAGAGCACCGCCAACATCTCGGTTCACATTGACATTCTGCGGTTCATCTTTAAGAAGCTGGGGTGGGAGTTTTGCTTGTAGTTTCCATTTTTTTTCTGCCATTACATAAAAAAAAAAATGGACACAGACACCTACGACAAGAGGATCAGGGGGATCGAGAAGCAGCTGGTCAAAATGTACTATGTCAACAACCCGCGCACCGGGGCTAAGAGGAGTAGGGTCATCCGCGAGGTGCGGGCGGCGCGGGAGCTGCTGAAGCGTGCGGATCGGTGGCCTCGCGGGCTGCCGGACCGGGAAGCGAACCACCTGCGCAAGGTGCTGCTGACACTGCGCGAGCAGACGCAGCTTGCCCGTGCAAAGGTAGAGCGCTTGTGACCTTCTTAGTACATAACAAAACAAGCATGCACTGGATATACTGTATATGTGCCCGGACCCTCGTGGCCATCGCGTCCGTGCACGCGACCCTCAACCCCCTCATACGGATCGTCGCCGCCCTCGTTGGCGCGGGGTTCCTAGTCATCTACCTCGCGGGGATGCGCAAGACGGGCGTCGAGGTCGGGGGCGGTCTCATCTGGTGGAACGCGCTGCGTCCTGTCCACGGCGCCCTCTGGCTGGCCTTTGCCGCAACCGGACACCCCCTGTTCCTGGCCGTGGACGTGCTCGTCGGGCTCGCCGCGTTCACGGGCCGCCACCACCCGCGCGCGCCGCCAGAGCCTGAAGTGGCTTACACTGCTAGACAAAGGAACTAAACACGATCAATGGTGTCAACTTAAGCGATTTTCTTTTTTTTTTTGGGTTATAGAACTATTGTTTTCAAATTGTCAATATGGACAAATTAAAATCATTTTGCAACCTCCAAGACCACAAATGGATTCTTCGAAAACGGTCTATAACTACATTCGACGTCGTCCTCCACTACATCCTCACTGCTGTGTTGAACATCGGTGTTCGCACAGCAGTTGCCATGTCCGGTTGTACGTGTTCCCCCACGGCAATGGCAAAGGCCATGAATAGAATTCCCTGCTACGTACTCGAATCGATATTGCGAGAGTACACGCCACAACAACCATATCCGTTACGGATGCAAACAATTGCGGTTGACGGCTCGTTTATCCGCCTTCGGCCTAGACTAAGGGCGGATTTTAAAGTGTCGAGGAATAGCCGTAAATATCCCCATGCGCTAATTAGCACAATGTACGACTGTCATACACATCGCGTCGTCGATTCACAAGTTTTTGTATCACACAACGAACGCGACGCATTTCTTGCTAGATTTGTATCTCGCGGTGATATGTATGTATTTGATAGGGGCTATTTCAGCCGGACGTTGGCGGACAAAATACACACCAAAGGATCGTACTTTGTCTTTCGCGTTAAACATAATCAGAGATCATTCCCCTCTTACACACGGCGACACTCTTACATACACGACGGTAAGACGTACCATGTCTTAACCAATCTGTCTGTACTAAGTCCTGGGCAGATTGCCCAGGCGTATGGACATCGCTGGAAGGTAGAAACTTACTTTCGCCATATGAAACAGACACTTGGCAACCGGGTCTTTCAGAAGCAATCGATTAGTGGTATGCAGAAAGAATTACTTGTCAGGCAGATTGTGGACCTCATCTCTCGCCAATCCGATTCGGTGATGTGGAGTAGGTCTGATGTTATGACTCAACTTGCAACATTACTCCGAGATCATACTGCACCACGTCGATCAAAAGCACCTCATGTGATTGAAATGTATCCAATTATATCTCTTACACCTATATCGCGTGGAATAGTTCTTACCAGATCACCACCAGCGATTGATGGCGTTGCGACTGTATTCAATTGGTCTAGATGTAAATCGGGAATAGGGTAATCCCCCTGTGTCCAAGAAACATGGCTGATCCATGGAAGACATCCTACTCTTAAGGTTTATGAATCGGTTTTGAATGATGATACGTAAAACTCGGAATTAGTATATAAGGGCATTCAAACTGTCAAATACAATTCACAATTACACTGTGTATGTTTTATACAGATAGATTTGCAACACAATGCCCTTAATCAGCAAGCGATCGCTCTACATCGATCTTGCAACCTGTGCGAATCAGACCCCCGGACTTAATGTTAGTATGATCGACAAGACATCCGCTGAGATGATCGAGGTCTTAGCGGGATACAATCACGCTGTCGTAGGTGGATTTCAGCGTCTGGTCTTTGTTCTACCCCTCTACCAAGTTGACTCAATGAAATCTATGCACAAGTTGGTGCACGACGCAAGATACAAGATTAACCATCGGCGTACTCCACCTATCGTCTGGCCCCATGTGCTGATAGATGCAGCCCGGGTTGGCATTCGTCGCAACCATGTGGACATTGTTTCTAGTGTCGATCCTGCTCGATGGATTGCAACAAATTCGTCCACCGAGGATGTTGTGCTGACTAGAGATAAGGTAGTACTATGGGCAAGAGGTAGACACACCACCAACCTCAAGTACTTGTACTCGGCAGTTGACTCCGACATGATTGAGACATTAGACGACTATATAGTAATACACCCACACCCAATTCGATCATTGACTGGTGCGTGTACGAAGTAGGAACACTACGGCGAGCGTTTGCCATGTCAAGAATGACAGTGGTAAATGCCACCCACGCCGATCGCTGGGACCCCAATCTATTTCAGTCTCGGCGCGCCGAGGATCATGTAGATCAGATGATGCGCTATATCAGGGCCGAGTATGAAGAAATTTCGGTTAAGCGCGAGAATACCACGGGTCGAGCTGAGTCGAAATTGGACAAGCGGTTATTGTTTTGGATGCAATAGATCGCATCGATATTAGCTGGTTCGGACACCTACTATGTCGCATGACATCAGATAGCCCAGTCGCTACGCGTGGGACGCCTATGCGTGCATTTGAACAATTTGACTTGTTTCACAACGGGGAGCTGTCTTTGTCACAGTGTTTGGGGGAGGAGAAGCATCAACTGCTTCAGAAGGTCGCAAGAAGTGCCCCTAAACGAAAATTAGCATCTCGCCTTTGGACCAGGCAGAAACAGACCAAAGAGAATTCATCCACCCAACGTCCAAAGAATGGGAGAGTATCTATACCTAGAACACGCAAGTTCACCTGGGAAGTTGGACGCGAAGAAGCACTGCTCTACTGGGGTGTGAAGAATGAAAGACCCAACCGCTTTGTCGGGTTGTTAGAGATGGCGGACACTGGAGCATTCAAGAAGCTGGGAAACGATGAAACTATAGACTATGATCCGACGTCGAACACCAGGAGGCCTAAAGGAGATTTGCTGATATGTGAAACGTGTGGAGAGCGCGTTCAAGACCTGATGAAACACACCAAGGCGGAACATTGGTTGGAATGTCCAGTGTGCAACAAGTCATTCGAGACTCTCAAGGACCACATATGCGTCAAGTGCCCCAAGTGCTGCAAGACAATGTCAAGTCTAAAAAAGCACAAGTGCCAGATGTGTGGGAAGTGTGGGTCATTCTATGCAACGCGACACTATTGTGGTGAGTGTAGCGGGTGCGATGCCAAGTTTAAATCTAAGAACGCTGAAGATGCACATAAGTGTCCCGGGAAGACGAAGGAAAGGTCTGTGGACAACACATCCAAACGACGCCTGACGAAGGCGTCTGAACGAGACTCTATAGGGGTGTTGAAGAAACAGAAGTTGGACATCGACTCTGTTGCAAAAATTATACCCGTGAAGAGACGGAAGCGCAGCGGGGATTCTAATGTTGTGCGCGATAAACTGGCTCTTACAAAGGGGAGTAAGCGTCAAAATCTGGATGGATGTAGAAATAGAACAAGGTATACCACCATTGGGCGACTTCCACATGCAAAATACACCATCCATAGATACATCCAGCGATGTAATCGGGAGTGGTACAACAGGTTGTCGTTGTTTATTGATGGAGCGTCAGATAGAACTCTCGAGGGACTTCTTGGTGTGTTTCTGGGATTAGAAGCCGGTGTAGCTTCGGTTGACGTGGGTGAGAGTGTAGAAGATGTGGTGGGCCCACTTGATGATGACATAGCTGCCGGTGACGAGCTGAACTCTGACGTAGACTCGGTGGATGTGACCAAATTGGCTAGTCGTCTCACCGCCACGGTAAAAGGATCTGGTATACAATATCCGACGAAAGGATTGGCGACATCGTTTATTGAGGTGACAAAGCTATTTTGTCAAAATTGGATAGAGACATTGCAGAGGCGATATGCTGAACTCCAGTTGCTTGTGGACACACCGGGGACGTTTCAGGTCATCTATTCGACCGTGAGAAGTCATGATGATATTGTTTTGGACAAGCTAACACCAGTTGGTCGAAAGCTGCCACTTGCAATCCGAATTGATCCTTCTGCATTACTCGGGATGGCAAAATCGTGTTGGTCCACAACCGAGGGTCGAGGTCGGAAGATACCAACAGTCGACGAATCGCAGTACAGTCAATTTGATGTAGTTCCCAACACAGACCAATTGACGGGTATGCATGTGCTTATCGGCAAGGATCTTACCCTGGAGGTTGTGAAGCGGATGAACAAGGCGAACAAACTGGTAAGACCATCGTTGATGATCTCGAAAGGTGTTGTGCGACTACTTGAGCGAGTTCCCGACTACAACAAGACGATGAAGATGGGTGATGGGGTCAACCTTGAGACTATTCTCGGATCGGAGTATAAGGCTGGTGGATTGTTTGGTTCAGCAAAGGTGGGTAAACAGATTAATCGAACATATCTGGCAACACTGAAAGATCTGTATGCACAGTATGGTGACAGTGCAAGAGCAAAGTTTGTCAACCGCCCGATTGTGACCGTGGACCCGAATATGCATGAGGTTGTGTTTGGAGTATTCTATCCATCCAGACTGAGGGTGAAATATGTTGACAACGATATGTCCGAACACACAAAGTACAAGGTGTCAGTGACGTACAGGACATTTAGTGTGAGTGCAGCTACACTGAGGAACTCGTCGAAGCTATGGCGGGTGTACTTGGCAAAACACCCGATCGCGAGGGAAGGGTCATTTGCAAAAGTCGCAAAATCTGTATTTAAATCCGAAGCTGTAGGTGCACGTGGACTGGGTGAGCGGCTGAAGGTCCAGTTTATACAGCACGTGATGCGGATGTTGTCAAGGTACTGCAGTGAAGGGCGAGCTGGCTACAAAACACTAGATCCTATTGTGTTGTATGGAGATGGACAATTTACGAGCAACGCGAAGGGGCTTGTTGGCTTCGGACAGACATTGGTTCGAGAGTTGAGCAAACACTGTTTTGTGATGTTTTCAGAAGAGTTCAGAACATCACAGGTGTGTTCTGTGTGTCATACGAACGAGCCGATGACTCCTGTAGCTGTTGGGCGTCACGCACCGTTTAAGCACATGCGCTGCATGCATTGTGTGACAGGTGAAGGTGTGACAAGGAGAAATCTATTGTTTCAGCGAGACGTGAATGCGATATTGAACATGTTTCGCAATGCACTGGAGACTACGGTACTTGGGGATGTCGGGAAGGTCTTCAGACGAACGAGGAATACACGACGAGCCATAGGGTAGATATATAGATATATAGATATATAGATATATAGATATATAGATAGAAAAATCATGGGATTTGCCATCCAAGGCATACCCTTTTAAATTCAGAACGTGCCGTTATAGGAACGCAACATATAGACAATTGTATGCTAAGTTAACATTAATGAAACACGATATCATGGACCTGTTTGCGAAACTCTGTGTGCCGGTGCGCCTGGGCTGCGTGCTGCAGTTCACCATGGGCATGGCTGACCCGCCGACCTTCTGGGCCCTCTACCAACACTACACGGGGTACCGCATTGTGTTTGGCAACCAGGGCGAGATCGACCTGTTCCAGAAGTCGGGTCTGCACCTCGAGGCGCAGACCGTCGTGGACCTGCTTACCAGCAACGGCGACGGCATCACGACCATCACCAAGCTCCACGCCCTGCGCGGCACTAGGCACATTGTGCTCCAGGGCTACCTGAACGTCTCTGCGACCACGCTCTCGCTGCGTGGGTTTACCCTGCTCGAGACGCTCGAGGTCGTGTGCATCGAGTACCGGACCCTCGACCGGCTGCAGATCCCCAAGGGGGCCCCCCTGCGCCGCGTGCGCCTCGAGACCACCAACACCAGCTGCCTGTGCTCGCTGGCCAGGGACCACCACCAGACACTGGAGGAGCTCTACATTGTGGACAACGCGGTGTCCAACGTGCAGTTCCTGGCAACCATGACGAACCTCAAGAAACTCGATGTCTCTGGATGTGAAATCGAGACGGGCACCACATTCGCGCACCTCACGCAGCTGGAGGCGCTGCGGTGCAACGACGACTCCGTGTTCACGGCGGATGCCCTCGAGGACATGTTGACCATGTCTCACATGCGACAGCTCTCCTTTGTGTTCTGCACCTCAGAGACTCTGCGGCGGATTATCGAGACCCCGCACCTGGAGCTCGGGGGCGACCTGTTCCGCAGTGTGCGTCTGGCGAACGACATCAAGCTGTTTGGGGCCATGGTCGAGGTCCGCAAGGCGGACCTGCTCGCTGCGCCGGAGATACACAAGGATACCCTCCTCTTCCTGGGGTCCCGCTTCAACCACCTGGCGTTTGTCAAGACCCTGCTCCTGGCGGGGTACAAGGGCGATGCCCTGGCGTCCGCCTTCTGCCTCGCCTACTACATGCGGAACGAGGACATGTGCCTGCTTCTGCTGGAGCCCGGCATCCGGTTTGGCGACTCGGCGCCAATGGCGTTCCACTCGGCGGTCCTGAGTGACTCCGCCGCGGTCTTTGCCGCTATGCTGCGGCACCCCGAGTTCGACGTGCCCTGCTACGCCACCGTGCTCGCCAAGCGCATCTGCACCATCCCCGACGCCTGGTGTGTGGAGTACGTGCTGGACCGCCTCAACGACACCCAGCGGTTCGCCGCCTTCAAGTGGTGTTTGCATACACAGGCGTCGGGCGGTCTGCGGCACTTCTTGGTCCGTTCCGACATCGACTACGTCTCCGATGGGGGCGTCGCGCTGGGGCAGCTGGTCTACTCGGACGCCATGCTGGTAGAAATGATATTGACGTACAGACGGCTGGTGGGGGAGAACCTGGAGATGATGCTCGTCGCGGCCCTGCGCCACAAGCAGGCGTCGGCTCTCGCGATCCTGTGCGAGTCGTACACGTTCGAGACCAGCGAAGACAGCGTGCACCTCGCCCTCAAGGCCCGCAGCGCGCCCATGGTGCTCTTGATGGTCGAGCGCCTGGATGCGGGGTGCAACCTGGACCGTATCGTACACAAGGGCGTGCTCGACTACGCACACGAGCCCACGGTCCTCGACGCCCTCATCTCGCGGACATCCCCGGCGGTTGTCGCCGACTACAGGGGGTTCTGGAGAGCCAGCAGCGAACTGCTGGCCACGTACTTTTGATTTATTGTTTGATTTATTTATTTTTCGTGTTTCTCAACTAGTCTCGCTGCAGCGCCGTGCCGACCCGCTTGTGGCTCCGCTTGGCGTTCATCTTGGGCTTGGTGTCCAGGCTTGTCACGGTCACCTTCTCGTACCCCGCCGTCGGTATTGCCCCAGAAACGAGGCGCCGGGCCATGGAGTGCATGCACGTCACGTACTGGTAGTACGTGTTACAGTTGCACGCGTACGCCCTGGAAGCCCCCTGGACCGTATGGGACTCAGGGTGTGCTAGGCGGAAGATTGGCGAGTACTGCGGGTCGTACAAGGGGTTGGGCAGCGCAACAGCGACGTGTCTCGGCGCCGCGCTGAGACAGCAGGCCCCCCTGTCGACGTGCGCCCGGGCGTCCTCGATGGCACCCCGCAAGCGCTTCGCGACCACGTCGAGGTCGCCGAGCTTGCCGAGGACCGCGGACGAGAAGCTGGCGGCCAGCTCTGCGGTCAGCGTGCGGATCTCGCCCTCGACGCCGGCGAGCTGCTGGGCCAGACTCTCCTCGTCGGCGGCCGGCCCCGCCACGATAACAACCTCCTGGTCCTGTGCAACAAGCCGAAGGGCCTCTGCGAACGTCTGCCGCAGACGCCGCTTGACGTGGTCCGGAGTAGTGGGGGTGATGGTTGTGGCGTCGAGGCACTCTGGGTTGGCGGCGTAGTCGGCCTCGAGACTCACAATCAGGGTCTGCAGGCCGTCGAGTAGCTCAATGAGCGGCAGGCGGCGGAACTTGGTCACGGTCTGCTTGATCTGCTGGTTGAAACTCTCGAGGGCATTGTTGGTGATCGGGACACCGGGGACGAGCTCGCTGCGCCCGCCGAGGTCCCCGTAGAGGTCGCGGAGGTCGGCCGCGAGGTCCGGCCAGCTGGACTCAAACAGTGTCTTCGCCTTCTTGGACCGGGCGGGGTCGCCAATGCTCAGCAGCGCAGACAGCTCCGCCGAGCTCTTGGCTCGCGCATCCTTGTCGAGCTTCTTAGTATACGCGTGCTTGGCGTTGCGCAGGCCTTCCACGAGATGGAACATGCACGGGACGCGCCTGGCGTCGGGGAAGACGGCTCCGTAAGCAGAATGGATGCCAGCCTCGTTGTCAGACACAAAGTATGCCGGCCACTGCCCCTCGGACACGAAGCGGCGGACCGTGGCGTTGAGGGTTTTCTGGTAGGTCTGCGCGGACTTCTCGGCGGCAATGGTGATGGAGCAGAGCCGGAACGTTTGCTGGAGCGAGATGGTGCCTTCGATAATAAGGTAGAAACCACTTAGATTGGTCTTGAAGGTAATGTCAAACAGACTAGTACGCGTGCCGGTCGCGCGATGGCGGAGCAGGGAGGCTGAGCAGAGGACAAGGTGGAAGTCCTTGATGGACGTCAGGTCGGCGGGGCTCGTGAAGCAGTAGTCGGGGTGGGCCTGGACCCACTTGGCGATCTCGGCGAGGGTGTAGTCGAAGTTGGCCCTGAAATGCTGGACGCGATTGGACTTGTAGTTCTGGAGCTGCTTGAGGGTCAGCGAGACGACAGACGGGATGGCGCCAAACTTCTTAATGAGTTCCATGCGCATCTGCTTGGGGGGGACAGGTAGGCGGCAAAGGGTTTCTAGGAAGAGCTTTTGGTCCGGTGTGAGACGGCGGAGCTCGGTGAACTGGTGGCCGTGCGTGGCAAGATCCTGTGCGGAGGCGTTCGCAAGGACGCTGTAGTAGAGGTCTGAGCCCGTGATGCGGAGACGCATGGTACACTTGGCACGATGGACGTGCATGCACACGAAGGTGGACTTGGTGTGCATGCGGAACCCGGAGGCGATGGCAAAGGCGACCGCGTCCGCGGCGGACTCGAAGGCGGCGTGGTGATGCCAGATACGCATTTTTCTGTTCAGTGGTTTAGTGGTTTCAATGTGACTAGTGTCAGAGTGACTGGTCGATAAATAAAATATGGCTTTTATTGATAAAATTTATACAGAGAGCCCAGGAGGTTTGGCGGCTACGTCTCACATCTCGCGGAGACGCTTGCGGACATTGGCGGGGACGGCCAGCTTCATAAATTTTTCGTTGACATCGTTGAGACGTTCCATGAGTCTGGTGATTTGCTGGTCTTTCTCTGCGAGTTGACGTTCCTTTTCGGCAACGCAAGTCGACAGGGCCGTCAACTGGCGATCCCGGTCGGATATCTGGCTATTCAGCTGTGACGAAAGCGTCTGTAGGTCGTTCTCTGCCTTTGTGAGTTTCTCCTTAGAAAAGCCCAGGCGCAAATTGAGCTTTTCAATTTCGTGTGTCGTATTCACCTTGACATTCTCGCCCCCGCGCTCAAGCCCGATTTGGCGCACGCTGGCGGTGATTAGGTCGAGCTTGCTCCTCGGCACCGACACCAACTCGGTTTGCTTCTCGTATGCAAAGGGCTTTACAATGTGCATATTGTTCATGTACATGCGGATTTCCTTCTCGGCCTTACCAGCAAGTTCAGGTGGCATGCAGCACATGACCAGACGGGATGCCTCCGGGAAGAGTCCGTCGTGCTCTTGCATGCGTCTGAACAGATTTGTCTTTGACATACCAAACTTGAGCACCACGTCATCATCTGCAGCATCCGTCGGCTCAGTGAGCTTCTTGCGCAATCCACCCACGGTGCCAACGTCCAATAAGTAAATTCCGGTTGGATAGCTCACAGTAAGATCCGGTGAGACGGCTGCCAGGGATGGGCGGGCTAATTCGACGATTGTATGGTGGTCGTTCACAGTGAACGCAAACAAAATCTTGCGGATCCAGATCCCGTATGGTGTGCCTCTGGCCTTGCGTGAAGAGACCATATACTGTACGAGTCCGGAGAAATTAACATATACCGGATCGTTTGTTGCTTTCCCGATTCGAACACAATCGTTAACGTCGAGGGTATCGGTGATAACTTGTGCCCTCGATACACCGACGAGCTTGGCTATATCGATAGCTTTGAAGTATGTGGTTTCACGTCTTCCATCCCCCACAGTATGAATGTCGATAGTGTCACCATCGTCGTCTACAAATGGCACAATATCCACATCGGGAAGGTAATCCGGTATCACACGGAAACTCATCTTCGCGACTTACCACGGAATCACGAGATCTCACAGTTTTGCCTTTTCGATTTTTTTAATAATTTTTTTAGCGTACTTCTAACCATCTCTTATACCCCAAAACGTCTCTTGTGCATTGACTCGAACGGTTATACAGGTCTCTAACCGTTCGAGTCTTGTCTACTGGTACGAAATAGACCCCAAAACGTCTCTTGTGCATTGACTCGAACGGTTATACAGGTCTCTAACCGTTCGAGTCTTGTCTACTGGTACGAAATAGACCCCAAAACGTCTCTTGTGTATTGACTCGAACGGTTCTACCGTTCGAGTCTTGTGTACTGGTACGAAATGGACCCAAAAACGTCTCTTGTGCATTGACTCGAACGGTTATACAGGTCTCTAACCGTTCGAGTCTTGTCTACTGGTACGAAATAGACCCCAAAACGTCTCTTGTGTATTGACTCGAACGGTTCTACCGTTCGAGTCTTGTGTACTGGTACGAAATGGACCCAAAAACGTCTCTTGTGCATTGTCTCGAACGGTTAGATGCCTGTATAACCGTTCAAGTCTTGTGTACTGGTACGGAATAGACCCAAAACGAGTACTTTTAAATAAAACTGTCCAAAGGAAATTTTGAATTGACTTACTCAAAATAAAGGAAACATGAACGACTCTCTACGCAGTCGTATTGTCAGCGACCACAATGCTCTCGGCGAACGGGAGGTCAAGTACAACATGATCCTCGAGTGCATGGCAAAGACATATGGTGAGAGCCAGGGCGGCAAGTGGAACGGGCACAATCCAGACCTCATGGGATCGCTAAAGAACTGTGGTGGCAAGGCTTCGGCAGTCTCGGAGAACTGGGCGAGCCGGGGAGTGGAAGACGCCACGACGGACTGGTCGACCACCAAGTGGGGCGAGTGCTCTGAGTACGAGAACTACTTTAACGTCAACAACTGTGACGGTGTCGACGGACACTACGCAAACATGATGACTGCCACTGACGTCGGGTGCTGGACGTCCGATAACTTTGGCACATTGTGCAACTACCTAAATGACAAGACTATCGTAGTGGACCAGTCAACCACCAACGCTGACCCCTTGACCACGGACCAGACCACAGACACTGCTGGTTCTACGAGTCCCCAGACCACTGCTACGAAAACATCATCCTCCTCCGTCGTATTGATCCTGGTCATGATGGTCGTAATCGTTTTGATAATGTTTGTCTCTCTGATCCTTTTCCTGGTCCTCACGTGATCAAAACGTCTTGTTGCCTTCATCCTTTGTGTTGTCCATAGCATACCCCTTATTGCCGCAGAGGCCAGCTCGTCGCCCAGTGGCCCCAGACTGTCCTCCCGGGCAAGCGACAAGTCGACGTTCTTCCACACGGCCTCGGGTGCGTCGCCGGCTGCGAGTACGAGTTCCAGGAGTTTGATGATCATGATTCTAAAAAGTGATTGAGGTGCCCCACATATATATAGTGAAACAAAGTTTAGTCAAGTGTCCGTAAATCACCGATGGCGTGTTTTTTTTCCATACATTTCTGGCAAAAATAAAATACATTACCCCAGACCCCATGTCCGAGACACCCATGGACGTCGAAAGCCTCATTGCCTATGTGTCCTCCGCGTACACGCTGCCATCGGCCATCAAGACCGAGTCCACGACCTCCACGACCACCACGCGGGTCCCGAGCCACTGCAGGGACACCATGAACCAGTCCAACAACGTGTCCATCTTCTTTGTGACGGCCCCCAAGACCCGCGACCATCTGCCCAAGATCCCGCCGCAGTACCACGACGGCGACCTGGTGATTGTCGACTACAACGACATCTACCCTGACCACGTCCCATTTATCAAACAGAGTGGCTACAATGTGTATGCCAAGGTGTCCCTGGGGGCTCTCAAGCACTACTCGGTCAAGGAAAGCCCCTCGCTGCTGGGGAGCATGTACGGCGACGACATCAACACCCAGTGGGTCAGGCTGGCCACGCACCGCAAGCTGGCCTCCCACTTTGACGCACTGTATGCACACATCTTAGCCATGGGGTTTGAGGGCGTCTACCTGACGGACATTGACATGATCACTGGAGTCCCTGAGAACAGCGGCCTCGAGGCCGAGCTGGTCCAGTACATCAAGATGCACTACAAGAAGGCCTACAAGCACGAGATGCCGCTGCTCATGGATGTCAAGCCCTCGCTGGTGGGTCTGGGTGATGTGCTTGCCAGAACGTACACGTACTTTTGCGGCTTCCGGTTTGACCACTCGTCGTGTGTTGAGAACAGCGACTGCAAGGTCTTTGCCGTCCTGCAGCCCCTGCTGAACAAGATCGTAGACAGAGGCTGTGACATCTGGCACACGAACGAAACGAGTACTTGCTAGTGTTTTTTATTTCATTTTCATTTTCATCTAGTGTCGCAGTGTCGACGTGCGCGACGTGCGCGACACAAGGGCCGTTAGTCGCGCAATTTCGGTGTTCTTGGTCGCCAGGCGCTGCTGGAGTGTCACAACGAGCTCGTTGTGTCGGGCCAGGTACGCGTCCACGCTCTGCAGATGCACCACGCACTCGTCTGGTGGCACCACCCGGCTGGTCAGGAGACCCATGACCTTGGCCGTCCAGCCGGCGTACTGCTCTGCGCGTGGCCTGTGCGAGGCGCGGAGGTACTCGCAGAGCCCCCGGAGCGTCAGGTAGATCCGCGCCTTGGGACTGTCGCCGAGCTTGACGTACAGCTCGGGCGACAGGGCGTTCTTGACCACGCTCGCGCTGGCGACCCCGACCATACGGGCGACATCGTGGGCCTTGAAGAAGGTTCCGGTAAACGTGCCGTCGCCGACAGCGTGGATGGGGTGACTCACGCCCTGCGAGTCTCTGAAGGCGGGGCACTCAAAGTGTGGCAGCGTTCTCACAATTGTTGTCATGGTTGGAAAGTTGTACTCTGCACCATCCGCCACAAGCCGACAGGGCGTTTTCGTTTTTTATTTATTTTATACTCATAACTAAAAAACAATGTTGACCCCGTACGAGAGACTCGCCCTCCGATCCCGCCATGTGTGGACAAATGATGAGAAACTGGCCATGCAGAACTGGCGGTGGCTCGGGGGGCACCGGATATTTCACAATCTGCCACATGAAGCCAGAGATTATCTAGGCGTTGAGGGTCGGAACATGTCGGACCAGGAGGCCGTGCTGCAGGCGCGAAAACGAATCTTCAAGGTCCTGGATCGAATGTGGTATAGAGCCCCCTCTCTCGCAGAGGATGTGACGGTCTACCGCTACACGCAACAACAGGACCCCATCGATCCTCGGCCGTCCCCCGTCGCAAAGTCGTTTACGCTGGACAACAATCCCAAGTTTGCGTCAATGTTTAAACACCACGATACCCAATGCTGCCTCATGTCCCTAGTCATTCCAGCTGGCACACCCATCCTTGTCGATGCAATGTATGGCGAGTTATCAGAGGTCCTGATACCTAGAGGAACGATATTTCACTACCAGCACGACAAAGACTACCTCGGGTTTGTGATGCGAGTTTATACAGCAGAGTTTCCCGACGAGCTGCTGGAGAAACACGTGGAGTCGCTGGTTTCACTCCCCGAAATCGGTTCACACGATTTTGTGCTCGCCACAGACCAGCAACATTTCGAGTGGTCCAAGCACTTGGACTACAGTGTTGTTGAAAAATTGTATGGCCAGGACAGGACGGCCATTCTGGGGATGATTGACGAATACCAGAACGCTACCAGAGTGGGGACATAGCCTTCGTGGCCCGTAGGCCGTCACCCCTGAGATCCGAGGACCGGGGTGAGCGCACCATGCCATGCGTGGTGCGCTCGAGCATCGAGGCCCGCATGGCCTCCACGGCCTTCAGGCTCGGCAGGCTCGCCGCCACCTGCTCGTCGCTCTTCTTCTCGAGGTCCAGGTAGCTCACAGACACCAGCACGATCCCGTTCGCCTCGCACATGAGTCGCTTGAGCTCGTCGCGGTACCGCTGCTTGATAAAGTTTGTGTTGTCACCCGGCTCGCCCCCGTGGAAGAACGGCGTATGCTCGTAGTGCTGGCGCCCGTTCGTCTCAAAGGCGAGCTCCAGCCTGGCGCTGTAGTGGTCCAGCTCCAGGTTCTGCCCCGTCACGGGGTTCCGCAGAAATGCAGGCCGCACGCTCTTAAATGGAACGCCGTACTTGGCTTCCACGATGCGCTGGACCCTTGCTTCGATGCTCGATCGCTTCCGGTCACCGGGTCGCTGGCTGTCCCCGCCGGCGGCGGCGGCCTCAGGGTGATAGCCCTTGAGGGGGTGTGGCTCGGGGCTCGCCCACTCGTCATCAATGGCGCCCGTGACGGCCTCCGCGACCCTCTCCGGGAGGTCCGGGGCCCACCGCCCGACCCTGCCTGCGGCAATGGCCGTCACCAGACGGTACGCGAGGTACAGCACGCAGAGGCCTATGATGTGCTTGGTGTATCGTGTGTTTAGCAGGTCTGTGATAAGAGCCATTCTCCCTTCTTTCTTGTGGCCCGTCAAATATGAGGCCGGGCTCTGTATCAAAGTGTATATGCGACCCAACTGCAATTTTCAAACAGCAGGAAACTTTGACGATCCACCCCAAAATGCCCTCCGTCTGTTGCAAAAATAAAAGTATGACCTGCATATTAAAAAGATCTCTGCAATCCCCGCCCACGTCCAACCTCCTGTAACGTCATAATGTACAAGCGCGTAGACAACCCCAGCTACTCCAGGGCCAAAATGTGCTATTCTGTCAACCCCTGTGGCGACATGGGCGTTCCGTGCAACGCCGATCCCATGATCTCCCCCCTGATCCGCAAGACCCGCTGCAACAACGACACCCTGGGCCGTAACGTCAACTACTACCAGTCGCTGCGCTCCCACGCGGACTTTAACTTTCGCCTTGACTGCCGCGACAAGGAGCTGATCTGTGGCGGCTTCAACTCGTGCCCGCCTCTGCCTGGCCAGTCCTACCACCACCCACAGATGGGCGGCCGCCCCCGCCCCAATATGGGAGAGCAGGCCCAGCAGCCGCTGTCGGACCAGATGGCCCTGGCCTACGGCAACAACCCCAACGTCCCCCTGACCATTGAGGCGCCGCAGTCGACGTACGCCAACAGCGTTGCACCCAGCGCGGTGGATTCCGACCGCTACATGTCCAGCCTCTTCAGTACATGCATGTAGACACCTAGAGCTCAATCACGCTCCTCTTCTTTCTCTTCTTCTTCAGTGGCTTGTCCTCACCAGTGTCATCTTGACTCCTCCGCCTGTGCCGCGGCGGTTTCTCCGCACTATCCGCCTCCGCATCCTCGTCAGCCGCGGGCGTGGGCGCGTTCAGCACAAACGACACGCCGCCCACCGTGGGGATGTTTGGTATGCTGAGGCGGACCCCGCCGAGGGAGAGCGTCAACTCCCGCCTGGACATGGACACGAGGTCGTGCGTGGGGAACATGATATGCCCAATCAGGGCCAGAAAGACCACAAGGCGGTCCATTCTCTCAAACTATTTTTATGATACCTCTGCTGGGTATAGTAAAGAGTCGATTCTGTGTTGTTTGTTGTTGGTTCTGGTTATTTTATTAAGTCTCAATGTTTATTCTAGTCTACAAATCACCCAGACTCGGCGTATATCAAATCTACACTGTGACCTTTCCAACCTCTGCTACTTCGCATTTGGTATAAAACTCCAAGTTCGTCTTGTCCACATCCAGCCCTTTGGCCTCCACGGCCTTGCGCGCGGCCGCCTCGCCGCCCTTGAAGTCGCCCAGATAGTAGGCCACGATGCCGTGGTAGTGGTACCGCAGATAGTCGTGCGGCTCGTTCTCGACCCACAGCAGGGCGCCCGCGGGGTACTTGAGCGTCATGGCCAGAGAGGTAAAGGCATAGGCCAGGTGGCGCTTCTCGGCCCCAATGTAGTGGTTGGCCAGCCGCGTGCACGCCTCGACCCGGGGCGAGTGCTCGAGGGCCTTCATCCAGTAGGCCACCCGCTCCTTCTCGTCCGTCGTGTAGTCGCCTACTCGGAGCAGGGCTATGAACACCTCCTCGCTGAACCCAGCCATCACAGCCCGCTCCTTGTATATCTCCCGGGCTTTGTCGGTTTGGTTCAGACAAGCGTACGTCTGGGCCAGGTAGAAGATGGTCCGCGTGTTGGTGGGGTCGGCTTCGCGCTCCTCGAGGAGCAGTTCCAGGTCTCGCGTGTAGCGGGCCAGCGAGGACTCCGTGTTGGTCCGGCGGTCCTGGAACACCTCAACGTCCGCCATGTCGAGACGGGCCACGAGCTCCTTGTCGGTGCGCGTGCTGCACTCGAGGTACTCGTGCACAACGCCCTTGTAGGCCCACTTGCGGCCAGCGCGCACTGTGCGGATGTTGAAGAAGGCGTCGGTGTGGCTGTCCGAGTACTGGCACGTCTGGCGGAGGAAGAGGCCAATGAGATGTGGTGGAACGCGCTCGAGGGTGCGCCTCAGGAGAGACGTGCCCCGGAACTCGTCGTTGGCGTCGACAAAGGTCATCCACTCCAGCAGGGGGTCGCGCTCGGCAAACTCGATCATGGCGTTCCGGGAGGTCGCAAAGTCCACAAACTCGCCCGAGAGGAGACGGACACGCAGGTCGGGGTTGGTCATCTTGAAGTCCTTGATGGCGTCGATGGTGCCGTCCGTGGAGCCGGTGTCGTAGACGACCACGGAGTCAAAGTCGACGAGCGAGTCGAGGGTCTTGCGGATCGCCTTGGCTTCGTTCTTGACCATCAGCAGGGCCGCCATCTGGATGGGCGGGGCCGCCTTGGCGTCATTCTGGGCGGTCTGGGGCGACGACATGTTTGGGTTTGGTGTTTGGGTGTTTGGGGGTTTGGATATTGTTTGTTGTGTTTTGTACACTATAAAGATGTGTTGGCACGATTCGGTTATTCGTTTTTTTTCCAGCCCGGGGGGCAGTAGCCGGTCGCCTGCCAGGCGACGCCACAGAGGTTGCTGTCCTCCTCCGCACGTGGACGGGCGATCCCAAAATGCGCCACCAGCGTATCCAGGAAACGCTCCTTGGACATGGGAGATGTGCTGGCGTCGTAGCAGTCCGCGGCATACTCGGTGTAAACGCAATCCACGGGGATGCACACGGCCGGGGCCATCTTGAGGTTCTTGTCGAGCCAGCGCTCGAGGAGACAGGTCTCGTCCTCGCTGTCGGAGTCTGTGTCGGTGGTTACAATGTCGATCATGTTTTGTACCTGCCCTTGTCCGGCAAGACGCCAGCCGCACAATTCACTTTTTCACACGGCCTCATCATAAACGAAGGGTGTACTCTGTGCTGTACAACGGCATACCCTGGGCTGTGGAAGGGTGTACCCTGTGCTGTGGAAGGGCACCCCCTGTGCTGTGGAACGGCACCCCCTGTGCCGCAATACGGCACCCCCCTGTGCCGCAATGGCACCCCTGTGCCGCAATACGGCACCCCTGTGCCGCAATATGCGGCGCCCCTGTGCCGCAATATGGCGCCCCTGTGCCGCACATGCGACGCCCCCTGTGCCGCAATATGGCACCCCTGTGCCGCACATGCGACACCCCTGTGCCCGCATGATGCGGTCTGTGCCGCATATGATGCACCCCCCCTGTGCCGCACATGACGGGCCCCCTGTGCCGCACATGCGACGCCCCCTGTGCCGCATGATGGCGCCCCTGTGCCGCACATGAGCACCCCTGTGCCGCACATGATGACCCCTGTGCCGCACATGGGCCCCCTGTGCCGCACATGAGACCCCTGTGCCGCACATGATGCGGTACCCCCAGCCGCACATGCGGACCCCTGTGCCGCACATGATGCGACCCCCTGTGCCGCACATGCGGCGCCCCCTGTGCCGCAATGCGGCCCCCTGTGCCGCAATATGCCCCCTGTGCCGCACATGAGACCCCCCTGCCGCAATGCACATGCGACCCCCTGTGCCGCAATATGGCACCCCTGTGCCGCAATGCGACACCCCTGTGCCGCAATATAGGCACCCCTGTGCCGCAATACGGCGAGCACCCCGCCTGTGCCGCAATGCGGACCCCTGTGCCGCAATACGGCACCCCCTGTGAGCTAAAATAGCTACCCCCTCTGGGTCAAAAAAAAAAAATCAAAATCACAATCTCGCATATCGTGTCTTATAAAATGTCATCTACATCAGCAACATGGATACTCCAACCTCCACCTCCGAATGGCGCATCATTGAACAATGTCCCCCTACCATCGAGACCGACACTTCCAGCGCCGTGGAACTGTCCTCAATCCACGTGGTTGGTGACCGCTCAGCATCAGGGACATTCTTCTCTGCGAGTGATATTGCTAAGCTCGTCGGTGTTACAAAATCGTCCTCTGTCTTCGGTACCACCCCCAATAACAACCGCGTCAAAATCAGAATCAACGGGACACTCGTTGTCTACGTTGACACATTTGGGTTTATACACTACATTTTGTCTACCAAGCGTGGCCAGGCAACCGAGTATGCTGAGTGGGCGATGGACTTGGTTGCTGCTTACACAACCAAAGACGTAGCCAAGATTGTTGAGTTGTCTGCCCCGTCCCTACAGCTGTCACTCCGTGGCACCAACGTGGGCTCACCCATCCCAGGGGGCGTGTACCTGATCTACATCGGCACAGTCCAGGACTTGAAGCGTCAGTGTGACACTCTCCCCCAGGGTGTTGCAGACGACGACCGCGTCTACAAGTTCGGGAGAAGCGACAACCTCTACCGTAGGCTTGGCGAGCACAGCAACGGCTTTCCCGGCTCCACTCTCACATTTGCGATGTACATCCACCAGTGCAAAATCGCCGCCGCCGAGGCTGCGATCGCAGACATTGTCAGCAAGCACTCGGCGACCGTCCGGTTCCCACTCAAGAAGCAAAGAGAGGTGTTCTGTGTACCAGCCAGCATGGCCGACGCACTGGTGGACCAGCTCTACAATGAGTCTCGCGAGCTTGGCGCCAAGAGTGTGAACGTCGACCACTTGGTCGGCGAGAATGCACTGGTCCACCGGGACCTGAAGGCTGCCCAAGATCGAGAGCAGACACTACGCGAGGCACTTGAGGAAGCCAAGGTGGAGCTCGCCAGTGCACGACGCGCATCTGAAGATGCTCGCCGTGAGTATGGGGAATTGAACAAGAAGTACGACAATACACGTGACCGTCTACTCGAGTATGCTATGCAGGCGCCTTCTACCAAGAGACGCAAGCTCCAGTAGAGTATATGGATATAACATGTACACCAGAAAAAAAAAACCAATAAAATTTTTTGTTATTACAACTACTCTACCATACTTATACTCTTCTCTCTAGTCTCACTTCTCGAAACGCTCCTTGGACCCTCTTGGGGTTCTGGTCGGACTTTGCCACACCACATGATACGGGAGATTTTTTATTATAAAAAATGTTGCGAATGCTGTGATGCAACGTATGGAATCACCTCCCACCCCCCGGCCGCCGTCGGCAAAAACTCTAACTAACACTAATGTACACTAAACTAACAACTAAACACCACCTAGATCTGCACTTTACCAGTGCTGGTCAGAATAAATGTCACTTTGCCCTCCTTCTTCTTGCAGCGCTCACACATGATTTCACCGATGGCCGTCGTTGGTCGCTGGCAAATGCTCTTGCGAATGTATCGCCGGCAGACGGGCTCGCGTAGCGCACACTCGGCAGACAGGACGACCGCGTCCTCGGGTAGCTCCACAAAGTCCTCGAACGACATTGCGGCCAGGTCGGCGTCAATCGGCACACCGCCCATGTCTGTGATGTTCCCAAGGAAAACCAGTGAGTCTCCGTGGTCCTTTACGTTTGCCATGTGCTTGTTGGCGACCGGATAGTCCACATACTGGACGAAGGGGCCACTGGTATCCGGGAGCGGCACTGTCAGCATGTTGCGAATTATCTGCGCGATGGCGCGGTAGTTCGTCTTAATGCGGTCTGTGTTGACGCGGACGATGAGGTGGGGGCGCCCCGAGTCGGTCCCAAAGGCGAGGACGTGGAGACGCGCGAGCTCACAGAGCTCCTCATACCCCCTATGGCCACCTCGTTCGTCCGCACAGGCAAAGACCACTCTCTCGCCGGTGTCGACCGACAGGTCCGGGAAGGCGACCTTGGGCTTACCGGCGCTGTTCAGGACCCCATCGACACAGCCGACTCCACCGAGGGTGACGTGTCTCTGGAACGGGACCTTGGTGGTGTTGCGGATAATGAGGTCCAGGATGAACTCGTCGGACCAGTCGATACCAGGCTGACACACCTCGCAGTACAGTGTCGAAGAGCGGTCGCTGCACCTTACACAGACGAGATTCTTCTCGAGGGCCACGTCAAGCGGCATGCACGGTACACATTGTGACTTCCGACGCCCATGTTCGCAAACCCCGCTCCCCCCACATGGCGCACATTGTGACTTCTGACAACCGTGCTTACAGACTCGCGATCCCCCACACCTCACACATTGTGATTTTATACGACTATGCTCACATACCCGCGACCCACGGCAAGGCACACATTCTGATTTTTGACGGCCATGTCCACAGACCTGCGACCCACGGCAAGGCACACATTGTGATTTTCGACGGCCGTGTTTGCAAATCTCGCTCCCACCACACGGCACACAGCGTGATTTCCGACTACCGTGTTGGCAGATTCCAGCTCCCCCACAGACTGTACAGTGTGATTTCTGACGACCATGTCCACAAATCCCGCTCCCCCCACACGGCACACAGCGTGATTTCCGACTACCGTGTTGACAGATTCCAGCTCCCTTACAAGGGACACAGGAATATTCCTGACGACCGTGATGACATTTCTTGCGAGCCTTAGGCATTTTTGAAAGTGATTAGTGTAAAAGTGAATAATATTTTGAAAGGTGTACAATTTTATACTTTTCGCCAGAGCGCAGATTTTGAAATTTTGTACTTTTTTTATTACCTCTATCTCTCCCTCTCAATCTCTCTACTCTCTCGTGCCGCCTGCCACCGGACACCGGACAGGGCACCGCAGCCGTAGACCCCAGGGCACTCTCTCCCTCTCTAGAGCCTCGCGGGGCCCTCGAGCCCCTAGCACTCCTGGTGAGAAGGCCGCGGCACCCCTGGGGAGGGATGTTGTGTTGTCTGCCACCCCTGGCGAGAAGGCCGCGGCACCCCCTGGGAAGGGATGTTGTGTTGTCTGCCACCCCTGGCGAGAAGGCCGCGGTACCCCCGGGAAGGGATGTTGTGTTGTCTCTCACCCCTGGGAGAAGGGGCGGCACTCCTGGCGAGAAGGCCGCGGCACCCCTGGGAAGGGATGTTGTGTTGTCTCTCACCCCTGGGAGAAGGGGCGGCACTCCTGGCGAGAAGGCCGCGGCACCCCCGGGAAGGGATGTTGTGTTGTCTGCCACCCCTGGCGAGAAGGGCCGGCACTCCTGGCGAGAAGGCCGCGGCACCCCCTGGGAAGGGATGTTGTGTTGTCTGCCACCCCTGGCGAGAAGGCCGCGGCACTCCTGGCGAGAAGGCCGCGGCACCCCTGGGAAGGGATGTTGTGTTGTCTCTCACCCCTGGGAGAAGGGCCGGCACTCCTGGCGAGAAGGCCGCGGCACCCCTGGGAAGGGATGTTGTGTTGTCTGCCACCCCTGGCGAGAAGGCCGCGGCACTCCTGGCGAGAAGGCCGCGGTACCCCCGGGAAGGGATGTTGTGTTGTCTCTCACCCCTGGGAGAAGGGCCGGCACTCCTGGCGAGAAGGCCGCGGCACCCCTGGGAAGGGATGTTGTGTTGTCTGCCACCCCTGGCGAGAAGGCCGCGGCACTCCTGGCGAGAAGGCCGCGGCACCCCTGGGAAGGGATGTTGTGTTGTCTCTCACCCCTGGGAGAAGGGCCGGCACTCCTGGCGAGAAGGCCGCGGCACCCCTGGGAAGGGATGTTGTGTTGTCTGCCACCCCTGGTGAGAAGACCCGGCTCTGTACTCCATACCAGGGGCTTACACCCCACGGGACACAGGGGGTGCCGACATCGATGCCGGAATCTCCGGCATCGATGTCGGCTCCGGAGGCTATTGTCATACTCCAGACACGTACACGCTTCACGCGCCTCCCCGGTACTGGTGACACAAACTCATTTTTAAGGTTTAGGGTTTATTTATTTATTATTTGATCCAACTATCACTACTTGTGTCTAGTCTCATTTCTTGAGGATGCCCAGCGACGACGACGGGGGCTGGAACGGCTTCCGCTTAATGAACTTTGGCGGGCGCCGCGCCTCCAGGATCTCCCCGCCCCGCTTGTCGGCACGGGAGACGACGCACTCCGAGACCTGTAAATTAAATTACATGGCGGTGATTAGGTCTTGGGCTCTGCACAATAGACTAGCACCATACACAAAAACAAAAACAAAAGACAAACTGACCTGTTCCCGCGGCGCCCGCACGTACTTGAGTGCCTCGTAGGTTACCGTGTCCGACGAGTCAAACGAGGTCACGATATACCCGAGGCTCTCCAGCTGGCTCGTCTGTCGCTCGGCGCTCTCGCGGCACCAGAAGACGCCCTTCCAGTGCGTCTCGTTGATCGCCGGCGCCGGCACGTCCAGGCAGTTTGCCATGCGCTGCAGGAACACATCTCTCTTCAGCGGCCGTCCCCGTCCACCCTGGATGTCCGAGATGTGCTCCTTGTACTGCACATAGATGGGCTGGATCTCGCAGCACCGCTTCTCAATGCTGTTGTCTTCCATGACCTTAAAGTTCGCCCGCACCCAGCTCTCGAGGATCTGCGCCGATTCCTTCATGTCCGTCGACAGCTGCAGCACACACCGGGGCGGCGGCACGTCGTCAATATCACCCCGCTTCGACAGCGCCCGCTTCGCAAAGATGAAGGCTATCGGCTCCAGGATCTTCGGCAGGATCTCCGTGTCAAACTGCGCATTCACCGGGAACTTGCGCGTCCGGACCTGCTCCGCCCGCGTGGGCGGCGCGTCCTTGGTGAACGTGGACGTGAACCCGATCGTCAGAACGCGGTTAAAGTACGCTGCGTCGGCGCCGCCGCTGTCAATCTTCTCGTTCATGATCATGACCAGCTTGCTCATGTTCTTGTACGTCGAGCTCTCCGAGTACAGCGGCCGCAGCGACAGGCTGTCGTTGCCGGTCAGCAGCTTGATGAGCACAAAGTTGACCGGCTTGTCGGGGCGCGCCTCGTCACACGACAGGCGGCGGACACCCGTCGCAAGCACATTGAGCCCCGTGGTGGCCGCGTCGCCGTCGCAGTTTGTGCTGAACAGCACACTGGGGTTCAGCTTGCCGTAAAAGTCGCCAAAGATCGACTCAATGACCTTCTCGAACGAGCTCTTGCCGCCGTTCCCGGCCCCAATCAGGTTCTCCACCTGCTTGCGGGGGTTGCCGCCACGGAACATGTCGCTGTACAGGTCAATCACAAAGCGCCGCAGCTCAGGGTCCGTGAACATGGTCTCGAGCCACAGCCACGCCAGCCGCAGGTTCTCCTGCTTCACGGGGTCCTGCGTGGCCGTGTAGTCGATGAGGTCCACTGCAAACAGCTGCGACATGTTGTCGCTCGGCAGCAGCTCCCGCATCTCGCGCGTGGTGTAGTCGATGACCAGGTGGTTGGTGAATCCCGCAATGTTCTCGTTCATGTTGGGGTAGTCGTTGTACGTCAGGTCGGGGTACATGATGGAAATTATGTTCGGGATGGCCCGCGGCAGCGCCTTGAGCAGGCGCTTGATGATGAACGTCCGGCCGCTCAGGAACATGGCCCGCCGCTTGGCGACCTTGCCTTCGTCAACATCGCCCTCGTCCGTGAAGCACTCGGCCTCGGACATCTTGAGTGAGTCCACACCAGACACGTAGTCCGGCAGCGACACGTCGTTCGCCGGCAGCGCGTCGAGGTGCGCGCGGTACTCGACCATAAAGTCTTCAACACCCAGATAGTGGAACGACACCAGCTGCGAGTTGAGCATGACGTCCAGCTGGCTGTGCACAAAGTCCCGCAGCTTCTCGTAGGTGACCGAGTGCTCGCCGTTGGTGGCCAGCTGGAAGTACACGTGGTTGAGGATCTTGGTCAGCGCGCTCTTGAGGTGCACCGGCTCCGTGTTGGCCTTGTTGGTGAACCGGTCCTTCTTCCACAGGCCGTTGATGCAGATGTACGTGTAGCCGTCCTTGAAGATGCGGATCTTGTCCTTGAACAGCGGCAGGATGCAGGCGCCGATCCACGCACCTTCGACGCTCTCCATGAGGTCCGTGTTGATGATCTGCTTAATGTTGTTGAGGATCTCGCGCGAGGTGC
The DNA here is from genome assembly GCA_001586965.3 of Sphaeroforma sirkka. Taxonomy (NCBI): domain Eukaryota; class Ichthyosporea; order Ichthyophonida; genus Sphaeroforma; species Sphaeroforma sirkka. The sequence continues at coordinate 444,156 of LUCW03000005.1, read as the reverse complement.
CCAGCAGGGCCTCGTACCGCTCCGGGTTGTCCTCGCGCGCCAGGTTGTGCAGAGTCTGCAGGGACAGGCCGGACCGCCCCGAGTTCGCCCAGCGCTGGTCCACGGCCTCCGAGTTGTACTTGTGCCGCGACCGCTTGGAGAACGTGTGTGCCAACTCAAGACCATACTTGGCCCCCTTGGTGGCATTGTAGATGACCCAGATCACGTAGGACCAGTCCTCGTAGCCGTCTGCCCGACCACGGGCCAGCAGCCCCACCAGCGTGGCCACCTCGTCAAAGAGCTCCGGCGAGGTCTCGGCGTCCTGGTCCTGGAACGCGGCGTACTGGTAGTTGCGCCGCGAGATCTGCAGGCGGTTAGAGGTCTCGATGGGCGTCATTACATGGGTGTGGGGTGACGTGTAGACGCGCGAGATCTCAAAGAACAGGGTTGGGTCCGCGGGGTCGGGCGTGGCAAACCGGGCCCCACCAAACTTTACGAGCTGCTCCTGCAGGAGGCCAATGGTTGCAAACTCCTTGGACATGGTGTCGCGCCAGCCAAACGAGCGGAGGTACCGGTAGACGTTGTTGCCGTTGGCGACGTCCACGGGCTTGCCGGACCCGTACAGGAGCCAGTTCCCGCGGTACGAGGCGGGGTCAATGATCTTGTTGACGGCCCGGGCAAAGGGCGAGGCCGAGGCGCCCTGCGACGACGGCGTCTCGGTGGCCGAGGGGCGCTCGACGCCGTGGCCGTGGAGCACAATGGAGTCGAGGATGGCGCAGGATGCGTGCATGCACTGCTCGATGAGCGCCTGTACGATCTGCTCTGCGACCGTGTAGTCGACGGACACGAGGGGCATGTAGACGTGGAACCCCTGCTTCGTGTAGACGGTCCCGTCGGCCGTCGGGTGCTGTGGGGTGCGGTTCTTGCCAAAGAACACCACCTGACCGGAGCGGTTGGGATCGTAGTCAAAGACGACATTGGAGACGGCGACCTGCAGCAGGTCGGCAAACAGCGCCATGAAGTCGACCTGCATGGCGTTGCCGTCGGTGTCGACGCCCGCAAAGTCTGCGATCTGCGACCCTGAGAACCCCGCCTGGACGAGCACGGCCTCGTCCATCTTGATGTCAATGTCAATGGCGAGCTTCATGACCCCCTTGGTCGGGAGCTCGACGATGCACGGGTGGTGGCCGAGCCGGAGGGTGGACAGGTACGCCGCAGAGAACTCGTCCCACTCGGAGGGGTCGATGCGGATCTTGGCGGGCGGGTTGCCGATGGACGTGTGGGTGGCGTCGGAGGCATTGGGCACAGTGTGCGAGGACACAAACTCGGTGAGGGACATGGTGCACTCTAAAGTTGTCTAGTGTGAAAGTGACTCGAATGCTGAAATGTGTGAGGTATATATACCAAAAAATATTTTCCATTTTTTTTTTTGAGGGGCTGGAGGTCCGTGGAAGACTGCGGATCAATGGAAGACTGCTCTGGTTAACACACATGCCTTTGGGAGAAAATGTCACTCGTGGTAGTACTAGTTGTTATTTTTGCCATTCTACTGGCCGTTGGCGTTGGCTTCACCATCTGGGCCCTGACCAGAGGGTCTGGCGATACGAGCGCCACCGGTGCCGGCGGCGCGGGCGGCAGCCCGTCCATGGTCGCCGGCACGGGTGGCGCGGTGGTGCTCGCGGCCGGTGGCTCAGACGCTGACTGGTCCGCCTTTGGCGGCGGGGGCTCGAGCAACACGCCCGTGGTCAACAGCGAGATCAGCCCGCACTGTGGCCTCACGAAGGAGGGCGCGTTGAGCTACGTGAAGCTCAAGTGCAGCGACTGCTACAGCGGCACCGCCATCGACTTTGCAAAGCTCGACAAGGCCATCGGCGACGCGGGCACAGACACCAACTGCATCGTGCGGCTGTACTTTAACAACGGCAAAGGGGAAAACTACCTGCCCGACTGGATGCAGAGCGCGGCCGACTACACCAGTAGGGAGACGGATCTCGCAGACTGGGGGTCGGCGACCGTACGCGAGGGCGTCCTGGTGCTGCTCGCGAAGCTGGCCGCCCACCTGGCCGCTGACAACCGGGTCTCGCTCTTCCAGTGGGGTGTGGGCTACTGGAGCGAGTTCCACGTGGCGTATGTGGACCTCGCGATAGGCGAGAACTGGCCAACCGCCGACTACCTGGACGAGATGGCCGAGGTGCTGGAGGCCAATGGGGGCGACCTACAGATGGCCCTGAGCGTGGGGGTTGGTGACATGGAGCGGCCGATCTCGGACAAGTTCCGCAAGAACACTCGCTTCGGGTTGTTCTACGATACATTCCTGCAGGACAACGGCGATGCAGAGCCCGAGTACATTACCACGCTCTACAAGAACGCCAACTGGGAGGCCCGGGCGAAGCGGTCAGTGATTGGAGGCGAGTTTGCCAACAACACGCCCGCGCTAACCAGCACGTCGCTCAAGAAGGCGCAGGGGTACATTGATAAGCGCCACATGAGCTATTTGCTCCCGAACGGCACGTCCGACATATTAAAATCAGGCGAGCATGTCCAGACGCTGTCCAAGAGCATGGGGTACGGCCTCCAGCTGGCCACCAAGGACGCTACCGCCTTCACGGTGACCAACACGGGCGTGGCTCCAGTGTTCTACGATATGTATGTCTATATCAATGGCACGCAGCTGCCCACCTCACTGAAGGGGCTGCAGCGGGGCGAGACGAAAGAGATCAAGGGGGCCCTGGCGGGTACCCCGGTGATCAAAGGGCCGCGGTACGCGACTGACGTGCCGTACGCCATGGCGTAATGTGGTCGCTTGCCCAAAGTGCAATTTCCAGTGTGCCGCGACTATCGCGAAGGAAAGAAAATAACCAAATAAAAACAATGGCTCCCGTCCCCGTGATGGACAATGTCGTCAGCCCGCACTGTGGGTTGACCAAGGGCGGCAAGCTGTCGTTCCTCCGCCTCAAGACCTCCGACTGCTTCAGCGGCACCACCATCGACTTTACCACGCTCGACAGGGCCATCGCCAAGGTGGACTCGAAACTGGAGATTATTGTACGTCTCTACATCAACGACGGGAAGAACCAAAACTATCTGCCCTCCTTTGTGCGCAACGCGAGTGACTACAAGAAGCAGACCAACGACCTCGTGCACTGGGGGTCGCCCACCGTCCAGAAGACCATGCTCAGCCTCTTTGGCAAGCTCGCCGCGCACCTGTCCAAGGCCCCGAGGGTGATGCTGCTGCAGTGGGGAATTGGATACTGGTCCGAGTTCCACGTACATGGTGTAGATCTCAAGATTGGGGGCAACTGGCCCAGTGCAGACTATGTAGACAAGCTGGCAGATACACTGCAGGCCAACGCGGGCGACCTACTTATGTCAGTCAGCGTTGGAGTTGGTGACATGGCGAGGCCGATCTCGGACAAGTTCCGCACAAACACCCGGTTTGGGCTCTTCTACGATACATTCCTACAAAACAATGGAGACGCAGAGCCGGCGTACATTACCACACTCTACAAGAACGCCAATTGGGAAGGGCGGGCCAAGAAATGCATCATGGGCGGCGAGTTCGCCAACTACACGCCGGCGCTGTCTAGTGACCTGCTGAAGAAGGCCCAAAAGTACATTGACCGGCGCCACATGAGCTACCTGCTGCCAAACGGGACCTCCAAGATCATGGAGTCCTCAAGCTCGCATCTGCAGACACTCTCTGGAAGCATGGGCTACGGCCTCAAGCTGGCCAAGAAGAGCTCGACTACCATTGCGGTGACCAACACCGGCGTGGCCCCTGTGTTCTACGATATGTACGTGTACATCGAAGGCGAGAAACTACCCACTTCACTCAAGGGGCTGCAGCGCGGCGAGACCCGGGAGATCAAGGGCGTCCTGACTGGGACACCAGTGATCAGAGGGCCCAAGTACGCGACTGATGTGCCATACACAATGTAATTTTTTCAAGTATTTATTTTTTCAACACGTATTTCAAAAAAAAAATACTCTACTCGCCGACCAAGGCGAGAATGTGAGGGCAGCCCCCGTACTTGTGTGCAACAGGGCAGGTGCAAGCCCGCTCACCATTGACGTGGGTGACCTCAATCACACCCAGCACATGTTGCTTCAGAAACACGTCGAGGTCGTTTCCCCGGTGGCGACGCGCTCTACTAGGAGCCTTGAAGCGGACCACGTCGAAGCAGGCGGCACACCGGAGAGGGATCTTGGTCCCCTTGGCGGTGCTGGGGAGGATGTCGGTGACGGCCTGCCGAGTTTCCAAGTGCTTGATCCTCCGATTCGTCCCCTCTATCTCCCGGATGATCTCGTTGAGGCCCACCATGCCCGTTTCATCAAAGTCCACAGCCAGGGACTCGAGAAGCACTCTGCGGTCGGCCTCCAGGCATTTCAGCGACTCGGCGAGCTCGGCGAGGTCCTTGGCCGCGTGATCGGCCTCCAGGTACCAGGCCCGAACGCTCAGGTGCCTATACATGGCAGCCGCCTCACGTTTCCAGCCATTGACACGTGCGACCACAGAGTGCGGCGTGACCCCCGGCACAATGTGGTACGGGGTCCCTGGGGCTGCGTAGGGCTTGCTGGCCATGGCGAGGACGGTTTCCGCCATGCCCTGGCCCCACTGGAAGAGCGTGTAGTACGGGGCCCGTCTGCCACCGTCGCCGTACAGGTTCGAGTTCGTACCCTCCAGAGCGTTGTTGTGGTCGACGTGCACGCCGTCCACGGGGGTCTGGTAGCATCGGGCCCAGGTGCACTTGGTGGGTGACATGTACTCGTCGTAGAATGGTTTCTTGAAGCCCTCGGCGCCCCAGTCGCCGCACACGAGATCCATGAGCATCTGCAGGCCCCGCTCAAACACTGCCACGTCCTTGACCTGGGACAGGATGTCCACGTAATTACCAACGACCTCGGCCTGTGTACGGGTTAGCACCTTGGCACAGGCCAGCTTGTGGTGCTTGATCCCGCGGACGAGGTGGACACGACAGTTGTTGGCTTTGAAGGACGGCGACGTAAAGTACTGGGAGCTGGCGGCAAATATGGCATCATCGTTGTCATTGAGCGAGGCGAGGACCCCGTCCCTGAGCACATGGGCGGTCTCGCACCCCGTGTGCTGCTGCACCAGGAAGTCCTGCTGCTCAAAGGCCGTGACGTAGGCCACAGAGGCCTTGGAGGGGGCCAGCGTGAAGCTGGTGGGGAGGAAGGTACCCTGCATGTCAAGGCCCCCGTTGACAATCGTATTGTATCGACCACAGCGGACGTTGAAGGTCGAGTCGACGGCGTTCACGTGAGGCGAGCCCTCGAGGCGGTGGGCGATGAGCGCCGGTGCCGAGATGGAGAAGGTAATCTTGCCATCGACAGTCTCAGAGTACACGTAGAGGATGCGGTTGCCGTAGCTGGAGTCGAGGAACGCGGCCAACGCCGTGATCTCGGACTTGCCGGACTGGTAGACGGCCTTGGCATGGTTGCTCTTGTAATTCTGCAGGTGGCGCAGGGTGATCCCGGAGTCGGGGTTAACAGACTTGATCTTACGAAGCGCATGAAACGGGGTGTTTGTGGCCAGGAGGACTGACATTTCGGCCCTGTCCACGAGCGTTAGCCGGAGCCGTCGGGTGGCTCGCTGGGGCGGCGAGACGGACGTCAAGGGGGAGAGCGAGGCAAAGTACAGGTCCGGGTGGCCATGGCTGTAGAAGTCGGCTGGTGGGCCGCTCGGGGCTGGCGAGAAGTACCACATTACCGGGTTCTGGGTGACACGAAGCCGGGCCTTGCACTGGGCCACAAAGGCATCGCGGCACTTGAAGCCACTGCGGCCGGACTTGTTGAACCCGTGGTCACTGGGATCAAAGTCGTGGACCAGGATATCACGTATTATGGACCAGTTGGAACGCATTCTTGTTCAAATCAGAATAGAAGTGAAGTGTTGAGACGATCTGGTAGTATATATATATGTATGTGTGTGTGTGTATGTGTGTGTGTATGTGTGTATGTATGTGTGTATGTATGTGTGTGTGTGTGTGTGTGTGTTTGAGAGACCTTAATCATTCAGCCCCGACTTGTCGAATATTGGAATATTTTGCAAATATAAGGACGACTCACATCTACAAATTGATCATTCACAACATCAAACTCAAAAGATCAATTTAAATATGAAAGTCGTCAGTGCCCTATCGATCCTCACCCTGACCGCCCCCTGCGCTGCTATCATTGGCCCGGCGGCCTGCTTCACGGGATGCAATGTTGAAGTAGTGGCTTGTTACGCCGCTGCCGGAGCTGTCTTCGGTACCGTCACCGCCGGGGCCTCCACGCCAGCTGTGATCCTGGCCTGCAATGCAACCCAGGGCGTCTGCATGGTAGCCTGTGGAGCCGCCACCGTCGCCACTGCCGGCATGTGCATCTTGATGTGATGTACGTACATAATTTTATGAATAAAATATTTTTGAAACTAAAGTATCGATATTTAAACGAAAAAAATGCTACTCTTGGCCCTCGTGGGACTCTTGTACCTGGTCCTCCTCCTGTTCAATGGCAGTATGTGCAACAAGGGCTTAATGTCCGGAGCGCTAAACACTGTGCCCACTCTCGAGAACCGCGCAGCGTCTCTACTGTACACTACATTGCTTGTTGCCGGCTTTGTATTCTCGGCCAAGTTCTTGATGGTCCAGCGAAGCAAACAGCGGATCGAGAAGGCCGACGGTGTATATTTCACAGCATTGGACCTCGCCTATGTGTTTCCGATCCTTTTCGTGGTGGCCCTGGCGCTCCAGAAACTGCACCAGTACTCGAGGTGCACGTACTCGCGGTATACGTCCATGTATGTTAATATTGGGCTCTTCCTAGTGACGGCGGGGACGGTGGGGATGTCGCTGGTCCTGGCCCCCGGCTCTCTGCTTGTGACCGGACCACTGCTGTTGATCGCGGGGGCGTCGCTGTATACAGAGGCCTATGCAGTAGAGGAGAGCGAGGCCATTGGCGAGGACCCAATGGCTACACCTTGCGTTGACTGCACGGTGCCGCCCCTTGCCACGGGGGCGAGTGATGATCGCGGCACCGACGTCGCCGCCGCCGAGGTGCTTGACGAGACGGGCCTGGTGGACTTTGAGGCCCCAGCAGAAGACTTTGAGGTTATCGAGAATGTGACCAATGCCCCGATGGCAACAATCGGCCCTAGCTACTGGCCCACCCTATTTCCCACTTTTGCTCCATTGGAACTACCTACCTATGCGCCTACCTACGCTCCGACGTACGCTCCGACGTACGCTCCGACGTACGCTCCGACGTACGCTCCGACCTTGGCAGCCACCTTAGCTCCAACGTCAGCGCCCACCTATGCTCCAACTACAGCGCCCACCGCTGCACCGACGACCGCTGCACCCACGACCGCTGCACCCACGACCGCTGCACCGACGACCGCCGCCCCGACACCAAGGCCCTTCCCGACAGCTATCCCCACTCGTCTCCCCACCCTGTTCCCGCTAACGACTCCCTGTCCCTATGGCACCTAGGCACTAGGGGAGCTTTGTCTTTGAGATGATGAAATTGTTAATCTGTCCGTCGTCCACCACAGTGTCTATAAAGCAGTCCTCGAACCGACACGACCGCATCGCGTTGATGCTGTCGGGCTCCATGGTCTTGGCCGTGTCGCCGTACCTCACCAGCGCCACATCCTCAGTGTCCATCAGGTGCGATACGTTGCCGAATACACACGAGTCAACCAGTGAGTTCCCATCTGCGCTTGCCAGCACGATGGCCGCCACGTTGTCGCCTTCAAACCGCAGGTCCCGGAACACACAGTCCTTGATCGAACAGGTCTTGCCATAGGCATTGATGAGCGGGAACTTGATCCCAATGTTGGAAAACTCGCACCCCGTGACAAACGAGTTCGCCCCCAGCAGGGTCACCGTCGACCGTCCAATGGTCTTCATCAGCTTGTCGTGCTTGTCGCCATTGGTGCAATTTCGAATAGACGAAAACCGCACGCCCTCCAGGTGGATGGGTGTCACGCCAAGGATCACCGTGGAGCCGTACAGGACCACCTTGCCCCTGGTCTCGGCGCGGACCGTGATCCGCCTCGACGGGTCTCGGGAGCGAAGCACACACTTGAAGTCCCTGTAGGACCCGTTCTTGATGATGATCACGGCGCCGTCCTCGGCATCGACAACCATCTCCTCGAGCTGCATGGGCGACCCAACAATGGCCCAGGTGGATATCTGGCTGTCCACAAACGGCGTGTGATCGTCTATAAAGATGTCAGTATCGTCAATGCTCGACTCGGGTGTCTCGATGTTCCGTATGAACGGGTCGTTGTCGACGCTGAGCATGGCCTTCTCGGTGATGGAGGACACGGGCCGCTGGTTGGGGTTGACCGAGCAGTGGGAGCAGGTGCACTGGCAGTAGCAGACCTCCTCGCTGGCGCCCTCGAGCACCGTGTACCACATCTGGTTCTGGTTGCCGGCCTCGTACTCCTCGGTGATGAGGCGGTTGTCGTCGTCGATCGACAAGACGGTCGTCGTGCCGTCGAGCAGAATGTAGTTGTTGTTGATGGTCCACCGCTTGGTATTCCTTGATTTAATCTTGTTTAGCCTGACGCTGTTCCAGAAACACCCCATAAGCAGAGGCTCGGTGGTGCAGCTGTACAGGTAGCGGTTGTTGTGCAGGTACATGCGCAGCCGGTCCTCCTTGGGGAACTCCTGCAGCTTGAGGGAGTACTCGACCCGGGTCTCAAAATACTCGGAAAGCACAATGGGCTTTTTCTTGGAGAGATTCCATATTTCAAACCGACCCTCGGGGAAACGCATGCTCTTTAATGAACTCCTTTTTGTTCACTTAAAAACATTCTTTTTTTTTAAAAATTTATTGCGTTAGATTTTTGTAAACCGAGTGTTGCCGCCACCCGATCGCCAGTCGGAGGCGATCCCCGAGGCCGTGTCGTGCAACTCGGGCATCGAGTGCGAGCGGACCACGCAGGAGTCGTACTTGGACACCTTTGCGCTGTCCGTAAACGCCCGGAACACCCGATGGGACATGATGCGCCGAAGCGCATTGTTGACCTTAAGGTTGCTCGACAGCACACAGCCGAGGGCAATCCACCCGATCCCGGTCGCGTCGTTCCACTCGCCCAGGGGCACGTACTGGACGTCCACCGGGACCTCCGTGTCGAACCGGACCAGGAAGTAGACTGTCTGGTCGATCCGAACGCGTGTACGGAGCTCGTCCTCCGTCAGGTGCAGCCCCGTCTCCTCCTCGAACTCGCGGATGGCAGTCTGCTTGGCCGTCTCGCCAACCTTTCCAGATCCCTTGGGCGCGCCCCAGTAGCTGGAGCAGGACTGCACAATCAGTATGCGGTCGTTGCAGATGGCCACGATGCCCGCCTTCTTGGACTTGACATCGTCGTCGTTGGCGCACGTGTCGAGCGACGAGTTGTACATGGCCCTGTAGTCGGGCTTGCTCATGACCTTGAGCAGGCAGCACCTTAGTGCACACGACGATTTGATGTGTCTCTCCATTTTTTTTCCCTTGCTTTTGTGTCATGGAGAAAAAGTCCTTTCTTGAAATGAAGATGCACATAAACGAGTGTTTTCATTCGCCAGCGAATTTCGATAATAACATATACACATATGTTATTAGGTATACTACTGGTACTACTAGAGGGTGATTTTGAAAGTTAGATGGCAAAGATGTATGACAGACGGGCCTCGAGTGAGGCAACGCGCGCCTCGAGATCGGTGATGATAACATCCTTGGCGTCCATACGCGTCTCCAGATCCGCAATAACCGCATCCTTTGCGTCAAGGTCGGTTCTGAGATCGTCTACACGAGTCTCCAGATCGGAGATGATGACGTCCTTGGCGTCGACTACGGCAGTAAGATCATCCACCTTTGTCTCCAGACCCTTGATCAGGGCGTCCTGGCTGTCAATAAGCGCAATGAGATCATCAATCTTGGTGTCTGTCTCGGCACCGGCCTCAAAGATCTTGCCACCATACACAACCTCCTTTAGCGCTGCATCGTAGTAAAGCACGTAATCGGTTCGGTCTTCCTGGCGGATGGGGTCCACAAACAGACCGGCGGTGGCAGCGTTCAGCGGAGCTCCGCTGGCGTTGACGACGATACTGTTGGGGGCCTGGTCGGCCGCGCCGGCCTGGGAGCCGATGGCGACGGAGTTCTCGCCCTGATCGGCCGCACCGGCGTTCACACCGAGAGCGACCGCACCAGCACCCTGGTTGACCTTACCGGCCGAGTCGCCGATGCTGACACCGTCGCTCGCCTGGTTCTCTAGACCGGCGAATCGCCCCAGACGGACGTTGGTGGAGGCTACGGACCATTCCATGTTGTTTAGTTTTGGGTTAGTTTTGGGTTGAGTTGAGTGTTTTTTTACTATAAGGCTAACAGAAAAATCGGACCTGGATCGGCCATTTGCACACATGTCCGCTTTACTTTTTTATTTTTAATTTTTTTTTGAATTTTACTTGTTCTAGCGCGTGAAGCGCTCAATCACCCGGCCATTGTCGCAGAACGTCTTGTTGACAATGTACTTGCCATCAAGATTGTACGGCCCGTACGAGTTGCTGACTATGGTGTTGTCAATGTTGCGGACTGTGCCGTCGTTCTTGACCGCCAGGTCCTCCATGAACTTGCTCGTCTTGCGGAACAGGTAGCCCGAGTGGGCGGTGCGCATGGACGTGTTGACGAGGGTCTCGCGGGTGGCCGCCGTGTGCAGCAGGAACTCCTTGGGGTTGAGGCCCTTGCCGAACGAGTTGCGCACGAAGCCGCGGCTCTCAAACGAGTCCTCCATGCTGGGCTCAAAGGGGTAGTGGATCAGCACGCGCTTGTTCTCCGAGAGCGCCGGCTGGATGCGCCCGCTGCCCAGGATCTGCTGGCCCAGGAGCGCCACGATCTGCGTGAGGTTGAACAGCGACCCCTTGCCGCCGCTGAGCACGGCTTCCACAAAGTGGTTCTTCTCGTCCCTCTCGAGGATACCCTTGGCCATGTTGAGGCCCAGGTCGCGCGTCTTGTCGAGGATCGCGCACACCCGGGCCTCCTTGACCTTCTCCGAGATCCCCTTGACGCTGGAGGCCTCCACGAACCCCTTGTACACGGTGGCCTCAATCTCCCGCACGGCCGTCGCGGGGATGGTGCAGTCCGCCATGTTGACGGTGAACCCAACCCGCATGAGGTACATGTCGGCCATCCAGCACACCGAGTTGGTAAACTGCATACCCTTCACTACGCTGTACTCCTTGCAGAGCAGGTACAGCACGCTCGTGTTGCCGCCCTTGAGCTCGTTCTTTGACAGCGTGCCCTCGAGCAGAACCCCGTTGACAATGGCCAGGGCGTCGAGCTCATCGCTCGCTGCCCGCGAGTAGTGGAAGTCGGGCGGGAGCAGCGTGCTGACGAGCTCGCGGCCCGTGTAGTTGAACACGCCCCCCTGGACCTTGGTGATGTGGGCAATGGTGACGAGGATGTTCTCGTACTTGGCGTAGCTGAACCGCGCCCCCTCGTCCCGTCGGGAGGCCTGCACGAGCTGGAAGAAGAAGTCTCGGCCGAGCACGGGGTTGTTCTTGGTCAGCTTGTACATGCCGATGAGACTGTCCTGGATAAGCTTGATGTTGGTGGACGCGTTCTGTGACGACAGGAAGATGTTCTCGACGTTCATGAGGGTGGAGGCCTCGGCGCGGGCCGTCGGGAGGATGGGCACAAAGATGTTGGCCTCGTCGCCGTCAAAATCGCCCGCGAGCGACGGCGTCAGCGGCAGCGGGATGCGGATCGTCTTGCCGGGCTTCACGAGCACCCGCACCGACATCAGGGAGCCAGGGTGGAGCGTCGGCTGGCGGTTCAGCAGGACGTAGTCGCCGTCGCGGAGCTTGCGCTCAACGGTGTCGCCGACCTCGAGGCGGATGCCGCCGAGGTTCAGGTCGACCTCCGTGCCCTTGCGGTACACGCGGTTGCTGGGCTCTGGGAAGTCGCCCGTGTGGTACACGCAGGCACACTGGCCCGCACAGGGGTCCTGGACCACGACAATGTTGCCCCTCGGGTCGGAGACGACGTCCTGGCGGGCGAGGGGCATGGCGATCTTGGCAAAGTCCAGGTTCACCCGCCGCTTGAGCGCGGTCTTGACCAGGAAGCGGGCCTCGCCGGCCAGCACCATGCGCTGCATAGTGGCAAAGTTGATGTTGTTGACGACCTCGGGGGTGGTGAGGTTGTCCGCAAACTCTGGGGGTATGGCGATGAAGCCCACGGGGAGGGTGGTGTCGGGCCCGAGCACGGTGCGGGCGCTAAAGTTGACGCGCTTGCCGAGCATGGACTGGCGGATGATGCCGCTCTTGCCGCAGATGCGGCTCTTGATGCCCTTGTACGGGCGGTTGTTGCAGTGGCGGCTCTTGCCGGCCGAGTTGTCAAACATGGTCTTGATCTTGAACTTGAGCGACCGGATGTGGCGGTCGACGTTCTCGGGGTCCGACAAGATCTTTTCGTTGGACTTGACAATCTCGAGGTACTGCAGGGTGAGGTCGTCGTCGCTCACCACGCCGTCGACGAGGGCGAAGGGCCGCGAGCAGCTCGGGGTCACGGGCAGCACGCGGAAGATGAGGTTGCGGGGGTGCGAGTACTCGGAGTTGATGCCAAAGTACTTCATGTCGCCGTCGTGGATGTTGTGGACAATGTTCTCAATGACGTGCACGGGCAGCAGGAGCCGGGAGTAGGTGTCGGTCCCCTTCTTGCCCCGCGTGGCCACAATGTTGGAGTCGGAGATCGAGTAGGTGTACTTGAGGGTCTCGCGCTCGCAGTAGTGGCAGATGGACTGCTTGTGCATGAGGGTGAGGAAGGTGGCCAGCGCCATGTTCTTGGTGATGATGTCGAGGTGCTCGCGGCGGATGAGGATGTTGAAGCAGTAGCTGCAGAAGCACTTGATGAACTTGAGCAGATACTTGACGTTCATGGGGTGGATGATGGGGTAGTTGAGGTTAATATGTCCGTAGTGCCCCGGGCAGGCGATGTACTCGAGGTTGCACGTGAGGCACTTGCGGTCCGAGGTCCCAATGACTCCCATGCGCTCGTCATACACAGAGTTGGGTCCGCCGAGCTTGGAATTGGTGATTTCACACACGGAGAGCTTGAGGATCTCCTCGGCAGACGCAACGCCGAACTGCACGTAGTCGAGCTCGCGGGCGCCGTCGCCCTCGATGTGGGTCACGTACGCCTCCGCCTTCTTCTGGAAGCTCCGGATGATGCGGTTGGGCAGGTCGCTGTCCTCATTGTCCGACAGGTCGTCGTCGTTACCCACGCCGACGTCGCTCTCGGAGCCGCTGTCGTCGTCGACGGCGGCGGTCTTGCCCTTGCGGGTCCCAGTGTCCGAGTCGGACCCGTCGTACCCGTCAAAGTCGAGGTCGTTGTCGCTGCCAGACCCGGAGCCCTTGTCGGACAGCTCGCTGTCAACCTCGGTATCGGAGACGTCTGGTGGCGTCGCGATCTTGGCACTTCTCTTGGGGGCGGCCTTGGCCTTGGCCGGCTTGCGCACCCTGGCGGCGGCGGGTTTGGTGGCCTTGGCCTTGGTGGCCCGTGGGGCCTTGGCCTTGGTGGCCTTGGCCTTGGTGGCCTTCCCGCCAGACGCTGGTGGAGATGGGGAGGATGGTGACATGAAATCGTCCATTGGAATTTTTTTTATAGCTTGTGTGGGTTGATCAGGGCGTTGAAGCGACGGTACACACCACAGAGCTCGTTGTTCAGGTTTTCGATATTTTCCAGATACTCGTCCCTATCCTCGGCCTTGTCCGCCACCTCCGGGTGCTCCTTGAAGGCCGAGTGCAAAAGAAACGTTAGGTTAACAAAGTCACGCAGTGTTCTCTCCATAATGTTTTTATTTGTATTTTTCTTTAGCCTAGAGTGTAAAATCCTTAAGCAGACGACTTGCCACTGGCGGCCGGCGTGTTGAGGCTGTTCATGAGCCCGCCAATCATGTTTCCAATCTGGCTGGTGTCGATGCCCAGCGTGCCGATAAAGTCGTTAAAGTCGTTCATGCTGGGCGGCTCGTCCTGGCTGTCGATCCGGTTGAGGGCGGGGAACGCGTCCTTGGTGGCGTTCCACACGTTGCCGAGGTCCAGCTTCTCGTCGCGCGAGCACGTCTCGATCTTGGACACGAGGGTCTTGAACCCATCGGACTGCATCACCCCGTTAAACAGGGAGCCCAGATCAGGCGGGTGGGGCGCCTCGATGGTGGCGTGGTCTACGTGGGCGGGGGAGATGGCGGACACGGCCGCGGAGTGCTTGATGGCCTTGAGGTGCAGCAGGATGGCCTCGCCGTCGTCCGGGTCGTTGGTGGCAATGATGGCCGTCAATGGCACCACGAGATCCTTGTTGATCTTAATGTCGCCGAGCCCACCGGCGTTCTTCTCCGCTATGGGGACCTGGTGGTCGCGCGTGTAGGCCTCAAAGGCCTGCGTGACGAGCTCCCGGTTGGCGGCGTCCTCAACGGCCGTCTCCACCGAGCGGAGAATGGGGAACTCACCCGCGTACGCCGTGGCAAGCGACTGCACAAAGTCCTGGATGGCGTTCATGGTTTCTGGTGTGTCAAATGTGGTGTTGTAGCCCTTATAAGACGACTTGGGGCGGCGAGGCGATTTCGCTTTTTTTTTTTTTCGTCATGACGAAAGAAAAATGATTTTGGTGATTAGCCTGCTATTCGTATTCACCCTCCTCCTACTGGGAATGGTGGCGCTGGCGATCTGGGTGTTTGGCAAGGACGACGGCGCCGACCCCGCGACGGGGGGCGTCGTCGTGGGCACATCCACGGGCAGCGGCACTGTGGTGGGTGGCGCCGGGGCGTCGCGGGCCCGGCGGGGGCGGCGGGGGCGGCGTGTACGGCGTCGTCCGACACCTGCGTGGAGCTCAAGCTGGTGGCGGGGGAGGACCGTGAGGTGGCCATCGAGCGTGCCGGGATGCGAATCGAAGACAAGCACCAGGAGCACGATTTTGACCACTACGAGAGCGTGCTGGACAGCGAGCTGGGCGAGTACGTGATCCAGTTCACGCTGCACACCGAGGACACGAACGGGGCCGGCGACTCCAAGCGGTCGCGCAACGAGATCACGGGGTACTCGTCGGGCCCGACCCCGGCGTCGCTGAAGGAGCACGACCGGCGCGTGCGGTACACGTTTGCGCTCAAAGTCATGCCCATCGACACGGAAAGCTCGATGCTGCACCTGTTCCAGGTCTTCAACAGCGGCCCGATCGCCGTACTCACCCTGACCAAGGAGAACACGCTGCGGTTCCACTCACCCGGGGGCGTGTTTGAGAATACGGACGTCTTTGCCGACATGACGCCGCACTTTGGCAAGTGGTACATGTACACCATCGTGGCAGTGTTCAGTGCCGAGGAGCCAATGTTTGAGTTCCAGGTCTCGGCGCTCGGCCACAGCAACAACGCCTCGGTGATGGGCCCTGTGGCGCCGGAGATCAAGAAGGAGATGGTCATTGCCAGCGACTCGTACGTGCGCCCCAAGGCGGGGCTCTACTATGTGCGGGACACGGGGCCCACCAACACGTTCACGACGCGGTTCGGCCGGTTCACGTGCACAATGCTGGACTAGTCTCCACTCTACCGCCTACGGCGTGTAGAGCCCCAGCAGCTCGTCAACCTTGTGCAGGGTGCGTCCATTCGGACCCATGTAGCACCGGTAGGGGTTGGCTCGATCGTGCACAAGCGGCATGCCCGAGAGGCTGGCCCGCAGTTGGGCTATGTAGGCCTCGGCCCACGTGACGGTGCTGTTGGCGGGCGAAGCGCCGAGAATGTCGAGGGCGCCGACCATGACGACATCGAGGTAGGACTGCACCACAGGGGTTGGATTCTTCTCCTGACAATTTGTGCCTGTGTACACGACCACGGGGGTGTCGTCGAGGCTCGGTGTGGCGCTCGTCACAAACTCGTCTCTGGCAATCATCTGGACATTGTACGTCTTCTCTCTGGCCGCCAGCAGGGGCATGGCGGTCCGCGGGATGTAGACAATGGCCCCCACGACCGAGCGGCCGCGTTTGGACCGGATGGTCAGGTACCGTGCGGGGCGGCCAATGTTGACCACCATGTCCCAGCAGACCTCGTAGTCGCGGAGGATCGCGGGGTGGGTCTCGAGGGGCGTGCCCTCGTCGTCTTCGCCGTCGCAGGTGTCGAAGGCGTGGGCAGCCCCGAGCCCCCGGGCGGCGACACAGAGGCTCCGGGAGGCCCGGTTGAGCAGGGAGCCGTACGTAAACACGGGGACGAGGTCCGTTTCGCCGGCCTTGATTGTCGAAGTAGGCGAGTCGTCAACCGACATTTTTTATTTGTTTTGTTCGTTGGTAGTTCCGGTGCGGAGTAGTCCTAAAATGGGGCAAGGGTGTTGAGGGGGAATACTTTTCGGAGGATATTTTAGTCATTGCGCAAGCCACGGGTTTCGCAACAGTTGGCTTTTGGCACAATGACCATTTTTTAAGGGTTTTAAAAAACTTTATGTAGACTATAAAAACAATGCAAGTCGACGAGATCAGCTGGGAAGACCTTCCGGTGTTTGTGCCGCGAACCGTCAAGTACGAGGTCCCCACTGCGGCGAACGTCGCCAAGCCGCCGCGGGCGGCCAACACCATTGACTACGACTACAAGCAGCCGCTCAAGAACGTCCACCAGCTCACGGCGGGCGTGGCGGCGCCCGTGGAGGAAGAGGACAGGGGCACGGGGATTGACCAGGACGGGGGTGGGGGTGGTGGGGACGTGTATGTCCCGACGAGCATCGACACGGTGCGCGAGTGGACAGAGACCATCAAGGCCATTACGGAGACGCTGGTCGTGACAAGCGGAGCAAACACGCGCATCAGGTGCACGGAGAAGCCCGAGAGGACGCTGTTCGGGTACCAGGCGCTGCTGGTTAACAAGTTTAACCTAACACCCGACGCCCGGGTGCTGGTGCACTACTCGACCGGCAGTGGCAAGACGGCGGTGGCGATGCATGCGATCTGCAGCTTCCTGGCGATCGACAGCACGGCAATCGTGCTCTTTGTCGCGAAGCGGCTGCTGATTGAGAACCTCAAGGGGGCGATAGCGATGGGGCTGGCGGACGCGGCGTCGACGAGGGCGCTGCTCTCACGGCTGGAGTTCCTGGCGATCAACGAAGCCATCTTCCACCCCGAGCGCCGGGACGCGGTGGAGGCCAGGGCGGCCATTGTCAAGAAGCTGAGGGGGCGTAAACTGTTCCTAGTGATTGACGAGGTGCAGAATGTGACGCAGTCGCACCCGTTCCCTGAAGAGTTTATGGCGAACGTTGACGACCGGGCGGGCAGGGACTTCTACTTGGGGATCACGTCCAAGTCCAAGACCACGCCCAGTGTCAGCCGGTTGTCGGAGCGGGAGCTGGCGCAGTCGAGCGCGGGTGCGGGTGCGGCAGCGGGTGTGGCGGGCAAGCGCCGGGCACCCGACCACGGGGACGCCCGCCCGGCCAAGAAGCCACGTGTGGCCGCGCCCACCGAGCACAGCCGGCTGGCCTTCTTCTTCCTGTACAAGCTGTCGACGATGGCCAGCAAGGTGATGCTGCTGTCGGCAACGCCGGCAACCTCGAACCACCACGAGTACACGAGCCTGGCCCTTCTGCTGGCAAAGAGCGGTGTGGAGCGGCGGCTGGCCTTTACCATCTGCGGCCGCAAGGAGTTTGTCAAGGGCCAGTGTGTAGGCAATACGTTCAAAGACAAGTACGCCTACTACGGGCTGCCGGCGCGCCACCCCGACTACCCCACGCTCACCGAGCGGTACATAGTGATCCCATTTACGGGATTTGAAAACTATATTGTGAATACACTTACGCGGATCGACAAGCTGGACAATGTGAGTGGGAGCATCAATGCGTTCTACCGGCGCTCGACGTCGGCGTCGCTGCACGCTGTCACGGCGTGCAGGAACTTTATCGACACGTCGCGCCTGGAGGTGTATGACACGGCCACCCGGCTCGTGGGGCAGGCGGCGGCCTTTGGTGGGCGGGCGGCGTCGTCGTCGTCCGAGGAGTCGTCGTCGTCGTCGTCGTCCGGGGCGTCGTCGTCGTCGTCGTCGTCCGGGGCGTCTGAGTCCAAGTCTGCGTTCCGAGCCACAAACCTCTACAACCAGAACAGGGCGTTCCTGGATGGCTGGAGACGGAAGCTGGACGAGCACATTGCACAGGTCAGACAGGGCAATGTATATGTGCCCGCCAAGTACCAGGCCATTGCAAACTATGTAACCGAGTTTTCACAACAACACCCAACAAGGCAGATGGTCTACAGTGCTGGGTTTGAGGACGGGTCGCCGCAGGACATCGAGGGTGGGGTCGAGACCCCGGCGACCCCGGCGACGGAGGCGACGGCGGCGACGGTGGCGACAGAGGCGACAGAGGCGACAGAGGGTGCGATAGCAAACCTCGAGGACGCCATAGGAACCGATTTTGAGCTAAAGACACCGCCCGCCAGCGGGTTTGCAACACGGGCCGCCGCACCGGGCAAGGCAGCCATGGGCAAGATCCGGAGACCCATCCCCAAGATGAGGACGAACACGGTCAAACGCCGCCCCGAGGTGAAGGGCGGTGGCGTGACCATGGCCGCCATTAAGCGGAAGCGACCCGAGGTTGTGGAAAAGTTCCCCAAGCACCTCGTGCTTTCCAACACAAAGATTAGCGGCATTGACCCGTACTTCCGGCTCGCCTTTCTCAATGCACAGGGGTCAAAGATCTCGGCCACGGGGGAGCCGTTTGTGCTCCTAAAGCTCACGGGTGATGGTCTGGGTCTGGAGCTGATCAACACCGACAAGGACACGATGCTGGAGCCCAAGACCCGTGCGTACAAGGCGGCTCTCACAGGGCTCAAGGGACCCAACCGCATCGTCGAGGGGAGGACGATCATCCGCAACGTGTTCAACGACCCGACGCTGCCGTGTATCCTGTTCATGACCTCGGACCTGGGCGGCGAGGGGCTCGACCTCATGCGGGTCGACACGACGTACCTGCTCACACCAGAGTTTAAGGACTCCAAGATGCAGCAGATGATTGGGCGGGCCCGGCGGCTGGACCGGGCGAGTGCCGAGGAGCGGAGCACCACCGTGTACCACACGCTGTGCGTGAACCACTCTGAGAGCGACCGGGCACTGCAGAACTCCTCTGTGATCCCGGGCTACGTGTCCAAGTACTTTGAACGGGTCTGGCAGTTTCTTGAGACCAAGGAGATGCCAGCCACAAAGACGGTGGATCTTGGCCTGACGCCAGCGGAGGCGCATGCGGTGCCCTCGATGCCGCCGGACCTGCGCATCCTGTACCTGAGCCTGGAGAAGCGCATTTACACTCGGTTGATGACGGACGAGATCCTGGCCACACGGCCGTTTGTAAAGTACCCGCTGTTTGTGGTCGGCGAGCGCACAACGCCTACGCCGTCCCAGTACCTCATATTCACGATTGACAGGCCGAGCACCGTGAGCGGCAGCAACAGCGTGGGGCGGAACTCGCTCACGGCGCAGAACAACCTGACTCCGGCCCACGTGGACGACGACGAGGACCACACGAACGGGGTTGATAGGGATCATATCCTCCACAGTGACGAGGCGAGGATCGATCAGCTGTACCTGGACATTGTGGACGCCGTAGAGCGCCAAGATAGGGTACGGATTGAGAGTGCGCTGGACGCGGTGCGGCGACAAGACCGGTACTTTCTGACCATGCACAAGCGGCTCGCGCCCCCGGCTCAAGCCCCGCGCAGGGCCCCAGTGTCGTCGCGGTTCGGGCTTACAAACAATCTATATATCTAGTTTAGAGAGAACATGGGATAGAGAAAGGTACCCCAAAGACCCCAAAGTCCCCAAAGTCCCACAAACATGGACGAGCTCAGCAATCTAAAGGACCTGTCGGCTGCGCGTGAAGTGTACGTGGAGAAGCTACTGCAGCGCACACGCATCCTCGAGTCTCAGGCGCACGCGCCGGTCTCAGAGACACTGGCACGCATCTCAGAGCAGAACCGGGCCCTCGAGGCGGAGAACGCGTGCCTCCGGGACCAGCTGAGCCGGGCCGAGAGCCGCAACGGGATCTTGGTGTCGCGGATGCGGTCGATACTCGCAGATCCTGATGACCCCCATGAGGGGAGAGTGCATGACGAGGGCAGTGGCGACTGCCTGTCCGAGGTGCTGGTGTACGCGACGCCCAAGGAGACTACCCTGGAGGACCAGTACTCGTCATACACAACTCTGACTAGAGGCGTGGGGATGTCGCGCTAGCACCTAGTACCTGGTGAGAAAGTCCAGGTTGTTGCCCTGGGGCATAATGTCAAAGTCGCCATAGGTCGATCGTTTGGATCGAGAGACGACCACAATGATGATGATGATGATGATGATAAATACGAGAACCACAACAACACCAACAACCACAATGACTGTAGTGCTGGTACCGGTGTCTGTGTCCGGGGGCTCTATTACGGCGGTGATGACGGTTGGTGGTGCGACAACACCAGTGCTGGTAGATGTACCAGTAGACGCACCACCGGTACTGGAGCCAGTAGATGTAGATGTACCAGTAGTACCACCCGTGCTGGAGCCGGTAGACGTAGATGTACCAGTAGTACCACCCGTACTGGAGCCGGTAGATGTAGATGTACCAGTAGTACCACCCTTGCTTGAGTTCCCCTGGAGCGTGCTCAGGTCCGTCGACGTCGATGTGTCGGTCGAAGACACGCTGGACGGGGGTAGGACCTTGGCCAGTACCTCCTTGTCCATGTCCGAGAGGCCGTCGCGCTTGAAGTCGGGGTCGTAGCCGTCGCCGTGAGACTTGATGCACCTTGCGGGGAGCGAGTAGTGCATTATCGACGCCTGGTCATACTCGGTCACGTCGACGTCTTCCTCAAGATCAACAATGTGATTCATAACCCCCTCCCTGTCCCAGGCATAGCTGGTGATTAGGCAGTCCACGTCAAATTCAATGTCGGGGCGAGCCGGTGATCGGTGCTCGTGTAAGAACCCGAAAATGTGCATAACCTCGTGGATCAGCGTGTCCACGCGCGAGTCATCGTAGCCACCAGACTTGCCGCCCACGCGGTTGACGTAAATGTTCGGCTCGTCTGTACGGGGACGCGTGCTCCCCACAGTCGTCGCCAACCCCCCGCCATCGGTCCAGAACTCAATGGCCAGCTCCGCCTCCTCCCCGCCATCCACCCGGACAAAGCGGTCGCCGACAATGGGCGAGAGGCGTTCGTTGATGGCCTTGAACGCGAGATCCTGGTCTTCCGTATCGCCATTCAGAAACGAGACTCGGAAAATGGTGTTTTTCGGCCACGGCATGTCGTCGAGCAGAACAGCGCGATCGGCCCTGGAGGTTCGGCTCAACATTCTGCGGCGGTGCCGAGCCCGCTCATAGTAGTCGCGGTCGACAAACGCGATGCAGTCCATTGTGTATTTTCTTTTCTTTTTTTTATTGGGAAAAAAAATACAAGGCTGGCGTGGGGGATTAGGCGCAGGACCGGCAGGGTGCTGCAAATTTGACCCTCTTAGAAAGTCGCTTCGACGATCTAGGCTTGAGCAGGGATTTCGATTTGGTCTTGGGTGTTTTTGACTGCCGCTGCTTCATGTCCAGCCGACCCCTGCTCTTGGCGCGGGTCTTGTGTGTTTTTGACTGCCGCTGCTTCATGTCCAATTTCCCCTTCTTCTTCTTGGCCTTGCCCTTGGTGGCCTTGGCCTTGTTCACCGCAGTCCGGTACACGCGCTCAATGTCCTCCGCGGCCGGCGACCCGCTTACCTGGGTGGGGGGCTTGTTCCAGACAGTGGAGATGAGGTATGCCCCATACACAATGGCGGCCACAAGGGCCAGGATCATGGCGTTAAGCAGCACTTCAGACATTGTCGTTAAAGGATTCCTATTTTACTTTTTTTTTTTGATTTGGATATAGCAGAAAAAAAAAAAATTGAATTAAGCACGCGTGTGTCTTGGACAATGATCACAGCAAACACAACAAAGATATAACAAAAAAAAAAAAAGAAGACTATGAGTGTTCAGATCGGCCATCTCGCGGGCCACCTCAAGCAGGGCGCCCATGCCGTCGCTATCGGCCACTCGGCGGGAAAGCGAAACCAGCAGGCCGGGGCCGTTGCGCTGGGCGGCACGGCCGGCGAGCTCGAGCAGGGGACGGACGCCGTCGCCATCGGGTTTGCTGCCGGGTCGCGGAGCATGCCCGCACACACCATGGTCCTCAATGCCTCGGGGCGCGCGCTCAACGTGCCCTCCACCAAACGGTCGGGCCTGTACATCAAGCCGCTGGCCGCACCGCCGGGGCCGCCCCCGAGCGCGATCCTGCAGTACGACCCGCTGACCGCGGAGGTCGGCTATACGGCGTCGGCGCACCACATAGCCGGCATCAGCCTCACCGACGGGGCCGAGCTCGTGGTCGAGTACGCGTACGGCGATGCACGGCCGTCCACCACCCGCACGGTGCCCATCAACACCGAGGTCTGTGTGGGGGCCACAGGCCCCATAGGCGCGAGCGTGTCGGCTGTAGTCCGGGGCGCCGACGGCCGGGTACGCCTGGACTTTGACGACGGCCCGCCCGTGGACTTTGGCGCCATTGAGCCCCGGACGGGGGCGACTGGACCGTCGATCAGCAACGTAACCTTCACGGGCGAGGCGCTGGCCTTCCACTGGTCCGATGGCGCCAAGCCCACCGAGTGCCCGCTGCACTTCACACCGAGCCAGGGCGCCGCGGGCCACTCGGTGCACCGCGCCCACGTCCTCGGGACCGACACACTGACCATGTTCAACGAGCTGGGCGACATCATGGGCACCCTCCCCGGGTTTGGCGTGGACGTCGAGAGGGGCGAGGAGGGCCCCTGTGGCGCGCCGGGGCTCAGGGGGGCGAAAGGCCCCTCGGCGTGGGGCGGCCGCGGGTACATCCATCCCACCACTAGGGGTCTGTCGGGCGCACCGGGGCGCGGCATCGCCAGTGCGACGCTGGACCCCGCGACGAGGGTGCTGGAGATTGTGTACAGCGACGGGACACGGGACTCCCCAGGGAAGGTAGCGCTTGAGCGCCGGTGCGGGGAGACGGGACCGGCGGGACCGGCGCTGAGCTCGGTGCGGAGCCAGCAGGGCGGCGCCACGTTGCTGCAGACGTTTGCGGACCTTACGCAGATCAAGGTTGCGACGGGCATTGACCGAATCAAAGGGCACCCCGGCAAACCGGGGCAGCACATTGCCGGGGAAAAGGGCGAGCCCGGGCTGCCGGGTCCGGTCGGCGAGCAGGGCGACGTGCCCGAGGCCGTGGGGATCTACGACTACCCCGTGTGGCAGAGCGGCGAGGGTGGCGAGGGCGGCGAGTGGGTGAGTGGTCTCCTCAAGAACGGAGGCGGGGTCCATGTGGGCCAGGGGCGGGCGCCAGGGGTGAGAGGTGGTGTGCGGCTGGGCGGGAGCCCGGGGCTTGTGGGCGAGAGCGAGGGGGCCGTGGCCGTGGGGGCGGGGGCCGGCGAGTCGCGGCAGGGGTCGCACAGTGTGGCGGTGGGGTTCAACGCAGGCGACCTTGGGCTGGGCGTGGGCGCGGTCGCCGTGGGTGCGTTCGCGGCCAACGCCAGCGGCGGCGACAGCTCCGTGAGCCTGGGGTACGCGAGCGCCAAGGCGGGCCTGGGCGACAGCTCGGTGGTGGCAGGGAAGAAGGCGGGTGGTGGCGGCGTGGGCACGCTGTCCGTGGTGCTGGGGCAGGGCAGCTTCACGTGCACGGTCGGGGACCGCAGCACGGTTGTGGGGAACCACGGGGCGCTGACGGTCGGCTCAGAGTCCACCTACGTGGTGGCCGGGCGGCAGTGCGTCAAGCGGGAGATCGGGGTCGGCAAGTGCCACATTGGGCCGCTGCGGTGCGAGCTGGGCCCCTGTGAGCTGGGGCTGGGTGATGATGGAGGCCTGGTGTACGAGGCCACGCGGACGTACACGAGCCCGGTGGCGGACGACGAGCTGTACACGAGGTCGAGCGAGCTGGCAACGCCGAGCAAGCAGACCGAGAGCGGCGAGCCCGTGTACACGGAGGGCAATGGGCGCGTGGACTGGCAGACGGCAACGTGCCTGCTGCTGCACCGCACGCGCGTGCACGACAAGCTGCTGGCGGCTTGAGCATCACACGCAAAATTTAAATTTAAAATAAAATAAAGTAATTTTTTTTTAAATGTTTTTAATTTTTATTTCGGGTTTAATCACTCGGCCTTGACGAAAATGTTCGACAGGAACTTCTGGAGGGTCATGAAGGTGAGCGGCTCTTCGCGCGCGGGGTTGTAGTTGAGCAGTGCGCAGAGCTTGTCGTCGGGCTGGATGACCCGGCGCTGATCAGGGATCTGGAGCTCATTCGCCTTGATGTACTCCGAGATGAGCTTGGTGGCGGTGGGTCGGGACAGCGTGGTGGCACCGAAGAAGGTCTTGGCGCCCGGGACGAGCTCAAGCTCGCGCATAAGGCCGGAGTTGGGGTTGGACTTGCGGGGCTTGTCCTGCATGGCCTCGATCTGCTTGGTGACGCTCTCGAGCTTCTTGATGTTGGACTGGTTGCGCTTGCGGGTGGTGGCAGACGCCTTGGTGTTCTCGGCGTCAATCTCGATGCTCGCTCGGATGGAGTCGATGGTCTTGAGGACCCGGTCGTTCTGGCGCTGTCTCTTGGTTACTTTGGTCATCGTCGCGAGTAGATGTGTTTGGCAAGCTGTACTTATTATCAGTAGTTGGTGTGCTCTTTAAGGTAAGAACCGACAGGTGTGCTCTTTCGTTTTTTTTTTTTGGCGTCACCCAAACCCTAAACCCCAAAACCCTAGTCTCCAAACCCTAAACCCCAAAACCCTAGTCTCCAAACCCTAAACCCTAAACCCCTAGTCTCCAAACCCTAAACCCTAAACCCGTATATTTTTATTTTTTTTTTTGCACAGTACAAAAAACAATTATTAAAAAAAAAAAATGTTACAAGCTGAGCTGGAGCAGTTTATCATAGCCAACAAGCTCTCCACTGAACCGCATGTGGTGGACACCGACAAGGTGAGCCGGGACTGGCCGCTGGCGGTGTTTGCAAGCAGCACGAGCACCATTCTGGATCGCGTCTTCTGGCTAAGCGATGACCAGGCAAGGTCGCTACTGGACGCCGTGGACGGTATTATAGCAAACGTAAAGACGATCACTGATGTGGAGGGCCATGTAAAGGAGGCTTGGCGGGATGTAAGGACCAGGCTGATGGTAAACATCGAAAGGCCTGATGGGGATGACGTCCTGGGTGCGTTGGCGATTAGCGCGGCAACAGAGGCCCTGAGTGCTCTCATGCCGACAGACGAGGCCAGGGAACAGGAGCTGGTGGAAAAGCTGATGAAGCACTATCGGGCGCGGAGAGAGATGCCGGAGAATGTGAATGCAAAGGTGGACGACATGGCCACAAAGGTGCTGAAATTAATGGAGGCAGCGGGCCGTCCAGAGGGTCTGCGGAAGAAGTGGACAAAGGTCCACCTGTATGCGTCTAAGAAGACGGGGTCCTATGCCCCTACAGGGGTGGGGATTGACCCCTACTACATTACCACCATGCTGTATGTGGACATGCTTTACTATGGCACGGTGTTGGGTATCCGGGAGAGCGAACGGAAGCGGTACTTTAGACAGTTTTTCAAACCGGCACCCGTTCCGGTGGACGATGTCGACTCGTCGCTGGAACTAAAGCGGGCTGTGGTGGGGAAGAATCTCAATGCCATAGCCGGCGAGCGCGACGGCTACGGAACCCTTGTGGGGAGTCTGGTGCGCGCAGCGACATACTTGAACGAGAACATACACAAAGCCTCTGCGACACAGATCCATCACCTGCAGGGCAGGAAGCGGGACATCATGGAGATGCTAGAGCTCGAAAAGGACGACCGTACCGAATCCCGAAAGGCAATTTGGGACAGGTTGATGGTGAAATCAAAGAGGCGGCCACGTGACGTGGGGACCCGACCGGACGACCGGGACGTTTCAGTATGGCTAGACCACATTGAGAAACTAATCAGGGTGTACAAGATGGTGGGTATTGAGGATATACTTGTGGCGGATGCCCAGTACGTTATACGGGGATTGGAAAAGTCCGGGGGGCGTGTCTCGGAACATGTGAACACGAGCTTTCGTAAAGAGATAAACGGGATACGCAAGAACCTGAACGAGGGCTTGGCACCACAGCCACTCGAGGATGCCTGGAGGGAAATCTCAAGGCTGTTCAGGGACTCGGTTGTGGACAGCGGCGCGGACGACAATTTGATCATGGACAGTGAAATGATCACTATCCTGAGCAGAATCACGCTAGGTGCAAGAATGTACTTGTCGACCAACAGCGGCGGGTATTTGTACAACAAGCTTATCCGGACCAAACCAAGCAATCTTGAGATTGACGACTTTACCGGTGCGGCGAACAACAGGCCCGCGGGCAACACCGATGGCGATGTGCCGTATGGCGAGGACAGCGGCGGGGCGCCGGCCAGTGCCGACACCACAACCGACGACGAGACACCCGTCCCCGTTATCCGGAGTGATGTTGAACGCGTACTGCAGATGGATGAGGGTGCTGTCGGGGCGCCGCCGGAGCGCCTCCGGGAACAGAACCCCACGCTGGAAGGGTTTATTCTGCAAAACGGATTGTCCACCGAGCCCTTTGTAGAAGAGATTGACAAGGTATCACTAGTCTGGCCGCTAGATGTTTTTGTAAACAGCATGGACGCTGTGCCCAGTACCCTTGAAAGGGCATCTCGCAGCCAGGTCGAGGCATTCCGTAAAGGCGTCGAGCATATCAATACCCTGCTGGGAGACAAAATTAAGGTTGAGAACCATGTTTTAAACAAGTTCCGGGAGATGCGGAAGAATCTAGGAGTGTACCAAACCAGCGTCAAGGATGACGACGAGCTGTTTGAACTGGTGCGGCATGCGTTGGTAGAGTCCGCACAGGCCCTCGCGCCGACAACCCCGCAGCAGGTAAATGAGATACTCGAACACTATAAGACGCGAAAGTCGACCCCAGAGAATATGAATGCCAAGGTCGCCGACATGACCACACGGGTCCTTCGGCTCATGGAAGAGGCGGGGCGCCCCGTGGACCTGCGCAAGAAGTGGATGAGGCTTCGACAGTATGCGGGTAAGAAGACCAAGTCCTATGGGCTACCGCCGAACACGATCGATGTCAAATACATTATCCAAATGATGGCCGTCGACATGCTGTACTACCGAACAGTGCTGGGTATTCGGGCGAACGAGAAGAAGCGGTACTTCCCGAACGTCGCCAAACCAGCCCCCATCCCAGCCAATGAAGTGGACTCGTCAGTGGAACTGGAGGGCGTGTACAACCATGTGGTGCGGGGCCTCGGCAGCAACCACCGGCTGTTTCTGATAAAGCTCAGGGACGCAGGCGAGTATATAATCAAGAATATGGACAAGGCGTCTGATTCCCAGCTCTCCTATCTACACGAGAAAGGGGGTGTGATAATGGGGATAATGGACAATGCGAGGGGTATTCGCCGTGACCCGGTGGTGGAGAGGAGTAGTGAAAAGATAAAGCATCTTTGGAGAAAGGTGGTATCGGATTCAAAGAGGTACCTGTATGATGGGCAGATGCAAAA
Organism: Sphaeroforma sirkka; assembly: GCA_001586965.3. Taxonomy (NCBI): domain Eukaryota; class Ichthyosporea; order Ichthyophonida; genus Sphaeroforma; species Sphaeroforma sirkka. Next base: position 416,603 of record LUCW03000005.1, on the reverse strand, counting down.
GGCCGACCATGCGGGCGTTGCAGCGTGGATACGCCATATTGAAACACTGGTTCGGCATGCATCGGGGTGGGACCTGTACATGCTGATCCAGAATGGCGGACAAGAATTCAATAACATTGTTAGTAGGCCGAGCGAGCGCGAGTTGGCGGGGGCGATGGATGTGGTGGAGACGGAACTGGACGATGCGTCGGATGAGTTTTTTAGTTTACAGACCGAGTCCGATAACACGCCGGGTGGGTTTTTGGGTTCATCAACCGAGTCCAATGACACGCCGGGTGGGTCTTTGGGTTCATCAACCGAGTTCAATGACACGTCGGATGGGTCTTTGGGTTCATCAACCGAGTTCAATGACACGTCCGAGGTGGGTGCGGGCGGTGACGGGTTTTTAGACTGGCTGAACAAGCAGGGCAAGGAAAAGATGGTAGAGTCCAAGGGCAAGGAAAAGGTGGTGTATACGGGCAACACAGACCAGCCGGCAAGCAGGCCGTGGACCCCCGTCCCAGATCGCTACGGTGCCAGCAGCAGTGGCAGCCGGTCCCAACCCCTCCTCAAAAAAGATACAACCCCTAGTAGACCCGGTAGGCCCAGGTCGCTCCCACAGAAGGGCGCTGCTAGGCCCAGGCCCCACCCACGCCCCAGGCCTCCCCCCAGAGGAGATCTCCTTGGTGCCGCAATCGAAGAACTCGCCAATTTAGAAAAGGTGAATGAAATTCAAAAGTCTGAAATAAATGTATTCATGCGAGAGATTAAGGAGGATCTCAAAACCCGTGAAGCCAACCACATCCCGCTGGGAGATATGGGAAATTCAATCTACAATGCCACCCGCGCGGTTCTTGGCCAGACCAGCGCCAACCCCCAAGTTGCGATGGAGTATGTTAACGGCCTGCTTGTAAACATGACCCCTGATAATGTCAACGACGTTATACTGGGCATTCTCCACATCTACTAAAAAAAATGTTTGCCTAATACAAAAATGGAACGCTTCATCCAGGAAAATGGGATATCCACGGAGCCCAGCGTCGTCAGCGTCGATAAGGTCACCCGAGACTGGCTGCTCGACATGTTTTCAAACAGCAGTTCGACGCTGTTGGATCGCGTTGGTATGCTGTCGGACAGGCAGGCCCAGAGGTTGCGTGTCGATGTCGATACGATTACAGCTCTCCTGCCGGGAGTCCGCGAACTCGACGCTACCGCGGGGCGCCGGTTGGGGATGATACGCTTCATGCTGGACAAGCAAAACCCCAAGATGAGGCCCCCACGGGGCGACGATGTTTTTGAGGTGGCGTCGTATTCTGCGATAAGCGCGATACATGCCCTCCAGCCAATGGCGGTGGAAGACGAAATGAAAAATGTCCAGGAACTGATCGACGTGTACGCCCTGCGATCGTCTACCCCGGGAAACATGAACGCAAAGGTTGTTGACATGGCCAGGGCCGTGCAGGCACTGATGAACGCAGAGGGCCGCCCACTCGAGCTGCGCCGCAAGTGGGCGAAACTCGAACTGTATGCGGCTACAAAGACACAGTCCCATGCGCTGCCACTGGACGGGGTCGACATTGACTACATTAAGAACATGCTGTTTGTGGACATTTTGTACTACCGGACCGTGATGGGGATTTTGGAGACTAGAAGGAGACGGTACATTCCGAGACTTTTCAAACCACAGCCTGTTCCGGCGAATGAGATAGACTCGTCAGTGGAACTGCGCGAGAGCGCTGTGACGGGTGGCAAAATACTGGGCCGGGACGCTGGCTCCACAAAGCTACTAGAGCTGCTTGTGAGTACGGGTGAACATCTGCGCCAGAACATGCATGCTGCGTCTGCTTCCCAGCGAACCCACCTACGGGGCGGGGTTTTGAATGTCCTGACGGCCATCGAGACTGCGACCCCGAGCAGGGGGGATGGGTATGCAACAAAGCTCTGGCGAAAGGTGTTGGCGGACTCGAGGCGGCTCCCTAGTGATGGGGGCCAGCGACCGGCCAACCCGGACGTTTCCTTGTGGATAAAGCACGCCCAGAAGCTCGTTGATATATACAACAATGTGAACAGGGGGCGAACACTTGTCGAAGACGCAGAGTACGTTCTGACCAGTCTTGGGGATGCCAAGGGGGGTGTGTCTGTTGAATATTCGAAAATACTTGTTGAACGCATCAACGCCATCCGCACGAGGCTGAACACGGGCCTGGCGCCGCGGCCGCTGCAGAAGGCCTGGTGTGAAATCTCGACTCGGGCAAAAGAGATGGTGGTTGCAGGCAGCGCAAATGCACTCCAGTACACGCTACAGTTGGAGAACATACACGAACGAACAGAATTTGGGTCGTTGCTATACGCCGAATCAAACAGCGGTGGCATGCTATACAATGCACTTCTGAAGACTACCCCTGAACCGATTGTGTTGGACGATTTTGCCGACGTGGCGCTTGAGCCCGCGCCCAAGGGTCCAGCCCCCGCCCCCAAGAAGCCAGCCCCCGCGTCCAAGGGTCCAGCCTCCACGCCCAAGAAGCCAGCCCCCGCACCCAAGAGACCGGCCTCCGCGTCCAAGAGGCCAGCCCCCGCGCCCAAGGGACACAGAAAGAAAGTAGCGGCACCACTGATCCGGGATACTAGGCTCCAGGAAACGCTCCGGGTCGCTCGCACACAGGAGTTGGATTTCTTCATCAAAAAGAATGGATTCTCCAGGGACCCCTTTGTCGCTGACGTCGACAGGGTGTCGCTAGACTGGCCACTGCGGGTATTTGTAAGCAGCACAGACGCCCTACTCGAGAGCATCCAGAGGGCCTCCCGCGATCAGCTAGTCGAAACCCACGGGGTTGCGGATTATATTGTAGAGTACTTGAATGGTGGTAACGCAGACCAAAGTACCCGAGACAAGTGGTTGGAGATACAGAAGGCGGACCCTGCCGCTACCGGGGCAACAATAAGAGACGGTCTGGTCGATCTGGCAACGGCGGCGGCGGCGGCCACGGTGTTGTTTACCGCACAGCCGGAAGAGGGGGGCGCGAGCCATTATATGAACACGCTCCTCGAGGGCTACAGGGCGCAATTGCCTCGAAAGGGGAACCTGGACGCCAAGGTTATCGATATGACAAGAAAGGTGCTTGGACTAATGGTGGCAGTCAGCTACCCTCCAGAGTTGCGCAAGCCGTGGATCAGTCTCCAGGAGTATGCGGTCAATGGCGGCGATCCCCATGTGCCACCGCCGTCGGACACGGTCGATATTGACTACATCATACAAATGCTGCATGTGGACACACTATATTACATGTCTGTGCTGGGCATTCAGGAGAGTGAACGCAGGCGGTCTCTGGGGCAACCGCGGACACTGGCGGTCCGTGGCAATGGGCGCGCGTCGCCACAACGGGCACGGGCAAGCAAGGGGCCTGGGGAAGCCCCGCGCGACGCCGAGAGCCCATTCATAGTGGCGCTGACGAGATTTGGCGAGTTCATGGTCAAGAATATACACAAGGCATCAAGAGCCCAGCTCGCGGAGCTGGAACACAAGACGAACGTCGTCGTTAAACTATTCGAGGATTTCAAGCTGGATGAGCACGTCAAAGGCAAAGAGGCGACTCTCGGCATTTGGCAGAAGGTACTGGAGGAGTTGAAGACGGTCCCGCGCGACAAACAGCCGAAGCGGGACAGCCCGGGGTTTCACATGTGGATACAACACATCGAGCATGTATTTGGTCGGCGCTACATTGGTGGGCTTCGCAGACTCGTCCGCGACGCAAACTTTATTATAGAGCAGCTGGGGGAGTACCAGATGCGCGTGGATAAACGTTTTAAGACAGAGTTCATACCGCTTATACCCACGATCCGGACCCGTCTCGGGGCCGGTTTGGCGCCCGAGGAGCTCCAGACCGCGTGGGGCAAAGTCGCGTGGCTGGCACGGGATGCAGTAGAGGTCCGGGACGGGACCTATGCACTTGTGTACACACCGGACGTGGCGGGCATTCAGGAAAGAATTATGCTGGCGTCGCTGGTGTACGGACTGTGGTACAATGGGTATTATTTGTTTAAGAACGTTGTCCGTAAGAGTGAACTCATACAACTCCCACCGCCAGCAGCAGACAGTGCGGACGAGGGCAGTGGGGTGGAAGACCCGGCGCCGACTCCAGGGGAAGACAGACGTGTCGTTGCGAGCCCGTTTATGGCGGAGCTAACGGTACTGGGCGAGAAGATAGTCGCACACATGGACGACGCGTCCCCCTCTCAGTTGGTCGTGCTGAATCAGAAGGCGGAAGTCGTCAATGAAATGCTCACAAAATACACCAAGGGAGAAGATGCCAGAGGTGTAGAGGAGACTATGCGTCTTTGGGACAAGATAGAAACTAAATCGAATACGCCCCCGCACAATGTACGGGTGGAGGATAACGAGGACGTCGAGGTGGGGCTGCAAAACATTGAGCGGGTGATTATGAAGTACCTTGGGGGTCCGGGGGAATTGGTCAAGGACGCCGAGTATATCATGGATAAACTGAAAAAGTATGAGTATCGGGTGGATCGCGCGTATGCACAAAACCTCTCTAGTTCTGCGGTCGAGATTCAGAAGTATCTGGGGATCGGTTCGGCACCACAGAGACTCCGGGACGCGTGGGACATCATTGGAGGGCTGACCGATCGCATAGTGGTAGACGGGGACGGGCTTGCGCCCTCGGCGGCGCTACGGGACATTTACAGCCGAATTGTGGTGGTGACGATGTTGTACGGAACAAAGTATGATGGAGATTATTTGTTTCAAAATGTTCCCCGCGAGGGCAACCCGAGCACGCCCCCGCCGAGCACACCCCCGCCGACGCCCAGGGCACCAGAAGGTGGTGGGGGCGATGGCGGGGCACCGGCGCCAGGGGAAGTTGCAAGCCCGTTTGTGGTGGAGATAACGGGACTGGGTGAGAACATAGTCGCGCATATGGGCCAGGCGTCCCCCTCTCAGCTAGACGTATTGAAACACAAGGCGGAGGTGGTCAATGAAATCCTCATAAATCACATACCCGTAGAGTACGCCACCGGTGTAGAGATGGCCGTGGTCGTTTGGCGGGACATTGTCTCAAAATCAGAAGCGGCCCTGCGTGTTGTACAAGCAAGAGAGGACGACCAGGATGTTGAGGTGAGGCTGCAACACGTCGAGTATGCGATAGCCGAGTACTACTTTGGGGGTTCAAATACACTTGTCGAGGATGCAGGGTATATTTTGGATGAGTTGGAAAGGTATTTATACTACGTCGATCAGGATTATTCAACAGAACTCATTGAGGCTGTGCCCTCGATCCAAAACTATCTCAGGCGCGGTTTGGCGCCCCAGAAGCTCCAGGATGTGTGGGGCGAAATTGCAGAGGCGGTGAGTCTTATAGAGATAGACGAGAACGACACTGGTGCGCTTAAAAGATCCCCGGAGTTACGGGACATGTACAACCGAATCATGGTAGCGCTGATGGTATACGGGACAATGCTGCACAACGGAGATTACTTGTTTCAGAACGTTACCCGCGAGGGCAAACCGAGGACGCCCCCGCCGACGCCCAGGGCATCGGTTTTGACGGGCGGTGCGGGGGCTCCTGTACGTGGCCCCCCGCCGATGCCCAGGGCGCCGGTTTTGAAAGGCCCCCCACCCACCACTGGTCCGGGTGAGCTGGTTCTCGCAATCAAGGAACTCGCTAGTATAGAAAAGGTGAGCAAGACTCAAAAATCTGCGACAAATGGACTCGTCCGAAAGTTCAAGGCGGATCTCGAAAAACGTGAAGCCAGCCACATCCCCCTGGACGATATACGAAATTCCATATACAACGCCGCCGGTCGGGTATTTGGGGATTATGTTCGGGCCAGTGCGAATGGGGGCGTTGTGACGAAGCAAATTACCGGCCTGCTTGCAGACATGACGCCCCAGACTGTCCGCGACGTCATACGCAGCATTCCACTGCTAGTGGAAAAACACACTTTTATTTCTCCAGTACAAAAAGGGGACTATGGATCTGGAACGCTGCACCAATGGAATATCCACGGCATCCAACAATAGGCCCATCCGGGTGGGTATGGTGTCCAACGCGGAGGCGGACCCGCTTCTGGTGGCGCTCAGGGGGTTGGGTGAGTATATAGTCCAGCATATGGACCGGGCTTCAAAGCCACAGCTTGTCGTGTTGCGACACAAGGCGGAAGTGGTTCTTAAATCCTACCACAAATTCTTCACAGTAGAAGATGCCAAAGGCAAGGCCATTTGGAAAAAGATAGTGCGGGATTCGAATGTGGGCCTGCGCTATGCGCGACCGCAGCGGGACGACGAGGGGGTCGCCGAATGGCTACCCTACATTGAGCACGTGCTGAACGAGTACTTTATCGGTGGTACACGCCAACTCGTCGACGACGCAAACACTATTATACAGAAACTCTGGGAGTACGACGGGCGTGTGGGTAAATGTTTTTCGGAAAATTTCATTTCCAACATACCCCTGTTCCAGGAATATCTCAGGGACGGTTCAGCACCCCAGGAGCTCCAGGCCGCGTGGAGCGAAATCGCAAGGCTGACAAGCAATACGCGGGTATTCGAGGACGGCGCGCTTGTGTATACGACCGAACTGCGAGACATTAACGCCAGGATTGCACTAGCGTCGATCATATACAGCATGATGAACAATGGGGATTATTTGTTCAAATACGTTGTCCGCGAGAAGCCGCCTCCCACACCGCCCCCGAGACCAGCGGAGAACCCACCGGCGGACGCGGCGCCGACCGGGGAGGCACAGGACCCCGTGGAGGCCGTCGTGAGCCCGTTTATGGCGGAGCTCCCGGGGATTGGGCGAGAACATTGTCGAGCATATGAACGAAGCGTCCCCCTCCCAGCTGGCCGTGCTGAAACACAAGGCGGAAGTCGTCAGTGGGGTCCTCGCGGAACACATCCGCGTAGACGACGCCAGGGGCAAAGAATTGAACATGGACATTTGGCAGAAGATCATATTGCATGCAGACACGGCCCTGGGCCGTGTGTCGCTAAGGGAGGACAACCCCGTGGTTAGTGTGTGGTTGCAATACATTGAGCAGGTGATTGGCCAGCACTACGTTGGGAGTCTGAGTCGACTCGTCGACGATGCAAACTACATTATCCAGCAATTCCACGTGTACGAGTTGCGGGTGGGCGAACACTTTGCGGCAGAGTTCATCCCCTTTACACACCTGGTGCAGACGTATCTGGGGAACGGTTTGGCGCCCCGGGTGCTCCAGAACGCGTGGGGCGAGATCGCCAGGCTAGCGGGGGCCGCAACGGTCGCCGCGGACGGACCCAGTGTACTTGTGTATACGACCGAGATATTGGACATTCGCAGCAGAATCGTGGTAGCGTCGTTGATATACGGAACACGGCACAATGGGGACTATTTGTTTACAAATGTTGAACGCGAGAATCAACAAGGGGGCGCGCACGGTGCGGGCAATGCGCGCGCCCCACAGGCGCCCCCCGATGTCGTTGCGAGCCCGCTCCTCGAGGAGCTTGGTAAGTTGGGCGAGAACATTGTACGCCACATGGGGCAGGGGTCATCCACCCAGCTGGCCGTGCTGGGGGACAAGGCGGCGCTCGTCGTGGCCTTCCTCAACGACTACGGTGGGGGCACGCATGTCGCCGGCAAAGACAGGGCCATTGGAGTTTGGCAGACCGTGGTGTCGGGGCTGGACGCGGCCCACCGGGGGGCATCGCCGTCGGACGACCTCGCCCTTGAGGAAATGCTACAGCTCATCGAGTACGTGCTTATCACACACTACACGGGGGGCCTGTATAAGCTGGTCGACGATGCAAACTATATTATAGAGAAACTCAGGGAGAATAATATGCGTGTGGGTGAATGTTTTTCGAGCGAGTTCATACCCAACATGCACATGTTTCAGAGCCGTCTCGAGGACGGGAGGGCACCGCAGGTACTCCGGAGTGCGTGGGATGAAGTCGAAAAGCTGGTGACAGTTACAGAGATAGTCGAGGGCACCGATGCGCTCGTGTGTACGCCAGAGGTGCGGGACATGGGTGGCCGGATTAGGCTCGCGTCGCTGATATACGGATCACGGCACAATGGAGGGTACCTGTTTAAGAATGTTGTACGCGAGAGCGAGGCGAGCAAGGGCAAACCGTCTCCCCGGGAACGGCCCGCACCCGTCCCCAAGGATAGGCCGAATTGGACAGACCCGCGTGTGGAGATCCCACTGTTCCGTGAGCTGACGAAATTGGGTAAGATTATAGCCAAACACATGAGGCAGGCGTCGAGATCTCAGCTTTTCGTGCTGGGGGGCAAGGCGGTGTTTGTCGAACGAATGCTTGGGACAATCGACCTGGGCGAGCACACGAAGGACAAGGAGGCGACCATCAATCTTTGGAAGAAGATAGTGTCCAATGTGAAAACGATCCAGCGTGGTGCACGATCGCGCCAGGACCCAGACTTTGAGAAATGGTTGCAACAGATCGAGCACGTGTTTAACGTGTACTACATTGGTGGTACTCGTGAACTCGTCAAGGACGCAAACCACATTATAACCAAGTTGAAAGAGTACAAGTTTCGCGTAAACAGCGACTACGCGAACCGGTTTGGGGACTACCTGCTCCGGATACAATATTATTTCACAAAGGGGCGGGCACCCCAGGAGCTCCGGACCGCGTGGGATGAAATCGCCAGGATGTCAAAGCGCGTAATGGTAGTTGATGGCGGACAAGAGGCGTTTGGGAGTTCAATGGAGATGTTGCACATGGTGCAACGAACCATGCTTGCGTCGTCGATATACGTGGCCATGTACAATGACGATTTCCTGTTTACCAATATTGCCCGTGAGGGTTCGAACACCGACCCCATGGGCATGGGCGAGGGCATGGGCATGGGCGGGGGCGATGAACCTATGGACGAGGACCCCATGGATGAGGACGAGGACATGGACGGGGGAATGACTATAGATACTGCGACCAAGGTGCTCGCGGAATTGACACTCAGGCTCCAGGCGATAGAAAAGACCGCCAGAGAGGCGAAAAGGGTCTATCGGGAACGTCGCGCAAATCAAGTAAAATTAGAAAGCTTGGGAGAAACAATAAAAGTATCCTATGACATGTTTGGAAAAAAATACAGAAGGCGGCAAGCACATGAGGATATCATGTCCGACGTGGTGGGCCTTGTGGGGGTCATGACGCCAGACAATGTAGCCACGACAATTCGGAAAATCATGAAATTTTACTAAAAATACTTTTTATCACAGGGTATAAAACAGACACTAAAAAAGATAGAGATACGATGCCCAGTACGAGGGGTGCAGGAGCCAGGTGCAAGTCGAAAAGGGGCAGGGTGTACGTGCCACGGGGTGAGATGGTGGTGAAGAGCAGGGGCAAATCGCGCTTCGGTAGCCAGGACCAGTTGGCGGAACTCAAGTCCAAGATCGCCGCGGTCAAGAGCAAAATCCAGGAACGAACGGAACGCCAAAGGCGAACACAGGAAAAATACGATGCGTCGATAAGCGAGTTGGAGAGAACCGGGGTGTCGTTAGACCAACTACGCAACGCGATCTACACTGCTATTCGGCCACCGCTTGACAGTTCGTCGCTCAAGGCTGAACAATATGACGTGATCCACAAGCAGATACTGGATGCAATCAACCGCATGACCAAGCCAACAATCCCCGATGTTCTGTTTATGATCTTTGACATCTACTTTCACAAGATAGCGCAAAAACCTCAATTTTTTTAGGTAGGGTTTAGGGTTTAGGGTTTACTAAAACATATACACATATATACATGTATATGTTTATGTGTATAAATATCCACACAATTGTCATTCCATAGTCATTCGTTTACACAACACATTTCATTCACATCAATCATGTCAAAGACCACCAACCCCATGCGCCCCCGCGGCACCAAGCGCCAGCGTCTGGACGAGGGTGTCGTGGACATGGACGTGGAGGGTGTCTCCCCGGGCCCCCAGTGCCGTGGACATGGACGTGGACGACTCCGCGACGTCCAGCTCGCTGGCCCTCCAGTACGAGAAAAAAAGCCCCATCGACCACATCCTGCACCGCCCTGACACCTATGTGGGCTCCGTGGAGCGCGTGGATGAGACGATGCCCCTGGCCTACACCGCGGGCCGCATCGAGTACGCGGAGGTCGCGTACTCCCCGGCACTCTACAAGATATTCGATGAGCTCCTTGTCAACGCTGCCGACAACCACTTCCAGCACCACGACACGACCGCCCTCGCCATCACCGTGACGGCTGACTCCGTGACCGTCCGCAACACGGGCCGGGGTATCCCCGTTGAGCTGCACCCAGTCGAGAAGGTCTACGTTCCCGAGCTCATCTTTGGCCACCTGCTGACCTCGTCAAACTACGATGACTCCGTGTCGCGCTTCACGGGCGGCCGCAACGGCTACGGCGCTAAGCTCTGCAACATATTCAGCAGCAAGTTCAAGGTGGAGACGTGCTTTGGCGGCGCGGTGTACACCCAGGTGTTTGCAGACAACATGAAGACCCGTGCCGAGCCCAAGATACGTCGCACCAAGCGCAAGGACTACACGTCTCTCCTCTTTGTGCCCGACGTCGCGGTCTTTGGGGAGGACTGCCTGGACGCCGCCACCGTGGCCATCTTCCGCAAGCGGGCCCACGACATGGCCGCCGTCCTCCCCAAGGTCAAGGTCGTGTTCAACGGCGACGCCATCGTCTGCAAGGGCTTCAAGGCCTACCCCCAGTTCTATGTGCCCCGGTCCGACGAGGCCCCCGAGGGCGATGTCTCCACCGACACGGCCGAGGACACGGTCGTTGTGGACCTTGACGCGCTGGGGGACTCCTCCGACGCCGCCGCCAGCACCCCCGCCAGCACCGCCGACGCCGCCGACGCCACAGCCAGCACCCCCGACAGCACCGCCGACACCGCCCCACTGGCCAAGCCCAGGTCCAGGGTCGTCGAGTTTGTCTCCAGCGACGGTAACTGGGACGTCGCCGTCATGGCTAGTCCCGACGGGCAGTTCCACCAGACCTCGTTTGTCAACTCAGTGTCCACCCACCGCGGCGGCACGCACGTCGACCACGTCGCCTCGCGTCTCGCGGACCTGCTCGCCGCGGCGCTGACGGCCAAGAAGTCGACGTCGACCACGGTGAGCGCACAACATGTCAAGAGCAACATGTGGCTGTTTGTCAACGCGCGCATCCGCAACCCCACATTTGACTCCCAGATGAAGGGCTTCCTGACTCTCGCCAAGGGCCGCTGGGGCTCCGTGTTCGACATGGGCGCCAGCCCGGACCAGGTCGTCAAGCGCATCCTCGCCTCCACGGACATTGCCCAGCTTGCGGTTGCCAGCGCCGAGGCCAAGAACCAGTCGCGCATCGCCAAGCAGATGACATCGGCCCGCAAGCAGTGCCGTCTCACGGGCATCCCCAAACTCGACGACGCCCAGGCCGCCGGGACCCGTGAGAGCAGCAAGTGTGTGCTGATCCTGACGGAGGGCGACTCTGCCAAGACCCTCGCCGTCAGTGGGCTCAGCGTCGTCGGGCGCAAGTACTACGGCGTCTTCCCGCTGCGGGGCAAGCTGCTCAACGTGCAGCAGGCATCCAACGCCGTCGTGGCGGCCAACGCCGAGGTGCAGAACCTCATCAAGATCCTGGGTCTGCGCAAGGACGCCGTCTACCACGACACGTCGTCGCTGCGCTACGGCAAGATCATGATCTTTACAGATGGCGACTTGGATGGCACTCACATCTCAGGCCTCCTGCTCAACCTCTTCTTCCAGTTCTGGCCGTCGCTGCTGGCCAACTGCCCGGGCTTTGTGCAGGACTTTATCACCCCCGTCATCAAGGCCAGCCACCGCGGCACCCGCCTCAGCTTCTTCTCCACGCAGGCGTACGAGGCCTGGTGCGCCGAGCACGGCACCTCCGGCACCGGCGTCAAGTACTACAAGGGGCTGGGCACCAACACGGCCGCCGAGGCCAAGGCCTACTTTTCCAAGATGGCGGAGCACTGCAAGACCTTTGAGTACTCTCGGGCCCGCGACGCCGACAGGTTGGCGCTGGCCTTCAGCAAGGGCCGGGTCCAGGACCGCAAGACGTGGATCGCCGGCTACGCGCCCGCAACACACGAGTCAATGGACCCACAGAGCGCCACCAAGACCGTCGCCGACTTTGTCGACCGCGAGCTGCTGCTGTTCTCCGTCGCCAGCAACGTGCGGGCGATCCCATCCCTTGTGGACGGACTCAAGCCTGGCCAGCGCAAGGTCCTGCACGTGGCGCTCAAGCGCAACCTGACCGCCGACATCAAGGTAGCCCAGTTCGGCGCCAGCGTCGCCGAGCAGACCGCCTACCAGCACGGTGAGGCGAGCCTGTTCTCCACCATTGTGTGCATGGCCCAGAACTATGTGGGCACCAACAACCTCGAGCTGCTGGTGCCGTCCGGGCAGTTCGGCAGCCGCCTCGAGGGCGGCAAGGACTGCGCGAGCCCCAGGTACATCTACACCCGCCTCGCGCCCTGGACAAGGGCCATCTTCAGGGTCGAGGACGACGCCGTGCTCACCCCCCAGGTCGAGGAGGGCAAGCCCATTGAGCCACTGCACTTTGTGCCCATCATCCCCATGGTGCTTGTCAACGGCGCCATCGGCATCGGCACCGGCTATGCGACCCTCATCCCGTCCTTTGCAGTGGCCGACCTCTGCGCCGTCCTCCGAGCGATGCTCAACGGCGCCCCAGTGCCCGAGCTCGTGCCCAGCTTCCGGGGCTTTACAGGGACCGTGGAGCCTCGTTGCGATGCGTCTGGCCGCATGCTGGCCGTGACGACGACCGGCTCGTACGAGGTCACGACGGCTGGCGCGCTCCACCGCAGGACCAAAGCCAAGGCCAAGGGCAAGGCCAAGGCCAAGGCCAAGGCTGTGAAGGGGGGCCAGGACCAGCTGGTGGTGCTGATCACGGAGCTGCCGATTGGCGTGTGGGTGCGCACGGTCAAGGACAAGCTGGAGAAGCTGCTGGCGTCCAGCGCGGGCATCGTCGCCGAGTACACCGAGCACCATACCGACACCGAGGTCGAGTTCCACGTGTTCCTGAAGGACACTGTACTGGAGCCGCCGTCCGACAAGCGCATTGTGGACATGTTGGGGCTCACGAGCCAGCTGTCGATGCAGAACATGGTGCTGTTCGACGCCCGGGGCGCGCTGCGCACGTACACGGACCCCGCGGCCATTGTGGAGGACTTCTTTGCCGTGCGCATGGCGCTGTACGTGGCCCGCAAGCAGCACCTGGAGGCCACAAAGGCCAGGGAGATCGAGGCACTGGAGGCCAAGATTGCGTTCCTCCAGGGCGTGCTGGACAAGACGATCGACATTGGCGGCGACGAGGGCGCTCTCAGGGCACAGCTCGGCGAGCACTGTAAGTTGTACTGTTTTTTTTTTTGGTCCCGCATGTTGTACTGTTTTTTGGTCCCGTATGTTGTGTATAGTATATAGCACATGTGACGTCCCATCTGCTATAGGGTTACTCACACCATTGTTTCCACCCACTGTCCAGATGACATGTTGACCAAGATGCCACTGCGGGCCCTGAGCCGCCAGAACATGGCCGCCCTGGTGGAGACGCTCGCCGCGTGCCACGCCGCCCTCGCCGAGATCAAGGCGCAGACCCCCAAGGACATGTGGCTCGCGGACCTCGAGGCCGTATGTGTGGCTACTAGAGAATAAACAGAAATAAAATATTTTATGGTTAAGGTTGTGGTAGACATAAAAAAAACATTGCAGAAAATGTATGCAAGTCGGAAATCGTTTGCAGAGTTCTATGAGCCGCTGCAGTCCCCCCCAAGGGCGCCGCAGCAGCCGGACATCAGCTCCGGCTCCTCCATGGGCGGTGGTGGGGGCGGCCACTACCACGCCTACAGCGAGCAACAGCCCACGGCGCCCCCGCGACGGCAGCGGAGCCTCAGGCCCAGTCGGCGGGTCACCCACCTCCAGGCCCCAGAACCGGAAAAGTGTGCATACGTGAACGTGGACCTGCTGCTGGACGCCAGGCACTACAAGTGCAGTGTGGTCAACAGCCACATTGATTCATGTGCGCTGTGCAAGCGCCTACACTCAAACTCGAATACAAAGTTTATGACGTTTATTATTGTTGTCCTACTGCTAGCGGTGCTCTTCCTCACCAAGAGCCTCATTGACCTCAAGGCGCGTCTGGCCTAGGCTCTGATACTTATATCACGTAAATGTTGCTCTCAGTGCACTGGTGCTTGATCACGCGATCGACGTTGGTGACCTCGTTGAACGCGCTCGCAAAGTGCTTGCTGTACACGTCCGTCGCCTTGACATCGCACATGACCACGTCGCGGCAGGTAGTGAGGCACACGGCACACGTGTTCATGCCCTTTGAACTGGCCGCTTCGGCATGGTCGGCGGCGCTGTTGTAGATGTCGCGGATGTTAATGTCGACCAGCGACACGCATGCCACCCCGGACATGAACACACCCAGGTTGCCCTTCATGGTGTGGCCCATGGAGTCGCTGCCCGTAGTCAGGGTAAAGGTGTCATCGTGTGTCCAGGGCCCACCGCACGCCGCCCACTGCAGGACCTCCTCAGGCATGTAGGACCGCTTGGGCTCGGCCTCATACTTGCCGACCGCCAGCTGGGCGTTAGAGAGGACGTTGCCCTCGTACGTGCGGTGCACGGGGTTGCTTACTCGTTCAAAGTCAAACACGGCTCCCACCGGGTCCGTGACGACGCCTGCGTCCCCGTAGCCTTCGTTCTCCTCGCCCGCGGCCACCGCCCTGGCCTTGGCCATGTACTGTAGCCCTCGGATCTCAATGGCCTCACTGTTGATGCGCTCCACGCGCGTGTTCCTGATAATGACACTGTGTGCCGCATCGGCAGACTCAAAGTCCAGGTCGTCCACAAAGTCGCCCACGGCCAGTCCCTTGCGGTTCACCAAGATGCCGTACGCGTTGCCGTCGCTGAGCATGGACGCGTTCCTGTTCTTGAACACGGCAGAGGCCACGGGCTTGTCTGTCATAATCTCCACAAAGGTCGCGTTCATCTCGGTTACTAGGCTGGCGTAGATCGTCTTGATGGGGATGTGCTGTCCCCGGATGGTCACACAGCGCTCGCCGTCCTCGAGGACGAGCTGCTTGAGGATGGGGTGCAGGAAGCGGGCCTGCGAGTAGGCGCTCGAGATCGGCACGCTGGCCACCGAGTTGCCGACGATGCAGTTGGCGATCAGTAGGCGCTTGGCCCCATTCAGCGATATGCCCGCGACCTCGAACTGTGATATGTGGACGTTCAGGATCTCCACATTGTCCATCGTGTTGCCGTGGATACCGTGGTGGGAGGTCAGGCCAAGCTGCCCGTCCTTGATGACCACGTTGCTGACGAGCTCGTCGTTTTCACCAAAGTCGTTGGGCCCCTGTCCCGTTATGAACGGGGCCTTGCTGATCTCAATACATGAGAAGAAGCGCTGCTGGGTGTTGAAGGCCTTGCTCTGCTTGAGCGTCTTGCCACCCAGGTCCAGCACGACGTCCGAGCACTCGATCGTGATGGCCGCAAAGAACCCCAGGGAGTAGGCACGGGAGGCGTACTCGCCACACGGGAGCAGGTCTGCGGCCTCGGGATTGAAGTCGTTGGCCGGGTTGGGGTTGAACTCAATGTCCTCCGCGAGCTTGTAAGTGCCTGGTGTTGTAATGCGCACCGTGCCACGGGCAAAGTCGCACTGGTAGAGAGTCTTGGTGGCCATGTTGGATTGGGGTTGGTAGCTGGGTTTTTGAGTATAGGTTTGATGCAACATAAGAAGCGAAATCGCCGTCTGGACATTTCGCTTTTTTCTTTTCTTTCTAGGGTTTAGGTTTAGGGTTTTCTCCTTTTTAGGCCGAGGTTTTCTTCGCCCGCTTCTTGGGGGCCAGCTTCTCGTGCAGCGCCACGATCTCGGCCTCGAGCCGGTTTGTTCGAATCAGCAGCAGCGCCGTCAGGTCCTTCCACTTGATGTCGGCGGCCTCGCCGTCGGCGCCCACCACCGCCAGCTCCCTGGCCACGGCCATCACGTCCTCGGCCAGGAACCCGTAGTGGGACTCGAGCACCGACACCGGCTTGCCGTCCTTGTCGTGGTCGACGCGCGGCTCCTTGAAGGTGAACTGCCGCAGGTGCAGCCGGCGGACCCCCGCGAGCAGCTCGTCGATCTTCGCCACCGGTATCTCGGGACACAGGTTCTTGGTCACACTGGACGACGAGGTGTACGTGACCTCGCCCGTCTGCGGGTTGTAGTAGAGCTCGTGTACGCCGGACGCGTTGCGCACGGGCTTGACAACAAATGATCCCTGGACACACGTGTTGGTCGGCTCGGGGGTGGCGCTGATCACGGTGCTGTACGGGGCCTGGTTCTCGTAGCCGGCGCGGGTGCCTATGGCTATGGCGTGGGTGCCCTGGTTCACGTGCCCACACTCAATGCCCAGGGCCACTGCGTTGTCGCCCTGGTTCTTGTAGCCCGAGTGCTTGCCCAGGAACAGACTCTTGATGCCAGATACTTTCCAAGTCATGTTCAAGGAGATGGATGGATCGTCTACGTCTTTCACCTAACCCGAAGGTGTTTTAACGCAATTTTCAAATCTTCACCAGAGACGACGGATTGATAAACACATCCATTGTGCCAAAGTCGAGCCGTCGCACATCGTGCCCAAAGTCAGAGTTCACAAGGCAGTACAGCAGCACCATGATCTTGGTGTACTGGGCAACGAGCTTTGGGCCCCCTGGGCGATGCATGTGCCGGCCCATCAGGATATGGCACATCCGGGCCATGGAGATGCAGTTGTACAGAACGTGGTACGTGTCCTCTGAAATGATGGCTGTGTACTGCCCCGTCCAGTGCTTGGCGTGGTACATGCTCTCTAGGTCCCTGACGAGGATTGCCGGTGAGCTGCCGCCCAGCACACGGAGGCCTAGCGTCTTTTCTAGGAGCAGGTTGATCTTGCCACACAGAAGCGACTTTTCCAGCGTTGCAATCACCGATGCACGGTGTGTCCCGCTTGTGGTGCCAGTTATGATGCCCTCGAGGAGGAAGAGAGTGTGGTATGGGGCCAGACAGAAGACCAGCGCCTCTTGTTGGTTGAGGGTCTTGAGGGACGACTCAGTCAGCGCCTTGGGGATCTTCTGGATCGACAGCAGGGGTGAACTCACGGGGAGGCGCTTTGTGCGTGCGACCCACGCGTCCAGCAGGCGGTCTAGGTCGGGGTAGTTGAGGGGGGTCCCCTTGTGTGCCGCATGTATGGCCCTGGCAAAGGCCTTCAGCTCAGGCGGGCCACCGCTGAACTTGAATGACTCTTTCATCTTGCACACATGTGCTCTCATCTCGTTCTTGTCGAGCCCCGTCACTGGCCGGCACCAGGGCACCTTTCTGATAAAGTCGTAGAGTGAGTACGCGAGCGCGTCAAAGTCCTCGTACTTGGAGTACGGCTCGTTCCTGTGGCGGTTTGGCGACATGTAGCGCACCGTGCCACAGATGACATTCGGTGCCGTAGTGGCGCCTATGCGCTTCGACAGCCCAAAGTCAATCACATAGTATTTCGCGAGGTCCTCAAAGTTGAACATGATGTTGTCTGGCTTAATGTCCATGTGCACGTAGCCGAGCTCGTGGATGCCCCGCAGAGTGGCAAAGAGGCTCTTGGCCACCCGGCTGGCGATCCTCTCACGGTCCAAGGGGTCTTTTACTAGTTTGGCGAGCATGCTGAGCCGCGCATCGCACTTGTTCATTCCTATGACAGAGTAATTGGGTCTGTCAAACTTGAATATGAGGGACGGGACGCCGTCGAGGACAGAGCAGGCCTGAAAGCACTGGAGTTCGAGTGTCCTCGCGGTGGGTACAGACGCCGGTGGAGACGCGTCGGCTGCCCTGGCCGTGGCTGTCTTGAAGCTTAAATGCTGGGCCTTCTTGCAGGCGGTGGTTTTAAGTTTTTTGAGCTTGGCTACCTTGATGGCAATCTCAGTCCCATCCCTTTTGTCCACCCCACGGTAGATGTCCCCAAAAGACCCCTTACCCACAATGTCTATGATTCGATAGGAATCCATTTATTATAAATAAAAAAAAGGTGCACAAAAGTACAATGTTTTTTTTATTTATTATTATTTATTTCTCTTCCATTTTTCTGGATCGCATAGGCAAACTCATACTGCAGGTCATCACAGCCGTAGTCAACAAGCGCCGCCGAGGGCGGGGCGGCTTCTGCAAGGCGGACGAGGCCTTCCATGTAGTCATGGGTAGGCTCTGGGATGTCGTCTACGGCGAGGAGCGTCTTGAAGATGAAGGAGAAACGCACGGGGAGGGCAGAGGCGGCGACTGCTGGGGATGCAAGGGCGCCCTGTACACGGCAGAGCCAGTCTTCAAGGCGATCGGCGACGGTGTTGACCATTTTATATTTTTGTGAGGTGTGTGGAAATGACTACTGGTGTGTGTATGTGCAACATCTTTATTCAAAATCTATTTTTGCAGTGGACACTCGCCGGGCACTGCACTACAGGCGCCGCAGCGATGGATCCACTGCCCTGCTACACGTCGCTGGCATGGGGGTCAAGGCTCTCCAGCTGCCGCCAGCCTGCTACACGTCGCTGGCACGGGGGTCAAGGCTCTCCAGCTGCCGCCAGCCTGCTACACGTCGCTGGCACGGGGTCAAGGCTCTCCAGCTGCCGCCAGCCTGCTACACGTCGCTGGCACGGGGTCAAGGCTCTCCAGCTGCCGCCAGCCTGCTACACGTCGCTGGCATGGGGGTCAAGGCTCTTCAGCTGCCGCCAGCCTGCTACACGTCGCTGGCAAGGGGGTCAAGGCTCGCCAGCTGCCGCCAGCCTGCTACACGTCGCTGGCAGGGGGGTCAGGCTCGCCAGCTGCCGCCAGCCTGCTACACGTCGCTGGCAAGGGGGTCAAGGCCTCGCCAGCTGCCGCCAGCCTGCTACGTCGCTGGCAGGGGTCAAGGCTCGCCAGCTGCCGCCAGCCTGCTACTACGTCGTCGCTGGCAAGGGGGTCAAGGCTCGCCAGCTGCCGCCAGCCTGCTACACGTCGCTGGCAAGGGGGTCAAGGCTCGCCAGCTGCCGCCAGCCTGCTACACGTCGCTGGCAAGGGGTCAAGGCTCGCCAGCTGCCGCCAGCCTGCTACACGTCGCTGGCATGGGGGTCAAGGCTCTCCAGCTGCCGCCAGCCTGCTACACGTCGCTGGCACGGGGTCAAGGCTCTCCAGCTGCCGCCAGCCTGCTACACGTCGCTGGCACGGGGGTCAAGGCTCTCCAGCTGCCGCCAGCCTGCTACACGTCGCTGGCAAGGGGGCCAGCCTGCTACACGTCGCTGGCAAGGGGGTCAAGGCTCGCCGGCTGCCGCCAGCCTGCTACACGTCGCTGGCACGGGGGTCAAGGCTCTCCAGCTGCCGCCAGCCTGCTACACGTCGCTGGCACGGGGTCAAGGCTCTCCAGCTGCCGCCAGCCTGCTACACGTCGCTGGCAGGGGGTAGCCTGCTACACGTCGCTGGCAAGGGGTCATACGGCTCGCTGGCTGCCGCCAGCCTGCTACACGTCGCTGGCAGGGGGTCAAGGCTCGCCAGCTGCCGCCAGCCTGCTACACGTCGCTGGCAAGGGGGTCAAGGCTCGCCAGCTGCCGCCAGCCTGCTACACGTCGCTGGCAAGGGGTCAGGGCTCGCCAGCTGCCGCCAGCCTGCTACACGTCGCTGGCAGGGGTCAAGGCTCTCCAGCTGCCGCCAGCCTGCTACACGTCGCTGGCAGGGGCCAGCCTGCTACACGTCGCTGGCATGGGGGTCAAGGCTCTTCGGCTGCCGCCAGCCTGCTACATCGTCGCTGGCAGGGGGTCAAGGCTCGCCGGCTGCCGCCAGCCTGCTACACGTCGCTGGCAAGGGGTCAAGGCTCGCCAGCTGCCGCCAGCCTGCTACACGTCGCTGGCAAGGGGTCAAGGGGTCAAGGCTCGCCAGCTGCCGCCAGCCTGCTACATCGTCGCTGGCAGGGGGGTCAAGGCTCGCCAGCTGCCGCCAGCCTGCTACACGTCGCTGGCAAGGGGGGTCAAGGCTCGCCAGCTGCCGCCAGCCTGCTACACGTCGCTGGCAGGGGTCAAGGCTCGCCAGCTGCCTCCAGCCTGCTACGTCGCTGGCAAGGGGTCAAGGCTCGCCAGCTGCCGCCAGCCTGCTACACGTCGCTGGCAGGGGTCAAGGCTCGCCAGCTGCCTCCAGCCTGCTACACGTCGCTGGCAAGGGGTCAAGGCTCGCCAGCTGCCGCCAGCCTGCTACACGTCGCTGGCAAGGGGGGGTCAAGGCTCGCCAGCTGCCTCCAGCCTGCTACATCGCCGTCGCTGGCAGGGGCCCAGCCTGCCACACAGGACCCACGGCCAGGGCCTAGGGTGGTGATCGACAAGGTCTGGTCGATGATGGCCTACACACAATAGTTGCTTGGTATCACTGTGTACCTATCATAGTACCCCGCATCAATAGCCCGCTCAATGTACTCGTTAAACAGCTTGTAGAAGCTCGCGTCGTGGCCAACCGTCTTGTTCATACAGTGCGCCAGCTCGTGCAGCAGCACGTGCACAATAACATCCCTCGAGTAGTACGCCCCCTCCTTGTTCTTGATACACAGGTAAATGACACGTTTATTGATACTCACGCTCGTCTTACCCGGGTAGATCTGCACCTGCGACAGCTCCTGGGGGAACAGTGGCTCGAGCAGGCGCACAATTGCGTCGAGGTAGGCGTCGGGCGCCGGCTTGCTGTTTGACGCGAGCTGCTTGAACAACAGTCCTATAAACAGCCCGATAAATACCAGGGCCACTAGTGTCCGAGCGAGCATTTTTCGAAACAAATATTTTGTTTGGGGCTTTCTTCACCTCAAAAAAAAAAATGATTTTTTTCGTACTTGTATTTCACACACTATCAAAATGTATTCATTTCCACACAGTCGTGCTCGGAAACACTATGGACATTGACCATGAACTCTCCTCCTACCCCATGGAGTTCGAGCCCGACCTCGCCGACGAGGACACCCAGGAAGCCGAGACCTGGGACTCGCAGGCCTGCACGATCGCCTCGTCGCAAGACTCACCCTCACCCACGCCCACGTCCGCGTCGCCGCCAACCGCCGCCGTGCCCACCTACACATTCAACACCATACTCACAGCCGCCGTACTCCCGCCACCCCCCAGCAGTAGTCGCTTCCTAAAGTCCTACACCACCTTCAACGCCAGTGCGGAGAAAATGTTCTCGGGTGACTGGTGCTACTTTGTCCCACCAACCCAGCGGAGCCTGCTGAGCGACGAGGACCGGATCACCCATTTCATCACAGCCGTCATGGAGAATGTCTATGTGTCACCGACGGCCATCAGCCACTACCTCCTCGCCCAGATCATTACCAACAGCGCGGACGACCAGACCCTGGTCATAACGGACGGCCACCAGCGCATCACCAGAGTTTATATCTTGGTCCTCTACTTTGTCTACCTTGTCCAAAAGGAGATCAGGCACGCCCCCAGCGCAATGCTCAAGACCCTCTACCGGGACCTGCTGGACATGGTGTACACGAGCGACGGGCTGCGGCGCTACACGTCCCACAGTGACGGCGTCAATCAGTTTGTGGCCAGCCTGTGCCCGCCCCAGGCCACAGACCTCGACCTCTGGCCCGCCACGCCGTGCCCGCAGATGGACGCGTACGCCGCCTCGTTCTTCTGGGCATCGGACCCGCTGAACAAGAAGGCCATTGTTGCCACCCAGGGCCTTGAGGTCGGGCTCTACGCCAACATGTTGCTTGTGTTTCGGAACACGCTGTTCACCGCCATTACCCCCGCGGCCATCGTGTACGTTGCCTCCACCCTGTTTACCGCGGTTGAGTTTGGTGTCGTGCAGTACAACAACCAGTCCCAGACGTACATGACCAAGCTCTACAACAACTTTAACACGGGCACGGCGGCAATGACAAACATGGACCGTGTGGCCATGACGTGCGCAAAGTTTGCATCGTACGACGACCTCAGCCTCTTCAGTGAGACTCTCCGCAAGTGCATGCTGGAGCTCGACACCTGCCCTCTCGTGGACAGCAGCGTCTCGAACTTTGACCACTACCTGCGACTCTTTATCAGCATTGCGTGCTCCGCACCCAAGCAGCCCAAGACCAACCCCAAGGACAAGGTGAAGGACATGACATATGTGGACAGGGTGTGTCTGCACATTGCGGACGCGGTAAAGCCGATGGATCTTGTGTCGCAGCTCTACAACAGCATGCAGGCGTTTAATATTATAGTCTGTGGCAAGGCCCCCGAGGAGCATGGCCTCAGGCTGGAGATTGCCGTCGCGCTGCGGCTCTTGAACTTTCGGCTCTGGACGGTGCCGGTCGCCATAATGGCGCTCTGGGTGGAGAAAAGCATCGACACCCAGAGCGCCGTGCTGGAGATCAAGCGCTTCTGCCTACTAGTCGCCTACATGACCCTGTCCGGCGTTCCGCTGGGCACCCAGGTTGCGCTGGCCACAAAGGGCGCGGCCGTTCTGACTGATGCCGACGTCGAGGTTATCAACATGGATGGCTACTGGAGAGTTTTTCAAGACGCAAAGGTAGTTAGCATTGACTTTCGGCGGTGGATCACCAGGACCCTGTTCAACAAGGCCCTCGACGAAGACACCAACCGCGTCCGGTCAACACTGAATGGTCGGCGGGACGCCGCCCTCTTCTACCTGGGGCGGTATGCCGGACTCTTCTTCCTGCAACACGAAGGGGGGCGCAACGACCCGAAGCTGTTTACGCTGCCGGCGACGGCCACCGGTCTGCTGAGCAACCCCGTGCGGCAGGAGTATCTGACACTGCCCAAGCACCATCGCTTCCACCACATCCCCCTGAAGAAGGCTCTGGCGACGATGGGCGGCAGTGGCATGCACCGCGTCCTGCTCAGCGACCTCAGGAACCCGTACATGTACAAGCACGATCCGCGGTGGGAACTGGACACCAAGGACATGCACAAGTACATGCGGCGGAAACGGATGACCACAGTCAAGACCCTGCTCCCTGTATTTTTTCTCACGCTGGGGGACCTAGCCCACGATGCCCGCGCGCCGCCACAGGGCAATGTGAGTACTTATATGTACAGCGTGGAGACGGGCTTGTACGAGGGCGACTTTGAGGATTCACCAGCCACCAAATAACCAATAAATTTTTTTATTTTTAAACAATTTTAAACGAGATTGCGGCTAGTACCACCACGATAAGAAAGGATATTACGACAAAGAATAGCTGTGTCTGGACATCCCCGCCCGGTTGGGTTGCAGCACACGCCTCCTTCATGCCAGCCTGCGACATTTGTCGGACGGCGTTTTTGGCGGTGGTCTTCATGTCCAGCTTGGGTGTCTTGGACCGGCGCTTGCTTGCACCCTTCATGCCCCTGGTCCTTGCATAGGGGCCCTTGCTCTGCTTCCGCCTGCGCTTCAGGTCCAGGTTGGTGACCTTTTTGGCCGTCGACACAGGGAGGTCGCTTTCCTTGTACATGCAAAAGGTTCGTTGTTGTCCGTCCCGCATACAGTCCACACTAACCCCCAGGCCGCTGTTGTCGCCGAGCACAGTGCCACAGTCGCCGTCGGCAAACCGACTCCCAGACACGTATTTGGTCTTGCACATGTAGTCGTTCTTTGCATAGGGGTACGCCGGCGTCGTCGGCGTCGCCGTCGTGGCCGTCCCGTCGCCCTCGCCCTCGTCCTCGTCCTCGTCCTCGTCCTCGTCGTCGTCGTCGCCGTCCTCCGCCCCCTCTGCCGCCTCCGTCGCATCTTCATCGCCCTCAGAATCAATATCCGCCGCAGCGGTAGTAGTAGTCGGCATGGGTGCACCCCCCAGACAGTACTCGTCGGCCGTCCCCAGGGCCGCGCTGTCGTCTCCGCACCGCATTGTGAGCCCCACACCGCCCACACAGGCCCCCTTGGTGACGGTGTCGCCCTCTGCAATCTTTCGCGTGCAGTACTTGCCATACTCTGACTCCGCTGCGTTTGTGTAGCTCACATTGTCCCGGGGGAACGTGCAGTACTGCTCCGCCTTCTTGCCCGTCTGCTCGGTGGCGCACATCAGCGGAATCTCCCCCGTAACCCCGGGACACGCCCCCTTGATGAACCGATTGCCCGTGGGCACCTCGGCATCGCAGTAGCCGCCGCCCTCCTTTGCAAATGCCAGGTTCGTGTCTGCGCCCGCCGGCACCTGGCAGTAGGAAGCCAGGTTCGTCGTGCCCGCTGGGTCTCGCGCGCAGTTCCCTAGGATCGCGCCCTCTCCACCCCCTCGGGGCAAGCGTCCACGCGCCGATTCTCATACCCATTCATCTTCTCCATGTCACAGAAGAGCGAGCCAATCTGGTGGGGGTACGGCGAGTCCACCGGCAGTGCAATGGCCGAAGAGTCGTACTGGCAGTAGGTCTGCCCCTGGACGGTAGCGGGGTACTTGACGTGTGCGCACTGCAGGAGCTCGCCCCCGGGTCGCCCGTCGCAGTTGCCCCGAGCCTGGCTCTTGTTTGCGTCAACCTCCTTGTCGCAGCGCGCGTTCTGGTACACATGCGTCAAACTCATTGTTTTCGGGTTTGCGATCCTTGTTTCTATGAGCGAGGAAAAAAAAAAAACTCAAAAAAAACCCGGGAGCCAGTTTCGCGCATCGCCCAGGAACGCAATGCTCCCCGAGAGCGTGGGCGGCGGTGCGTGGTGCCGCGGCCGGACCGACGAGTCTAGCTTCAGCTCGCACAGGCCCGTCCCTGAGTTGTTCATCTTGCCACTAATCGTCGACGCAGACAGCGAGGTCATGTTGTCCTGGTCTGCAAACACGCCCGACTTGAGCAGGTTCTCGAGCGACTCCTCAAAACTTGCTTTTGAGTACGTTGAGCTGGAGTCCGAGTTGCCCTTGCCCCCGTACGCGACGCGCATGCCGTATCTGCTCACTGGCAGGATGTTGCCGTTCTGGGTCATGGAGTCCACCAGCAGCGCAATGTGGTTGCCAATGGCCGTGTCGTCGACCCCAATGGCCTTCTTGAACTCCCTGATGAGGTACTCACGGGCCGCCTCGACCCCGAGGTGTGAGTAAAAGTTCCACACGTTGGTGCTGAGCAGCGTCGGGTAGTGGAACCGGTCGCTGCCCATGAGCGCCTCAAAGACGTCGCCGTGGATGTGCACCAGCAGCTGTCCCCCCTGGGGCTCCAGCGAGAAGCTCTCGACGCCTTTCATCCCAGACACAAAGGTCCCGTTCAGCGTCTGCAGCAGGTCCTTCTCAAACGTGTCCAGGTGCGCACACTCAATAAACACTAGTGCATCCGCCGACAGCGAAGGGGAAATCTCCTTTGCGGGGTCGGCCAGGAGCCCCTCGGCCCCCTCGCGAGCGGTGGCCAGCACCTTTGTGTACGTCAACTGGCGCTCGACGAGTTGCTGGCAGTCCAGCACCAGGGTAACGTACTGCTTGTCCCGGTCTAGGTGCACGTACTTGTCAAAGTTCGGGGCCTCGGTGTGGTAGTATTCAATGACGTGATGCAGCTGGGTTTCCACTATACTGTCACCTAGCATCTTTCTTGTTTCACGGATGCCGTCCACCGTGGCCGGCGGCGAGTGCGCAAGGTACCCGTACACCACGGGCTTCTTGGCGACCTTGCTGACGTTGAGCAGCTCGCCGACCCGGGGGACGCCCGTGGTCACGGTGGCCGAGAACATGCCGCTCTGGTGGAAGCTGGACAGCGTCGACTGGGTCAGCCGCTCGCACAGCGAGGTCGCGACCAGGAGCCCCACGTTCTCGCCGGGGGAGATGGTGCTCTGCACCAGCTCGCGGTCGACCTCGGCCTTGATGAGCGCCTTGGTCGCATCCGTCACGCACAGCTCGTCAATGGGGTCGTAGAACTCCGCCTTGACGTGCGCCCGGATGCGCTCGTCCACAAAGGGGTATCGCATGGTTTGTCTGTTTTTGTATATGTACGTGTATGTGTATGTGTTTTCATGCACACGCATATGCAAAAATTCCTTTTTTTTCTCTCCAGTTAAATCTCGAGGATCTCGACAAACTTGTTGAACCACTCAAACGACCTCTTCTTGTTCTCCATGCTCATAGAGGCAAACATGCTGGCCATGGCATCGGCGTACGGCCCAAACAGCTTGCACTCGCCCAGCTCCACGTACGTGTAGTCGTACTCGACAATCTTGCTCTTGTATGGCAGCAGCGATTCGGCCAGATCTGCGCTAATGCTCGTGGCACTCGCGCGCCCCAGGAACGCGCAGAGGGCCATGATGCGGTAGTCGTTCGGGAAAACCGTACGCAGCTCCTGGGCCCAGCAGTTCACCAGCTCCAGCAGGATGCTGTCCTTGTCGCTATTGGGTAGTTTCATGCTGCGTACCTTTTTTCTACTTACCCCTTCGATCTTAACCCGATTTTTTTTTTAATATACCCTCACGTGTGGAAGCGAACCCCCTCGACGCAGGGCGGCACGTGCACGGGCGACACAGTCCTCAGAAACTGGGCGAGCCGTATGGCGGACCGCTTCACGCCATAGTTGTTCTCCCACCAGGCCTGGATTCGGTTCGCAGTCGCGGGGTCGCGCGCAAGGGTGAGCGTCTTGCGCAGCGCCGGCTCAAAGTCCCGCTCGTCGGTAAAGAGCACCCCCGTGGCGGCGTTGATGTACTTTTTGCCGCCCAGGATCCATCTGTTTAGCAGCACCGGGATGCCCTTGGTCAGACACTCTGTGATGACCCGCGGGCTGGCGTCGTTGACGTTGGGCACAAACAAAAAGGAGACGGTCTTGATGCGCTCCTGGAAGTCTGCATACGGGATGAGGTCGGTGACGGTGACGCGGTCGCCGTACTGCGCTTCGAGGCCGCAGTTCACGCGCCCCACTATGAGGCCCTTGAGCCCGTACTGGTGCACCATTATGGGCAGCAGCTTCTTGAAGAGCTGCCAGTTGCGCGCGTCGGCCTGCCACCCCGAGTCGGGGCACCCGTGGTTGTCCTTGAGGCAGATGTACAGGAAGTCGTACTGCACGTCGCCGCGGTACCGGACGACGTCGCGGAAGTCGGACTCGGCCATCTCCAGCTTGGGCGTCTCCGGGGGGAAGATGGAGACGTACTTGAGGTTGGAGAAGCAGTACAGCCAGGCCGCCGTGTTCTTGATGTAGTCAAACGTGTCGGTCAGGTGGTACTTGTCCTCGACATAGTGCTCGACAATGCGCATCCCGGGGTAGGGGGCGGTGGCAATCCGGTCGACGTCAATGAGTGCCGGGAAGCTCTTGTACGAGGTGACGCCGATCATGAGCATGCCCTGGTCCTTGTACTGCATGAACTGCGCCTTGTCCTTGTCGGAGCGGAAGAACGCCGAGACGGCCATGATGGGCAGGGGGCGCCCGTCCAGGGCGTAGAGCTGTTTGAACGGGAACTCGACACTCATTTTCTTGGCAATGTTTTTTTTTACAAGTTTTTTTAGTAAGACAGGAATTTTTTTTCTAGGACTAGGCCATGACGAGCTTGTCGTTGCGAATGCGCAGCTGCGAGGACACCACAAAGAGGACGAGGAGCGCGGGTACAAACACTGTCAGCCCCGCCCGTATGTGTGACCACCAGGTCAGCGGGGCAGCGGGGTCCTTGCGCTTCGGGTAGACAAAGCGCTTGGCTGGTGTCAGGACCACGATCAGCGTCAGACACAGGGCCCCAATGAACATCTTGGCAAGGTACACGGGAGACTTTACAATATTGAGGGACTCGCCGAGCGCTGCGGTGGCCGTGTTGGCCAGGTCGGTGATGCCGACCTGGCGCTGGACATTCGCAATGTTGGCAACGCGCCTGGACTCCCTGGGGATGACTGGGGATCGGGTCGCGTGGCAGCTGAGCACAGGGTGTGGGACAATTTCCCGGTTGAGCGCCTCCAGGTGAACATGGTACTCGCGGAGGAGGGCCATTGTACTGGTTTAGATGTCTGCCAGAGGGCTATAACCGATTTTCACTTTGTGGTCAAAAAAAAAAAGCGAAATCGGCTGCACACAAAAACCCCGTAGTACGTCCATGCACACATAAACGCATCCTAGTGACTATGACCGACACGTACACGCTCCTCAAGCGAGACTACCACCATCTGATTATGACCCACGGTCGGATGTCTACTCCGGCGATGGCGATGCGCGCCGCTGTGAAGCAGTACAAGCGCGCCATCAGCATGGTGGACGCGGCGTCTTTTGGGGCCAAGCGGCCCGGCCGCCTGTCGCCGCAGTCGCGGTTCTACAACTCGTACTCGGCGATGCGCGAGTACTCGAAGAGGCGCCGGGAGGCCGGGGTATCGCACTTCCAGCGGGGGGACGGCGCCCCGATCTTTGAGAAAACACCGGGCCACCGTCAGCCAGCCGTTGACTTGCCGGACAATGGTCGGCTTACTCCCAGGGGTGTGGACATTGGCGTCCCCGACGAGGAGGCCAGTGACACGTTTGGGGTTCGATTCAGTGTTCCACTAGAAAGGGCCGGTGTGCTTGGCCAGGACCAGCAGGAGGAGGGTGATGAGGAGGAGGAGGAGCCAGAGGAGGCGCAGGAGTCCACCGCCTCGTCGAGCGGGGAGACGGAGAGTGTGGATGGATGTGCGGAAGTGGCTGTGCTGAGCGTGACAGACGACGGCTTTGATATGGACTCCGTGACGGGTTTCAATACGCGAATGAACGCCTGAAAGCTCAATAAACATTTTTTCTAGAACATTACGTTTTTATTCTTCTTCTTCTTCATGACTACAAACACAGTCCCCCCAATCACCGCTGCCACCACTACCAGGAGCACCACAATGATTGTAACACTCATCCCCATGGACCCGCCGCCCCCATCCCCCTCTTCGGGGATCTGGTCGTCGCCGCCAAACTCAGTGTCTAGATCCTTGACTACTGCCGCCATTGGTGATTTATCAGAGTATTTGTTTCAGCTACTTTTCAGTATATAAAAAAAAAATTATTTTGCAGAGCACGGGAAACACAACCCCTTGTAGTCGCCCTGGTCGTACCAGGACAGGCTCGAGGCCATGTCGACCTCGCAGCTGTCGCAGAAGCCCCTTTGACACAGGACGCAGTCAAAGTGTAGCGCCATCGTGCAGTGGCTACACAGTGTACATCGTCCGCACGGCGGGCCCATGCACTCCTTGTGGACGGGTAGCGCACACTGACTGCAGACCGGCTCACCCCGACCAAGAACGAGGTGGCACTCGCGACAGGGGGGCTGGAGGTGGCCCATGATAAGGCGAGTACAGTCCTCGCCGAGGCGGCGCTCGAGGTGGGCCGCGAGTTCGGGCAGCACGGGGTGCTCATCGGCCATGTGCTCGCGGAGGGCAAGGTCGGTCTCGACGACGGACGTGCAGCGGGGGCAGACCCGGTGCTGGAGCGCATGGGCGGCGAGCTCGTCCGCCGTGGCGAAGCGACCAAAGCAGACGGTGCACAGCTTGTGGTTTTTCTTTTTCAGAACCATGGCGTTTGTGAATGATTTTTTCCTGTGCAGACAATATATACTAGTGATTCGCCACGGAACATTTCATTTCCACAATGCTTGACTCAAACACAGATCTCATGAACCTGGACCTGGAGCCCCTCGGCGGCCTCCTGGACTTGGAACTGGACTTTGCCGCCCTGCCCTGTACACTCACGCCCGCTGAGCTCGCCCTCGGCGGCCTCCTGGACCTCGAACTGGACTTTGCCAGCCCCTCCAACCCCACCGAGCTGCTCACCGAGCTGCCGCCGCTCACGCTCTCTGAGCCCAAGTCTCTCAGCCCCTCCGAGCTGCCGCCGCTCACGCTCACCGAGCCCAAGTCTCTCAGCCCCACCGAGCTCGCCGCCCAGGCCTGGGAGCAGGGCGCGCCGGCCCTCGACGAGCTCGCTACCCTGTCGTCCCGCGAGCTTGCGCTGCTGACCTCAACAGAACCCGTCCGTCCCCGAATTGACATATTTTTCCCCGAGTCGCTGCCCAAGTTTGTACCGCCGACCATAACCCGCAGGCCTTTCCGGTCGCAAGGGGGGGCCAAGTGTGACCACGACTCCGGCACCGAGCTCGCCCCCCTGGGAGGTGACCCCGGGGCGCTGCCGCCTCTCGGGGCTCCGAGCGACCATGGGTACTGCGCGCACACGTGCAAGTTACCTGCACCCTCCGAGTACTCTCCGGGCACCGTGTCCTGGGTGCGCATGGCTCCCCACACAGTCCCCTTCATGTACTACGTGCTGCTCAACAACATTGACGCGTCGCTGCGGCCGCCTCCACTCCACCTAACGTACGGCATTGCAAAGGACCAGAGGGCCAACATGTGCTACGTGGTGACGGGCGGCACCGTGCGGCCCGGCGGGTGTCGCTTCGTGGTCTGCCGCTACAACACGGCCATGCAGCAGCTCTACACGGACGAGATCCAGCTCCCCAAGGCGATGATTCACTACGCCTCAGACATGTTCTCCTGCACTCCCGTCGTGGTCCTGAGCTCCGCCACGGTCCTCGTGCCGACGTGTCCGGCAGACTACCTCGCCAAGGCCCTGGCCATGATGGGACCCATGCCACCCGGCGCTGTGGACAGCGCCCTCGTGCCCTTCTACGGCCAGTTCCTCCCCCGCTGCGCCGCGCTGGCCCGCTGGGACGGCCTGTTGGACGCTACGAGCAAGGTCCCGGCTGGGATGCGCTGGCTCGTGGTCGGCGGGACGGCCGAGGGGAAGGCGGTCCTGTACCGGTGCAACACGCGGACGCACCGAGTGCACCCTCGGCGGTTCACGCTCATGAGCCTCTCGCTGCTGCAAACGTTGATCTGAAATCATTACTGTTAGCTTAAGCCCAGAATAATTTAAATTATTCTGGGCCTAGGCTGGTAATGACACAGAACCACGCGCGCGACTTTATTGATTCGAATTATTTCTTGATACATTACATAGTGCATCACAGCACCATTAAGATCTCTATGTACTAACCTATGGCACCCTATGCAAGTAAACTTCTTTGCAATATGTATGGGGAATAAACATTTTTTTTTTGTTTTGGAAATTAATAAAATATAACCGCAAAAAAAAAAAATGGGTACGCGTATCAAACTGGAAGATGTACCCAAGGCGATCGAGGAGTTTATCCCGACCATGATGGACTCGCAGATAGAAAATGTCATTGCCCAGGTGGTGGATGTTATCGCGGATATCCGTTCAGTCATGGAAGAAAACGAGGATGACCCAGATGCGTTGGTTAAGTGGGGTGAACATGTCGGAGCGTGGGAGAGACTGCTTGACCAACTGGAGGCGAAGGTGGAAAACGGTGGATCCAGACAAGTATACCACGAGAGCGTGGATCGAATGCTGTTCTACATGTCGCTTGCGCTTGCGAGATACAAGAGGTATTCCCTGGAGGACCTTGTTGATCGGGCCAGCCTGGTGAAACGATTCCTGGACGACATGCCGGCGGTGCCAGCTCCAATTGCAACGTATGTGACCAACTACCATCGCCAGATCGGAAACCTGTTGCAGGACGATGTGGCCCCGGCAGTGCTCCGCCAAGCATGGTCCCTGGTTAGTATGGTGGACCGGAACATTGGAACCAGCGACGTAGACACATCAGACACCCGACGTTTCAAGCGGATATTTCACAACGATTTCCGGATCCTGGAAAGGTGGATCGCCAAGCAGAAGGCCAACCGCGACAAGGCGACATGGTTTAACCGGTATGTGTGGCGTAAGAACGAGGTCGAGGAGACAGCCCAACGGGAATCGTTTGGATCACTGGACGACCCACAACCGGTCGCCAACCCAGAGATTGAAGAGTTCTACAGCAGAATACGAAGAGACGCGAAACAAATTATAAGTATGAAAACTAGCTACAAACAGCGGAAGTTGGCACTGAAGGATATTGCCCAGATTATTGGAGACCTACAGGCGCTGGGTGTGGACAGCACGACCCTCGCACTCTGGCGCCGCGCTGAGAGGGTCACAAAGCAGTTAAATCGGCGGTACACGGGTGACGGGCCGGGTACTGGACTCGGTTTTCATATATACAGTGCACAACAGGTGATTGCTGCTCTCAAGAGACCCACGAGCAGTACGTTGGGACGTGAGGCGGTGGAGCTACTGGACTTGATCGAAGGGCGCAACTCGGTCACGGTGGAGATGCGGAATGCGATACTCGCCAAGAAGGGCGACATTAAGGAAGCCCTGAGAGACAACCTGGCCGACGAGGATCTGAAGGCCAAGTGGGCGGGTATTTACAAGCGGGTGAAGAATGTCGATATCGTAGACTTTAGGGACCCCAAAGTGTTGTTGCGCATAAAGACCATACTCTTCCACGTAGTCACGATGGGAAAGCAGCGGCCCGTCACCTGGAAGGAGTGGTTCGTGGGGCTAGGCGAGGGCGAAGTGTGGCATAGTGACGACGGCGTGGGGTCGGGGCCAGACGACGCTGGTCCTCACACCATTCCACGGGTAGATCCCGGCACCCCCCAGGAAAGACCCACGGTGCCACCCTCCAGCGAGGGTCATGCCGACCTCATAGCTCGGCTTGAGGTCCTCACGGGAATGGTTGCGGACGTGCAAAAGACCGTGGACAAAATCGTGAGAAAACACGTATAAATAGCGGCACGGGGTTTGAGAAGGGTTCACAATTTTGTTAAGTATAAAAAAAAGTATGACCGGCAAAGAGAATCTACCCCCACTACCGGGTGTGGTTTTAGGGTTTGGCCACCGACGGGAACGGGGAGTGCTCAGGGAAGTGGTTAGGGCCAGCAACGAGGCGCCGCGGACGACGTCTTTCTGGAAGAGGGCTCCGGTTCCCGACCGGGCCCTGCACAAGCTGCTGAAGCGCGGCCTGCCGCAACACATGGTCCCGAGGGAGGCCCTGCTGCTGTGTGGTGTACCGAAAAGGGAGCAGCCCGCCATGGCCTGGCGGGTTATTGGCGCCGTCGAGCACGCTCGTGCCGTGCACCTCGTCGTCCGGCCCTACAGCCGCCTACGCAAGCAGTGCATGGGGGACAAGGCGCTGATGCCCCTGCCTGTGGGCGCGTACTTACATGAATTTAAAGATTACAACAATGGCCAGCACAGCGACGGCAATGATGGCGAGCATAATAAACATGGTAGTGCTAAATAAACCCGTGTTCTCCTGGTCAGTGTCTAACTTTGATTCCTTGTCAGTTTCTATAACCCCCAGCGAGTCCAGCACGTTCTGCACGAGCGTGGTCGCAAATTGTTCGGAGAGGGAGTTGATGATGGAGGACTGGTCCATCTTGCAGTCGCCCTCCACCTTTCCGACAAAGTTGTACGACTGCGTGGACGAGTTGGTGGACTTGAGGTTGCTGTCGACCGTGGTCTTGAACACGGCGTCAATGTTGTTGTTGACCGACTGCCGCACAATGTCCACGACCTCGGACTTGTTCTTGGACGTCGTCAGGCCGTCCTGGGATTGCTCCAGACTCTGCTCGAACCGGTCGAGGAGCGTGTTCTCGATGGCCGCGCTGACCTCGTTGGAGGCGTTGTTGATGACCACCTGCACCGTCTTGGAGGTGATGTCGGACGTCTGCGACGACGAAAAGTTGCCGCCGCACGTGCCGTTGAAGATTATGGTCTGCAGCGAGACATTGTTGCTGCTTGTCTGGTTCGATATCTCGGTGGACGTGGAGATGAACACGTCGCTCACCATGGAGGTCGTCTGCTCGCGAAACGACTTTGATATATTGCCCCCCATACTCTCGTTTATATTGTACTCGAAACATTTTTTTAGGAATAAAAAACCGAGTTTTGTACGTTATGGACAAGACAGGGTAGAGTCAAAAGCACACACGCACACGCACACACACACACACACACACACAATGGCCAACACCTCGCTAAGCAAGCTCGAGCTCAAGGAGTGGGACCCCGAGAGCATTAGTCCCTGGAAGAGGGGGGACGACGAGTGCATGGACGGGTCCAAGGTCCTCGTCTGCGGGCGCAGCGGCCTCGGTAAGTGCATGGCTCCCGACACCCTCGTCAAAATGTGCTCTGGTGTCCTGCGGCGCATCGACGGGGTTCTTGTGGGCGACCTGCTGCTGGGGCCCGACTCCCGCCCACGCAAGGTCGTGGAGACCGTCCACGGCATGGACCAGATGTATACCGTCCACCAGGCCGACAGCGACCCCTATGTGGTCACCGGGGACCACAAACTGGTGCTCTACAACGCAAAGGAGGACTCCATCGTCGTACGCACGGCTCAAAGCGTCTTCCGGTCGCCCCGCTGCACCTACCTCCGGGTTGTACGCAAACCCACCGTCCGAATCGTTGGTCGGAGGGACCCCTCGACGTTTGAGGTCCTGGGGACCACGTTTGTCCAGTGCCGCATAGACCGCGAGGCCCGGGTCGTGGAGAACATCCCGGCCTGCCAGGTGCCGCTCGCGCAGACGATCATGCGCCTGGACGGCTATGCCTGTCAGGCGTGTCCCAACGGGGCTATCCGGTACACGCATGTGCCCGACAGCGGCATTGGCGGGCTTGTCCGCGTGACCAAGAACCCGTCTGCAACGGAGCCCTATTTTGGCGTGCAGGTGTCCAAGGACGGCCTCTACTGCCTGGCCGACGATACGGTAACGCACAACTCGACGATTGCCAAGACGCTGCTGTACGAGAAGCGGGGCATGTTTGACAGCGCCGTGCTGTTTACGGGGAACAAGGGCTCTGCAACCAACGACTGGGCCCCCATCATCCCCGAGCTGTTCCATTACGTGACGGAAGACGTGACCGCCGATGCCATCAAGAACATTGTGCACTACCAGGAGCAGTATAACACCGTCAAGCGGGCAACGACCACGGGGGGCGAGCTGCACAGCAAGAGCAACATGGCCCTGGTGATGGACGACATCAGCGGGTACCGCACACAGTTCAACAAGCTGTCGGCGGCCTTCAACAACTCGCGCCACTACTCCATCTTTATGCTGGTCTGCGCCCAGCAGTACACGAATGTGTCGCCAGAGGTCCGCAAGGCCATGAACGTCATCATCACGATGGGGGCGGACTCGGTGGGTGAACGCGACAGGCTGTATGACGAGTTCTTTTCGTTTTTGCCCTCGAAAGCCGTGTTCTACGAAATCCTTGATGCCGTTGCCCAGACACCGTACATGGCTCTGGTTGGAGACCGCGACGTGCACAGCGGAGACTGGAGGGACCGCCTGTTCTACTACCGGGCCAAGCCGCACCCGCCGACCTTTAAGCTCGGGACCCATTCGTTCTGGCACACGCACTACACGAAGTACGATTCCACACACGACGTCCATTCACTCCCATCCGTGGCCACGGAAATGCACAACTATGGTCAGAACGAGTAGTACAACATCTGCGGCTGCGATGCGATCGGGGGGACCAGGTTAGGCTGGATCGTGCGCAGGGGGAGGGTTGTCGGGTTCGAGGCGACGGGTGGCGGGCCCCGGGTCTTGGGGAGGCGCCTGGTATAAGCCACCACGACCAGGATGAGGGAGAGGCCCATGATTGCGAGCGCAAACACCAGGGGCCAGTTGATGGTCGACTTGGGGGCATAGATTTCAATCACACGGTCGTCGATTTTGTCCTGGTCGGCCTTGGTCCGTTTCTTGCTCATTTTGAATCGTAATCAGGCGTTTAGAACTTGAAAAAAAAAAAACTTGTTAGGTGTGCACGATTTTAATTCTCTTTAATAAAAAATAATTTTAAAAGTCTATATAAACCGACTTTGCTACAGCACCATGAGCACCATAGACTATGCGCTCCTCAACGCGGGCCTCGAGAAGCAGCTGAGCGTGCTCGACAAGGCTGTTGTCCGTATCGACCTGCAGCTCAACAAGGGGTCCATGAACGTCAGCTCGATGGCGGCCACGCCCCAGCGTCTGGGGTACGGCACCAATGGCGTGGACGTGCGGTTCGATGCCGTGAGCGATACGCCCAACAAGTACACAATGAGCATTAACGGGGGCTATGTATACTTTCAGCAGGGGATCGTGGTGGTCTCGTCGGATAGCTCGACAAAGACCATTTTTACTGTGACCCCCGTGTCGAGTGACACGGGCGAGTCGGTTGTGCGGATTAAAACTGCAGACGGCGTTAAGTTTGCCACTAAGGATTCAAACATGACGTTTGTGCCGGACGGAATTACTGGTGGTGTGGCTGTGGACAAATTTATCATGAAGATAGTGACTAGCGGGAGTGGACTGAATGCGTATATTGCAAACAACACTGTTGCGTCAGAAGAAGTAGTGGAGGAGGATGACGATGACGATGATGATGATGATGATGATGATGATGATGATGATGATGATGAGGAGGAAATCGTCGAAGAAGTGGTTGAATCACCACCTGTGACAACTACAGAGACTGAAACTGGAGATGATGAAGGTGATGATGAAGAGGGCTACAACTGGCTCCTTATCGGCGGGGTTGGGGTTGGGGTGCTGGTAGTAGTGGGGGTAATTGTCTTTATGTCGATGAATAACAAGAAGAAAAATAGATACTAGTTTTCGAAATAAAGAATCGGGTCTGTCCCGATTATTATTGGATCAGTGTGTGGTGTACATGGCCAAAAGAAATCGGGTCGAAAGCCAAAAGGAATCAGGTCTGTCCCGATTATTATTGATCAGTGTGTGGTGTACATAGCCAAAAGAAATCGGGTCGGAAGCCAAAAGGAATCGGGTCTGTCCCGATTATTATTGGATCAGTGTGTGGTGTACATGGCCAAAAGAAATCGGGTCGAAAGCCAAAAGGAATCGGGTCTGTCCCGATTATTATTGGATCAGTGTGTGGTGTACATAGCCAAAAGAAATCGGGTCGGAAGCCAAAAGGAATCGGGTCTGTCCCGATTATTATTGATCAGTGTGTGGTGTACATGGCCAAAAGAAATCGGGTCGAAAGCCAAAAGAAATCGGGTCTGTCCCGATTATTTTTTAAACAAAATAAAAACTAAATAGGGAAAAATTAAAAATGGCGGACCTTGTGGACCGAATCAACCGGCTTGCCCAGGAGGTTCGTGTGCAGCAGGATATCGCTCTGTGTGTGAGTCGGGGGCGCGATGCCACCAAAAACTACTGCAAGTGTCGTCCCGTGGTTCCCAGGGGCATAACTAGTCTCTTACAGGCCGTGGTCGAGAGGTACGAGACACAGGACCCCCAGACCATCCCCAGGATCATCCACCAGATATGGATAGGCAAGGAGGCGCCTGCCGCCGTGGTGGAGTGGATGGCTACGTTCCAAACTTGGTGCTCCCAAAACGGGTTTCAGTACATGCTCTGGGACAATAGCAATATTCGCAATGTCGTGACGGAGAACATTGCCCTGTTTGACGCCGAGCCGCAGTACTGTGGCAAGGCCGACGTGGCTCGGCTCGAGATATTGTACAAGTATGGGGGCATCTACATGGACAGCGACATGGTGAATCTAGGGAAGGACTTTGGGGCCCTCATTGCCGCGAGCAACCCCACAGGCTTTTTCGTGGGCCAGGAGAAGGAGAATACCCGGGGGCTGGCAAACAGTGTCATTGGGAGCTCGCGGGGCAACCTGATCATCTACACGCTGCTGAAGCTACAACCCGCGTTCTTCTGGGGCTGCCCGACGGCCCATCCGTTCGAGCGGACAGGACCCCTCATGTTTGACCATGTACTGCACGGCATCTTTTCGCACATTACGATATTCCCCTACTATGTGTTCTTCCCATTTTTCTGGGGCCAAGCAGCCTACCAGCCGATGACGGTGGCCGAGTACAATACGGCGTATCCCCTATCGTTTACGGTGCAGTACGGATACAGCACGAACAACCTGGGGGCCAAGCTTTAGGAT
Source organism: Sphaeroforma sirkka (assembly GCA_001586965.3). Classification (NCBI taxonomy): domain Eukaryota; class Ichthyosporea; order Ichthyophonida; genus Sphaeroforma; species Sphaeroforma sirkka. The sequence continues at coordinate 378,902 of LUCW03000005.1, read as the reverse complement.
AAATTTTTTATTTATTTTCATTATTGTCAACTTAACGTACGCTTTTGAGCTCTGTAGTATACGATGATTCTGGGTATATATAAAAATGCTCAGTCGAGTCTCAAGCGCTTGCGCATAGGGGCTGTCATCCCCAGCTTCATGATCTGGACATTGGCCAGATCGAGCTTGGCTCTGAGCTCTCTTAACTCGTCACACAGATTGACATTCTCTGCTTTCAGGGTGGCCTTCTCGCCCTTCAACACAAGTGTTTCTCCCTCCAGTGTTTTCATCATTTCAGAGGTGTGCGCGAGGTTCAGCTTAAGAGTCTCAATTGTATGAGTCAGGCTCTGCTTGACGTTGACGCTGCCGACCTCTTTCGCAATGTCTGTAAAGTGGCCAACCACACTCTGGAGATTATTCTTCGGGATAGAAAAGACCTCCGTCTGCCCCTCGTACAGAAATGGCTTTGCGTCGTGGAGTTCACCGAAGAAGTCCTTCACTGCCTTCTCCGCCTTGGAGGCCAATTCAGCAGGCATGTATACAACGGCGAGGCGCTCGGCTCCTGGGAACTTGCCTTCGTGGGCAGTTAGTCGGCGCATGATGCTTGTTTTAGACATGCCGAGCTTGACGACCACATGGTTGTCGTCTGCGTCAGTGGGCGTGGTACACTTGTCCTGCAGCTGCCCCACGGTCCCCACCATGATAAGATAGACCCCCATCTCAAAGCAGACAGCCACCTCTGGTGGAGTGGTCCGGGAAAGCGATTCCTTGGCAAGCTCCACGATTGCAGCGTCGTCATGTTGCATAAAGGGGTGGAGAATATCGAGTATCCACTTTGCATAAGGGCCCTTCCTGGCTTTGCGGCTGTTGAATATGTACTGAACCAGCCCGTCCAGCGAAATGTAGACAGGATCATTTGCGTCCGTCCCGAGTCGGAAACAGAGTTCATCATCGACCGCGGCACTTACAACCCTTGCACCCGAAACCCCAATTAGATTTGCTATATCGGCAGCCTTGTAAAATGTACCACCACCGGTACCATCCCCTATAGTGTGGACGTCAAATACATCACCATCGCATGATACAAATGGAGTGCTCTTGCGAGTAGGTGTGTCTACGCTGATAGAATGCATATTGGGGGTTGTGCTTTGTCTGTCCTTATGAACGTTTTAATTTGTTTGTCAATTTCGTTTTTTAATATTTTTTAAACGCGAATCAAAACACTGTTGACTATGAGTCAAATGCTGTAGACCGCACTGTAAAATTTTCCCACCAAGCGTCTTGACATGTACTGTAGACCGCACTGTAAAATTTTCCCACCAAGCGTCTTGACATGTACTGTAGACCGCACTGTAAAATTTTCCCACCAAGCGTCTTGACATGTACTGTAGACCGCACTGTAAAATTTTTTTCCACCAAGCGTCTTGACATGTACTGTAGACCGCACTGTAAAATTTTTTCCACCAAGCGTCTTGACATGTACTGTAGACCGCACTGTAAAATTTTTTTTCCACCAAGCGTCTTGACATGTACTGTAGACCGCACTGTAAAATTTTTCCACCAAGCGTCTTGACATGTACTGTAGACCGCACTGTAAAATTTTTCCACCAAGCGTCTTGACATGTACTGTAGACCGCACTGTAAAATTTTTTCCACCAAGCGTCTTGACATGTACTGTAGACCGCACTGTAAAATTTTTTTCCACCAAGCGTCTTGACATGTACTGTAGACCGCACTGTAAAATTTTTTCCACCAAGCGTCTTGACATGTACTGTAGACCGCACTGTAAAATTTTTGCCGTGCAAATTTTCCACCACGCGTGTTTGGTCTACCCCCACATAGAGGGCAGGGTCTGGGGGGGCAGGGTGAAAGTTACCCCTACATAGAGGGTATCATAAAATCTACCCTACATAGAGGTGTCAGCCGGTTTTGGTTTTATTTTTTATTTTGAAAACGTGCTAATTGTAAAAAGACTTAGTCATCCAGTCTCAGGCGTTTGCGTACAGATGCTGGCATACCCAGCTGCATAATCCGAACAGTGGCCAGGTCAAACTTGGCTCTGAGCTCTCTTAATTCTTCTGCGTCATTGTCGCGACGTTCCTCGAACTGCTTCAAGCGTTGCGAAAGGCGAGCATTCTCCCCCTCCAAAGTAGCATTCTCACCCTTTAGCACAAGCGTTTCCTCTTTCAATGTTTTCATCGTATCATTCAGAGTCTCGATTGTGAGAGACAGACTCTGCTTGCACCCCTTAAGCTCATCCACCTCTGGTGGGGTAGTCTCGGAAAGCAATTCCTTGGAATTTTGCATAAACGGATGGAGGATGTCGAGCAGCCACTGTGCATACGGTCCCTTCCTGGCCTTGCGACTGTTAAACACGTACTGGACAAGTCCATCTAGTGAGATGTATACGGGATCAGTTGCCCCTGGTCCGAGTCGGAAGCACAGCTCATCGTCAACGGAGGCCTTCACAACCTTTGCCCCCATAACGCCCACGAGGTTTGCCACATCCGCCGCCTTGTAAAATGTACCCCCGGATGTCCCGTCTCCTATGGTGTGGACATCGAACGTATCACCGTCACACGACACAAAGGGTGTACTCTTGCGTGTGGGTGTGTCTACACTGATGACTTGCATATTGAGTGTGACAATGAATACACAGACATGAAAGCAGCTGCTTTTATACATTTTCGATTTTCTGCCCTCTACAAAAAAAGAAATCTGCATACCCGGCATGTACGCAGATTAGGCAAACAGCAACCAGTATGGCAGGTGTGATTGAAATCGAGGCCCGTGTGCACGTCTCCCCCCGCGAGTGGGAGGCCGCCCTGGAGCGTACCCGCAAGCTCCACGGCACCCCCGCGTACGAGAGGCGCCTCACCCAGATAGTCCACTACGGCGCCGAGGACGGGCTGCGCTCCGTGACCTCGTTCGACGACCACAAGACCGTTTGGGAGTGCAAGCGCACCCTCGGCCTCTTCCGCTTCGCCCACTGGGCCTACTACGTTGCATCAGAGACCCCCTGTGAGCCCGCGGCCGACACCGCCGCCCCCGTCGCCCAGCGCATCAAGACCACCACGCGGTTCGCGGGCATCTCGCTCTCCACGGGGCCGGCGACGTACACGGTCGAGTTTGTGGACACCGTGACCGCGGGGCACAAGATGCACATGATCGAGATCGAGCTCGAGGGCGATATCGCCGTGTCCGAGTTCGGGTTCCAGGACGACGAGTTCGTCCCCAGTGTCGACGCGCTGGTCCGCAACGTCCTTCTCCCCGACCGCGTGTGGCCCACCACCATCTACGGTGAGCTCATGGCCATGCGGATTGCCGGCAAGATGATGTTCCCCATCACGCAGGCGCAGACGCTGTCGCCCAGCACCCCAATCGCCAAAGACACCGTGGTCATGTACAAGCACGACGGGTCCAGGGCACTCCTCGTCGTGTGGGGCGACCTCGCGTACCTCGTGTACATCACCGGCCACGAGGAGGCTATCGGCGACGCCCCGCGGCGGCTCGTGGGCCTCGTCGGCGGCGGCCGCGCCACGGTCATCGACTGCGAGGTGTGTGGCAGCGACGTGTACGCGCTCGACCTCGTCATGACCCAGAACGAGGTGGTGACCGAAAAGCCGTTCGCGGAACGCCGGGCCCTGCTCCTGACGATGCTCGGGCCCGACGGCCGCGTGGCCATTGGCACGCACCGGCTCCAGGCCATCGAGACGTACCCGGGGGGCATGTACAGAGAGCTGTTTGGGAAGCTGGACCCCACAAAGCACGACGGCGTGTGCTTCAAGCTGGCCGGCGTGTACGCGGGCAGCGTGATCAAGTTCAAGCCCCAGGCGCTGCAGTCCATCGACTTTGTGGTGCACCCCGGGGAGCCCAGCGGGGATGGGGACCGGCACTGCGTGCTCAAGGTCGGGTCCCGCGATGGCCTCGTCCCCTTTGCCAGCACGCGCGTGCCGTGCTGCCACCGGCTGACGCGGGGCTGCATCGCGGAGTTCAGGTACGAGGTCGGGCGGTTTCAGTTTGTCAAGATGCGCCCCGACAAGACGAAGCCCAACACCGAGTACGTGGCCAACGTGACTTTTGATGATATGCAGCACGAGGACTACCAAGGGTACTACTGTCGGCTGCTCGACGAGAAACTCGGCCTCTAGTTCGCGAACGTTCTAGGGGAGCAAAGTGATGGCTGTGATTCCAGAATAAAAAAAATACTGAATATCTGAATTTCCCATATACATGTATGTTTTCGGGTTCCGCAACTCACTTTACATGTACGCACACAAAGTACACTACTATGATCGCCATCCAGCAACCCACCCCCGCGGGCCCGCTCGCGGCGCCTGCACACACACCCCTCGCCGGCGTCCGTGCGCCCACCGACGAGCAGGAGGAGGCCATAGCCGCGGTCGCCCGTGGCGACAACGTCACCCTGAGTGCCTGCGCCGGTGCCGGGAAGACCTTCACCATGCTGGCCATCGTCGCCCGGCTCAACCGTGAGGCCATGGGCAAGAAGATCCTCATCCTGACGTACTCGTCCTCGCTCAAGACCGACACCCGCAAGCGGGCCTTCGCGCAGGGCCTCGCAGTCGACGTCCACAGCTTCCACTCACTGTACTCGGTCGTCACGGACCTCCAGCTCATGGTGGCCATCGAGGACCCGCTGGACACGCACTACGACGTGGTCATTGTCGACGAGGCCCAGGACCTGTCGCCGCTGTACTTTTACACGCTGCGCTCGGTGGCCAGCCAGGCCGGGCGCCATACCCAGAAGGTGCTGGTGGGCGACTCGCTGCAGACCATCAACCAGTACCGCGGCGCCTCGGACACGTACTTTTGCCAGCCCGAGCTGTACTTTAACGAGCCCTGGACGCACCTGACGCTCTCCAGGAGCTTCCGGGTACCCGACACGGTCTGCAAGTTCATCAACACCAGCACCCAGAGCCCGAACGTCATCACGGGGACAGGCAGCAGCCGGCTCCCCGAGTACGTCGTGTACGGCGACGCCGCGTACCCGGAGCAGGACCTCTACCGGGACCTCAAGCTGACCATTGCGGCGGCGCTGCGCTCCGGCAAGTCAGTCTTTGTGCTGGCGCCCAGCGTGCGCAATAAGTCGTACCGCAGCGTCTACAACGGCAGCGGCCGACACACCGCCCACTCCTTCAAGCACAACAGTCCGCGGCCGTCGCCCATCTCAACCTTTATCAGTTATCTGGTGCGGTCGCCGGACTTCAGGTACCCCATAGACGTGCCGTCGGACGACATGACCGTCCGCAACTCAGACGATGAGGACTCGGGGGACGACGACGACGACTCGCCGGCCCCGCCGCCGTCCGTCGACCAGAGGGTCGTGTTCAAGACCTACCACGGCAGTAAGGGCCTGGAGGCGGACCTGGTTATCTGCTTTGGCTACGACATGTCGTACTTTAGCTTCTACGCCCGCGACGCCGACCCACTCAAGGTCCCCAACACCCACCACGTCGGCCTGACCCGCACCAAGAACCGGATCATCATGCTCCACAACACCAAGCACGCCATGCTCCCGTACTTGAACCGGGACGCCATGCTCTGCAGCATACTGGCCTCCAACCCGCTCGACCTCCGCCCGGCCAGTGAGGCGCTCTGCAGCCACGGCCAGGACGACGGCCCCCCGCGACCCAAGCTCATCACGCAGGCCGCCCAGCTGCTCGGCGAGGACATTGACTTTTGCATCGCCCTCTTCAAGTCCATCTCGCTGTCTGACGTGATCGCGGTCGGCGCCAAAAGGGTCAACATGTGGGCCGAGGACATTGTCGCCGTCAACAACACGCACGAGAACGTGTCCGCCATCAAGGACATGGCCATCATGCTGATGCTGGATGCCACTTACGCGAGCCGCGCGCACTCGTACAAGTCGGGCATGGGCATGGGCAACGTGATGTCGGTGCTCATGAACGGCAGCGCGAGCTCGTCGATGAACCAGAAGTGGCTGGAGGCCTGGGAGCTGATCCACCCACGGACGGGCCCCCTGCAGAGCATGAGCATGTCCAAGAAGGCCTTTGTGTGCGCGCTGGTGCTGAGCTCGCACTCGTTCATCCACTACGCGAACCAGGTGCCCATCCTGGACCGCTTTGTGACCCACGTGAGCTGGAAGCGCATCCGCGCCTTCTTTGAGACGTTCAACATGGCCAGCCCCCAGTTCAACTTCCCCCTCCGCTTTGAGGACGAGCGCTACGTCGTCAAGATGGCGATCCCGGTCATTGACCACGCCAAGCACATTGCCGTCAACCTGTACGTCCGCGGCGATGTCTCCAAGGAGCGGATCATCGAGACAACCATCATGAACGACATTCTCATTGGCAACGGGTTTGTCGAGTACCGCCTGTACACCGCGAGCCTCGAGTCCCAGGAGTACTACGAGCATGACGGGTGTGCCTCGGGTTTCTTTGGGTACATGGCGAAGAAGAACTCGCTCGACGCGATCCTGGAGGACAGAGAAAATATGGCGATGGCGGTAGACGTGAAAACTGAATAAGATTTTTATATGAATAGAACTCAATGTATAGTGTATAGGAAATAAATAAATAAATAAATAAATAGCATGTCGCAGCTCCCGTTTCCCGATACGTTCCAGGCACAGTTCAACCTTTTCCTCGGCTACTCGATTTTTAGTGTGGCCAGCGAACTGGACCTCATAGTCAGGATCGCCAACAAGTGGTACCTGATGTCCACGCTGGAGCCCGCCTTCTTTTCCACCCGCGTTGTGGAAATGTTCAATGGGGCCAACATGTCTCGCCAGAGAGAGATTCTGGTCGGCCTGTCGATGCACCTGGCGGCGTTCGACTACTGCCTCTACCACCGACTGAAAATCCCACATCCCCACAAGGCAGGGGTCGTGTCCATGCTGCTGGCCGCAAGCCGCCCCAACTACGCGGCCGTGATGCCGCTGCGTGAGATGCAGAAGGTCTCTCGTATCAAGGGCGATCGCAGCGCCGTGGTCGAGGGCTTTACTAGAAAGATTGCCCTGACGGAGCCATCGACCGTGGTGACCGCAGTCGATCTGTTTGTCGATCAGCTGGCCGCACTAAAGGATATGCAGGAGTTTCTGGAGTCCTTCTATCTCTCGAGCAGCAATCTCCTGCAGGGCGCCATCAGCGAAAGCCAACTCACAAAGGCAACAAAGGACAACGTGGCCAGGTTCTTTAGTCGCACCAGGCGCCAGCGCTCCGTGCACCTCCAGCGCATCGCGCAGGTCCGCTCGCAGCTCTGTATGCTCCACCACGCGAACGACGACGAGTACGTGCTGCCGGTGGACGCGCGTCACCTCGGGGAGGCAAACTTTCCGGCCCGCCCGGTGCCCGACGAGTTTCAGTTTACGCTGGTTCGGATGGACATCCACCTTGTGCTCCGCGTCAAGTACACACCAGAGAATGGTATTATTGGGACAGAGTTCTAAACTTGTAATCTTGTAATAAAAAAATTTATTCGACTCAATGTACTAACAAAATGACAGCTTCGACTGCGTGAGCACCCGCGTCCGCCCGTCGGTGCCTACGACCGCGTTCGCCTTGTCCTCTGCCGTCTTGTGCAGCGTCGGGGACGCGCCCCGCTTCGTGGAGACCTCCTTGACCCACGCCTTGAACATAGACTTCTCGACACGGTACACCGTGTAGAAGATATCCGAGAGCGGGTTGACTATGGAATTGATGTAGTAGTCCGTGTCGACCGAAAACTGCGGGAGCGCCGGGTTGGTCCTCGACTCCAGGAAGTAGTCAAGGTCGACAGTCCTGTCTTGCTGGCGCTGCTTTGGCGCCCCTCGGACGATAAGGGTGCTGATCCGGTCCCCCGCCCTGATCTGCTGCCCCCGCTCCATCATCTTGACGCTGGCGAGGATGTGGCCCGGCAGGCACGTTCGCTTGTAAGCCTCGCACTCCTCGGTGGTGGTGTCGGGCAGCTCGAGGTCGCGCAGCCGCTTGGCCCTCGACACGGGGTTCTCGGGGAGGGCCCGGATCTTGTAGTGCTTGGCGTCCTTGACCTGGACACTCTTGCAGAACGACAGCGGCGGGATGCGCATCGTATTCTGCGAGATGCGGCGGATCTCCGCGGCGAGGTTGGCCACCACCGTGTCGTAAGGGACCTTTTCAATAATCTGGATGATGGTCTGTTTGAACAGGAGCTTGCACACGTCCGGCCGGTCGCGCTTCACAAGCACCACACCCTTCAGCATCAGGTCCTGTGTCGGGGGGACGGGCTTGAACTCGACCACGCCAGACGCCGTCTTCTCAACCAGAACCTTGTTCGCGACATACGTCTTCTTCTTGAAGAAGATGATGGTCTCGTAGATCTCGCCCTCGAGGGACATGTTCACGGGTATCGGGAAGCATGCCTTCAGCGCCGTCTCAGTGGATGTGGCTCGGGCCCACAGGGCGGGAAAATTGTCGGCCGCGATTCCCGGGAAGGTCACATAGCACGAGTCCGTGTCCCCGTAAACGACCGTTGCTCCGAGCTCCTGGAACTTGGCCACCGCGATGCCCAGCGACATCCGTCCCAGCGCCGTGCAGCTGCTCGCCCCCTCGTTGAGCGGCAGCATGCCGTGCTTCTGGACCCCCAGCACCCCGTAGATCGAGTTGGCACACACCTTGAGTGCCTGCTGGCGCTTGTCCAGCACGTTGTACTGGACGGTGTACAGCTCCGTCGTCTTGAGGATCTTCTTCACGGCCTTGCGCGCGCTCAGCAGGTCCCGCAGCAGCTTGGGCACAATGCCCTCTGGTTCCTTGAGGAAATGGTGGACGTTCTTCGCCCCGCCCTTGGCGGACGTCCACACGACCGTGTGGTACATCTGCGGGGGCATGGCGGGCGGCTCGGTGCCCAGGTAAGTGCTGTAGCAGATGTTGTAGGCCATGAGCAGACTGGGGTACAGCGAGTCAAAGTCGTACTGCAGCACGTTGTGGTAGAGGCCGGGCACGGGCTCCAGCACGCAGGCGCCCTCGTACTTGGCGGCCACCAGGTCGTTCTCGTCAAACTCTTCGGGCTCGTACGCAAAGTCCAGACTGTCGATCGCGGCGTCGCAGTCGTCGACGATCTTGCGCTTGGCGAGCTTGATTTTCTCGGCGAGCACGTTCTCCCTGTGGTGGTTGGCGCTCACCCAGCGTGTTCCAACCCGCACATGCATCGCCTTCGGGTAGTTGAGGACAATTCCTCGCGTCGAGCATGTCTGATACATTTTGGAAAACACGCGCTGCTGCTGCCCTGCAATGTGGATCGTATCAATGGAGACGCTGCATTCGCGGGACAGCTCGATGAGGTAGATGAGGGCCGTGACCTTGTGGGCGAGCACGTGCACCAGGGCGGAGTCCTTGACGCAGTACAGCCCCACATCCGTGTACAGTGTGCTCGTTGTGTCGCGGCGCGTCTCGTAGCCGTCAAAGATATCCGACACAGTGATGGGGTCCTTGTGGTCGCCCACAAAGTCGGCGGCGACGCTGTCGAGCTTGTACGAGGAGCGCTTGAACATGTCCTTGAAAATCTTCATGGTGTCCATGTTGATTATGCCAGGCATTTTAAGGTACTGGATATCGACGACGCCGGCTCCTGATGACGACCACCGGACACTGGCCGTGGACGACTGGCTGACCCCGTTGAACGAGGACCCCGTTGTTGATACACCAAACAGCGCGCACCGGCAAAGTATGTACTCCCAATCGAACCCAAACGTGTTCCACCCGGTAACGACGTTGACCCGCATCTCACGGATGTAGGCCAGGAAAGCCGCGAGGAGCTTGGGCTCCGTGTCAAAGGACCGCAGCTCGATGCCTGGAAGCCCGTCGGCGTCGCAGCCGTCGAGGGCAAACAGCACCTGCTCCTCCTCGCTGGTGTAGGCGGAGATCTGGAACACGGCGTCGGACGGCTTGCTTGCATCGGGCATCTTGGACCGGTCTATGGAGTAGGCCTCGATGTCAAAGGCCATGATGCGGAAGAGAGGCACGCTGTGGTCGTCGACAGCGAGAGGGCTCACATGGATTTGCTTGGTGCGGTGGCCCACAGAGGTCGTGGTGAACTGTGCAATGTGCACCCAGCCGCTGAATCGGATTCCCTTGCTGGTGACAAACTGCAGCTGCGAGCTGACGTTGTGCTCGTAGACGTGCTCGCGCAGGGCGGTGTACTTGCCCTCTCGGTCAAAGTTGAGGGTGTTGATCAGGGCCCTCCGGTTCTCCTCGTTCTTGAAGCGCAGCCGGGCCATGCAACGCTTGCTCGGGGCGTAGTACAGCGTGGTCGAGACCACGCCCTCGAGTGTGTGGACGATAGCAGGGCTGGCGTGCGTCTTGTCAATGAGCGGGACCCAGCGGTCCTCGCAGCGAGAGAAGGTCTTCGAGGTCTCGAGCTTGGCGCGGAGGCGTGAGATGTCGGAGCCCGCGGCCTGCACCCCGACATAGAGCTGCGGGAAGACATCGCAAACGTTGACGATGTGGGTGGCGTTGGCGCGGTCGATGCCGTACATAAGCACCTTGTCGTGGTCGTTGATGCGCTTGGCGGGCACGGTGTGCCAGGCGTAGATGAACAGGTCCATCGGTGGTCGTTGGTCGTTGGTGTGTTTACAATGTGTTTACAATGTGCAGAGTGTGAAAGTGATTCATTTTTTGCAAACTCGATGATTAATATTCCGAGAAAAAAAATCACTTGGAATGTATAAATGTCACCATATACACAGAGAGCGTGCCCCGCAGGCAAAGCGCAAACCATTGGTGGAGGTGGACGGGGCCAAGACCTGTCGCCTTGCCAGGGCTGCAACAAGATCCCATCTCTAGAGGGTGGTGCGAAGCCTCTCAGGCCTGGTGGCGCGGACTAGGGGTCATCAAGCCGCCCTGGTCCATCGGTGTCCACCAGCCCCAGCCCCTCCCCCAGACACGTATAAATATACCATTCCTTTCCTACAATTCTTCACTTCTCGGTGTAGAGACTGATCCTGCGTGATCTGCGCCAATGAAATGCACGGAGACAGATGACCTTTTAACTTGAACATGGGCCATGGTGTAGAGACTGATTCTGCGTGATCTGCGCCAATGAAATGCACGGAGACAGATGACCTTTTAACCTGAACATGGGCCGTGGTGTAGAGACTGATTCTGCGTGATCTGCGCCAATGAAATGCACGGAGACAGATGACGTTTTAACTTGAACATGTGCCATGGTGTAGAGACTGATTCTGCGTGATCTGCACCAATGAAATGCACGGAGACAGATGACGTTTTAACTTGAACATGTGCCATGGTGTAGAGACTGATTCTGCGTGATCTGCACCAATGAAATGCACGGAGACCGATGACGTTTTAACTTGAACATGTGCCATGGTGTAGAGACTGATTCTGCGTGATCTGCACCAATGAAATGCACGGAGACAGATGACGTTTTAACTTGAACATGTGCCATGGTGTAGAGACTGATTCTGCGTGATCTGCACCAATGAAATGCACGGAGACAGATGACGTTTTAACTTGAACATGTGCCATGGTGTAGAGACTGATTCTGCGTGATCTGCGCCAATGAAATGGACGGAGACATGTATCGCGAACATGTACCCTACTAGGCAGTTATTTTTTGTCGATACAGGCTCCTCCAGCTCCTGCCGGCTACCTGCAGAGCTCCACGACCCCATGGCCTTCAAGCTCACCCCCGCGGGCTCGACGGCAGCTGGTCGTGGGCTCGGTCGGCGGCTGGTGATGCCTCGCAGCCCCTGCCGGCTCCTCGCACCCCTACAGGCTCCTCCAGCTCCTGCCGGTGAGCCAGCCGACTCATAGAGGAAAATAAAAAATTAAATATATTATTGTGTTGCATTTTTATTTCTGATTCATTTTCACACTAACGTAGTTGCTGAAAGTATTTTGTGATCATGTCGAAACGCTCATCCGATGCCCGTTCACCCCCCGTGGTGAAATCCGCCCGTCTGACGGGTGGCCTCTCTGACTACGACGATGGACTGGGCGACGGGCTGTCCGATGCTGGCCTGGGTGACGGGCTGTCCGATGCTGGCCTGGGTGACGGGCTGTCCGATGCTGGCCTGGGTGACGGGCTGTCCGATGCTGGCCTGGGTGACGGGCTGTCCGATGCTGGCCTGGGTGACGGGCTGTCCGATGCTGGCCTGGGTGACGGGCTGTCTGACGCTGACCTGGGTGACGGGTCTGGCGCTGGCTCTGACCCGGGTGGCTCTGGTCTGGATGCTGAGGATGACGTGGCATGTGAGTGGGATGCCTGCACCGAGCGACTGCGCGACACTCAGGCTCTTGTCGAGCACGTAAAGCAGCACAAGTTGGCCACGACATGCAAATGGAGAGGCTGTCTGCGAGACCAACCCTTTAGAGATTCTTACAATCTGCGTCAACACCTGGAGATGCATACCGGAGAGACCGTCGACTGCCCCGAGTGCCGCAAGAAAATCACACCGTGCAACCTCGACAGACACTTGAAGACGCATGATGTCAGCAGACCGAAGGATTTTATCTGCGACGTGACGTCATGTACAGCGCGCTTCTACACTAAGGCCCATCTTCAGGCTCACCAGGCGACGCACACAAATGATCGTCCCTTTGTCTGCGATTTGAAAGGCAAATCATCGCACACTGTCTGTGGGAAAAAGTTTAAACTGTCCGATAAACTGCAGAAGCACAAGCGGGAAGTTCACGCGAGAACCAAATCTTATGTCTGCAGACATCAGGGCTGTGCCGCCGCCTTCCCGTCGAGAGACAAGCTGACAAAGCATGAAAAACGACACAGCGACGAAAAACGACATTCTTGTACAGTGTGCACGGCGCAGTTCAACACTAAGGACGATCTTAAACAGCATGAGAGGACTCATTCTGATGACAGAAATTACGTGTGTGATTTCGAGGACTGTGGTAAATCATACAAACAATCCTGCGCACTGAGTCACCATAAGAGGTGTTGGCATTCCGGGGAACGGCCGTTCAAATGCTCCTGGTTGGTTCTATCAGACGATGGTGAGTCTACACGTCAGTGCGGCAAAACGTTCAAACTACCCAGCCTATTGCAACGACACGAGAGTATACACAAAAAGGACTATTCTTGTCCATCGTGCGACGTGGAGTGTACCTCACCTAAGACTCTCAGCACTCATCTCAAAAGACAGCATCCAGGCGCACACTGCCCCTGCAACAAACCAGCACCTGCCGGCAGCCTGTGCCTGTATCACTCCGGGTCTCTGAGGTACCGGCTACGCCAGACCACTGTCAACCAGTCGCTCAACCGGCTCATCCAACAGGACCCCAGGTGGACATTCGCCTGGGAGGTCCCGGTCGACGGCTTCCGTGTCGACTCGCTGTATACCTCCACGACTCGCCAGTACGTCGTGTCGACAGACGAGGAGCAGCACAAGCATGAGAGTGCCGAGGACTTCCTGGACCGCACACGTGTCATCACGAGTTCCCTCACGGAGAGCTCGAAGAAGCCCCTCGTCTTCCTCCGGGTGAACCCAGATGGGAACAATGTCCATGTCCCGACCTCGCTCGGTGAGCGGGTTCGCAAGACCCACGCAACAATGCAGTGGCTCGACAGCCTCGAGCTGGACTGCGGGGTCTCGTACGTCGTCTTCATCGCCTACGATGTCGTGCGACCGGGAGTGATCACTCGTCGGGCAAAGGAGCTGCTCCAGCACAAGGGCGTCCGCCCTGCACGGGACGATGACGACCTCGCTGGTGAAGAGGATGATGTGGTCATCATCCTCCCCCCATCCATCAGCCCCACACCCGAGCCCACCGACGGCTGGGACAGCTCTGTCGCGAGCGACCTCGAGTGGGGGACACTGCGCGACCTTGGTGCGTACAGCGTGCCGGCATCAGAGCGCCGGCGAGAGAGTGTGCGGTACAATCTCAAGCTCAGGTCCGAGAACACGATCTTGAACTACCTATTATAAATATGTTCATCTTATTGCACGAGTCTCCAAAATATAAAATAAAACAATGGTGTCAACTTAAGCGATTTTCTTTTTTTTTTTGGGTTATAGAACTATTGTTTTCAAATTGTCAATATGGACAAATTAAAATCATTTTGCAACCTCCAAGACCACAAATGGATTCTTCGAAAACGGTCTATAACTACATTCGACGTCGTCCTCCACTACATCCTCACTGCTGTGTTGAACATCGGTGTTCGCACAGCAGTTGCCATGTCCGGTTGTACGTGTTCCCCCACGGCAATGGCAAAGGCCATGAATAGAATTCCCTGCTACGTACTCGAATCGATATTGCGAGAGTACACGCCACAACAACCATATCCGTTACGGATGCAAACAATTGCGGTTGACGGCTCGTTTATCCGCCTTCGGCCTAGACTAAGGGCGGATTTTAAAGTGTCGAGGAATAGCCGTAAATATCCCCATGCGCTAATTAGCACAATGTACGACTGTCATACACATCGCGTCGTCGATTCACAAGTTTTTTGTATCACACAACGAACGCGACGCATTTCTTGCTAGATTTGTATCTCGCGGTGATATGTATGTATTTGATAGGGGCTATTTCAGCCGGACGTTGGCGGACAAAATACACACCAAAGGATCGTACTTTGTCTTTCGCGTTAAACATAATCAGAGATCATTCCCCTCTTACACACGGCGACACTCTTACATACACGACGGTAAGACGTACCATGTCTTAACCAATCTGTCTGTACTAAGTCCTGGGCAGATTGCCCAGGCGTATGGACATCGCTGGAAGGTAGAAACTTACTTTCGCCATATGAAACAGACACTTGGCAACCGGGTCTTTCAGAAGCAATCGATTAGTGGTATGCAGAAAGAATTACTTGTCAGGCAGATTGTGGACCTCATCTCTCGCCAATCCGATTCGGTGATGTGGAGTAGGTCTGATGTTATGACTCAACTTGCAACATTACTCCGAGATCATACTGCACCACGTCGATCAAAAGCACCTCATGTGATTGAAATGTATCCAATTATATCTCTTACACCTATATCGCGTGGAATAGTTCTTACCAGATCACCACCAGCGATTGATGGCGTTGCGACTGTATTCAATTGGTCTAGATGTAAATCGGGAATAGGGTAATCCCCCTGTGTCCAAGAAACATGGCTGATCCATGGAAGACATCCTACTCTTAAGGTTTATGAATCGGTTTTGAATGATGATACGTAAAACTCGGAATTAGTATATAAGGGCATTCAAACTGTCAAATACAATTCACAATTACACTGTGTATGTTTTATACAGATAGATTTGCAACACAATGCCCTTAATCAGCAAGCGATCGCTCTACATCGATCTTGCAACCTGTGCGAATCAGACCCCCCGGACTTAATGTTAGTATGATCGACAAGACATCCGCTGAGATGATCGAGGTCTTAGCGGGATACAATCACGCTGTCGTAGGTGGATTTCAGCGTCTGGTCTTTGTTCTACCCCTCTACCAAGTTGACTCAATGAAATCTATGCACAAGTTGGTGCACGACGCAAGATACAAGATTAACCATCGGCGTACTCCACCTATCGTCTGGCCCCATGTGCTGATAGATGCAGCCCGGGTTGGCATTCGTCGCAACCATGTGGACATTGTTTCTAGTGTCGATCCTGCTCGATGGATTGCAACAAATTCGTCCACCGAGGATGTTGTGCTGACTAGAGATAAGGTAGTACTATGGGCAAGAGGTAGACACACCACCAACCTCAAGTACTTGTACTCGGCAGTTGACTCCGACATGATTGAGACATTAGACGACTATAGTAATACACCCACACCCAATTCGATCATTGACTGGTGCGTGTACGAAGTAGGAACACTACGGCGAGCGTTTGCCATGTCAAGAATGACAGTGGTAAATGCCACCCACGCCGATCGCTGGGACCCCAATCTATTTCAGTCTCGGCGCCGAGGATCATCATGTAGATCAGATGATGCGCTATATCAGGGCCGAGTATGAAGAAATTTCGGTTAAGCGCGAGAATACCACGGGTCGAGCTGAGTCGAAATTGGACAAGCGGTTGGCTGTTTTGGATGCAATAGATCGCATCGATATTAGCTGGTTCGGACACCTACTATGTCGCATGACATCAGATAGCCCAGTCGCTACGCGTGGGACGCCTATGCGTGCATTTGAACAATTTGACTTGTTTCACAACGGGGAGCTGTCTTTGTCACAGTGTTTGGGGGAGGAGAAGCATCAACTGCTTCAGAAGGTCGCAAGAAGTGCCCCTAAACGAAAATTAGCATCTCGCCTTTGGACCAGGCAGAAACAGACCAAAGAGAATTCATCCACCCAACGTCCAAAGAATGGGAGAGTATCTATACCTAGAACACGCAAGTTCACCTGGGAAGTTGGACGCGAAGAAGCACTGCTCTACTGGGGTGTGAAGAATGAAAGACCCAACCGCTTTGTCGGGTTGTTAGAGATGGCGGACACTGGAGCATTCAAGAAGCTGGGAAACGATGAAACTATAGACTATGATCCGACGTCGAACACCAGGAGGCCTAAAGGAGATTTGCTGATATGTGAAACGTGTGGAGAGCGCGTTCAAGACCTGATGAAACACACCAAGGCGGAACATTGGTTGGAATGTCCAGTGTGCAACAAGTCATTCGAGACTCTCAAGGACCACATATGCGTCAAGTGCCCCAAGTGCTGCAAGACAATGTCAAGTCTAAAAAAAGCACAAGTGCCAGATGTGTGGGAAGTGTGGGTCATTCTTCTATGCAACGCGACACTATTGTGGTGAGTGTAGCGGGTGCGATGCCAAGTTTAAATCTAAGAACGCTGAAGATGCACATAAGTGTCCCGGAAGACGAAGGAAAGGTCTGTGGACAACACATCCAAACGACGCCTGACGAAGGCGTCTGAACGAGACTCTATAGGGGTGTTGAAGAAACAGAAGTTGGACATCGACTCTGTTGCAAAAAATTATACCCGTGAAGAGACGGAAGCGCAGCGGGGATTCTAATGTTGTGCGCGATAAACTGGCTCTTACAAAGGGGAGTAAGCGTCAAAATCTGGATGGATGTAGAAATAGAACAAGGTATACCACCATTGGGCGACTTCCACATGCAAAATACACCATCCATAGATACATCCAGCGATGTAATCGGGAGTGGTACAACAGGTTGTCGTTGTTTATTGATGGAGCGTCAGATAGAACTCTCGAGGGACTTCTTGGTGTGTTTCTGGGATTAGAAGCCGGTGTAGCTTCGGTTGACGTGGGTGAGAGTGTAGAAGATGTGGTGGGCCCACTTGATGATGACATAGCTGCCGGTGACGAGCTGAACTCTGACGTAGACTCGGTGGATGTGACCAAATTGGCTAGTCGTCTCACCGCCACGGTAAAGGATCTGGTATACAATATCCGACGAAAGGATTGGCGACATCGTTTATTGAGGTGACAAAGCTATTTTGTCAAAATTGGATAGAGACATTGCAGAGGCGATATGCTGAACTCCAGTTGCTTGTGGACACACCGGGGACGTTTCAGGTCATCTATTCGACCGTGAGAAGTCATGATGATATTGTTTTGGACAAGCTAACACCAGTTGGTCGAAAGCTGCCACTTGCAATCCGAATTGATCCTTCTGCATTACTCGGGATGGCAAAATCGTGTTGGTCCACAACCGAGGGTCGAGGTCGGAAGATACCAACAGTCGACGAATCGCAGTACAGTCAATTTGATGTAGTTCCCAACACAGACCAATTGACGGGTATGCATGTGCTTATCGGCAAGGATCTTACCCTGGAGGTTGTGAAGCGGATGAACAAGGCGAACAACAAACTGGTAAGACCATCGTTGATGATCTCGAAAGGTGTTGTGCGACTACTTGAGCGAGTTCCCGACTACAACAAGACGATGAAGATGGGTGATGGGGTCAACCTTGAGACTATTCTCGGATCGGAGTATAAGGCTGGTGGATTGTTTGGTTCAGCAAAGGTGGGTAAACAGATTAATCGAACATATCTGGCAACACTGAAAGATCTGTATGCACAGTATGGTGACAGTGCAAGAGCAAAGTTTGTCAACCGCCCGATTGTGACCGTGGACCCGAATATGCATGAGGTTGTGTTTGGAGTATTCTATCCATCCAGACTGAGGGTGAAATATGTTGACAACGATATGTCCGAACACACAAAGTACAAGGTGTCAGTGACGTACAGGACATTTAGTGTGAGTGCAGCTACACTGAGGAACTCGTCGAAGCTATGGCGGGTGTACTTGGCAAAACACCCGATCGCGAGGAAGGGTCATTTGCAAAAGTCGCAAAATCTGTATTTAAATCCGAAGCTGTAGGTGCACGTGGACTGGGTGAGCGGCTGAAGGTCCAGTTTATACAGCACGTGATGCGGATGTTGTCAAGGTACTGCAGTGAAGGGCGAGCTGGCTACAAAACACTAGATCCTATTGTGTTGTATGGAGATGGACAATTTACGAGCAACGCGAAGGGGCTTGTTGGCTTCGGACAGACATTGGTTCGAGAGTTGAGCAAACACTGTTTTGTGATGTTTTCAGAAGAGTTCAGAACATCACAGGTGTGTTCTGTGTGTCATACGAACGAGCCGATGACTCCTGTAGCTGTTGGGCGTCACGCACCGTTTAAGCACATGCGCTGCATGCATTGTGTGACAGGTGAAGGTGTGACAAGGAGAAATCTATTGTTTCAGCGAGACGTGAATGCGATATTGAACATGTTTCGCAATGCACTGGAGACTACGGTACTTGGGGATGTCGGGAAGGTCTTCAGACGAACGAGGAATACACGACGAGCCATAGGGTAGATATATAGATATATAGATATATAGATATATAGATATATAGATATATAGATAGAAAAATCATGGGATTTGCCATCCAAGGCATACCCTTTTAAATTCAGAACGTGCCGTTATAGGAACGCAACATATAGACAATTGTATGCTAAGTTAACATTAATGAAAATAAAAAATGCCTAGATTTATGATACATGATATTTTTCAGGGCCCTCACAGTTTGTGTACTTTACATGCCGGCTGCCGTGGTGAGCTCCACGACCCCACGGCACCCCCGCGGGCTCGGCAGCTGGTCGTGGGCTCGGTCGGCGGCTGGTGATGAATCGTTCTCATGGGGCCAGGCGTGCATTTTTTTTTTTTGCAAACTCGATAATTTAAAAGGAACATTGCGCCCGAATCGCCCTCTGAGAAAAAAAAATCACTTTATAACGTATAAATGTCACACATACACGCAGCGCCAAGCGCGCCCCGCAGACAGGGTGCAATCTCCATTGGTGCCCTGGATGGCGCGAAGGCAGGTACCTACATTTCAATCGGAAATCTGATTGGAGAGACGGAGCAGGTCGACAACAGCATCATCCTCAATTCCTCCGGTGTTGCGCTCTCAGCCCCCAACCCGGGCGTGTTTGTGTCCTCCGTCAGACACGTCGATCCGCTAACCTCGAACGCGACGCTGTACTACGATGAGGCGACCTCCGAGATCATGTATGGTGTACCCCCTGGAGTCCCGAAAGGGGTGGACGGCACATGCCCTGGCGACTACTTGTCCTGGAACGGTACCGAGTGGATCGCTGGTGGGGACAAAGTCGCCATTGGCTGTGGAGCGGGTGCGTCCAACCAAGGGGCAAACGCCATAGCCATCGGTGCCAGAGCTGGTGAGAAGGACCAGCCTCCGGGCAGCATCATACTCAATGCGTCAGGTACAGCGCTCAACGCATACACATCTGGTTTGTTTGTGGACGCGATGCGGAAAGTGGACATGACCACAAACGCACTCTACTTTAATACCGCCACCAGGGAGATTGTTTATGGTGCAGTGAACACAACAACGGTGAACGCAGGCAGCGTTGTAGCCGGAACTGCGATAAGCGATACCCTGCGTTGGGACGGCCTCACGTGGGTCGCGGGCGGCAACAAAATTGCTCTCGCGCACTATGCAGGCGAGTTCTCGCAGGGGAACAAGTCAGTTGCCATAGGCTTTGCATCCGGCCAGTCAAACCAGGGTGTCGAGTCAATCGCCATAGGTGTGAGTGCAGGGGGGACTGCCCAAAAGAACTACGCGGTTGCCATAGGCCGATATGCCGGACAAACGTCACAGCAACTGAGCGCCATTGCAATCGGGCGGAGCTGTGGCATGGAATCTCAGAGCGCGGGGGCCGTGGCAATGGGGTACACGTCCGGCCAGACAACCCAGGGGGCCGATGCCGTTGCCATAGGGACGGCTTCAGGGAAGAACAACCAGGGCTACCGGGCCATTGCGATAGGGGCTTACTCGTGCGACAGCGCACAAGGAAGCGAGTCCATAGCGCTCGGCAACAACGCCGCAAAGATCACGCAGGGGGACTACTCCATCGCCATTGGCAAATATGCGGGGTATTCCACACAGGGGGCCGATAGCATTGCGATCGGCGACAATGCTGGGCGCACAGACCAGGGTGCCAACGCCATAGCGATCGGCACAAAGGCCGGGTATTCGGACCAGTCGAGCGAGAGCATTATCCTGAATGCCTCGGACGTGGAACTAAACGCTCCCTACTCCGGCCTCTTCGTCAAGCCCATCCGCAACGGCGGGGGGGTCGCAGGTGCTCGTGTACGACCCCGAGACGGGTGAGATTACGTACACTGACGGGCCGCAGAGTGGAGATGGTATATGGGCGCGTGGTGTGGAGACTATTAACGATTCCGACACCAGCAGCCTGGCGCTTCTAGTACAGCAAAACGAGCAACTAGAGGCCAGGCTGGCGTCCGTGGAAGACCAGTTGACGGCCATTCGGGGCGCGATCAGAGCGAAGCCCGCGATGGACCTCCGGCCGTAGTAGGCCGGGTTGCCGGATACGACAGTCTGAGATACTCCTTGTCCAGCGAACTGAGCTTGTTGTTAAAGGGGAACGTGACCCCGTTGAGCGTCAGCGCCTTGTCAAACGAGTACGTCATCAGCGAGTACCGGTCAAACTTTGACGCCCGCACCTTGGCCTCGTCGTACGTCATGAAGAAGTTCTGGTCAATCTCTTCTCTCGACATGTTGTTGGGCGGCCCCCCAAATAGAGCATACACAACCGGCTTGTTCCACTCGAGGACCTCCCTGACATGCGGACTCTGGTGCTCGTGGTCGAGACCCAGGACGTGAGCGAATTCGTGCATGACGGAGAACCCGTTCGTCTGGTCGCCATTGCGAGGGGCTGTCGCAGGGACAATGTACTCGATGCCGTCCCACTCAAAGGCCCGCGGTGCATCCAGGAACGAGAGGTTCATGGTCGCCGCCACCAGCGGCGCCTCCAGACACGACATGCCCACGAAGCTAAAGCTCCCGGCCGCCTCCACAAAGCTGATTCTGATCTCGGCGTACGCGTGGTCCTCCACAAACATAAAGGCCAGGTTGACGAGGGGGTCAAACACGGTGCGCACGACCTTGATCACCCAGTTCCGCTGCCACGGCTGGCCACCCAGGAACTTGATCCTCAGGATGGCGCCAACTGGCCATGTCAGACTGGTCACCACGACGCTGCGGTTGTTCTTCTCGTCCGCGGACTTGCGGGACACACTGATACAGCCAAACGGGGGTTTTATCATGTTGTTTTATTATATCGATTCCAAACCCTAAACCCTAAAACACTGTGAGTTTGATATCTGGTCTTGTATATTCTCCACCAATATCTTAATCTCACAGATGCTTATGTTTGTGTCGTATGCGTCAGTGCTCAGCTTACTGAGCATCTGGGGTATCATCTCGTGAGACAGTTGCCGCTCGGACACTGTGGAGTGTGTCTGCAGATCCGTGGACAGCTGGGCGTTTTCGCCCTTGAGCTGCTTGATTGTGCTCACCAGGTCGTACTTTTCCGTCTGGAACGTGCGCTGCTTCTCCTCGAGCTGCTGCATGGCGGCGGTGACCTCGCTGCTGCGGGCGCTCAGCTCGCTGCGCAAGGTGGCGACCTCTCGCGTCATACGATCGAGATCCCCCTGCTTGCGTTTGCTATCCTCGATAATGTCGGCCTGTGCCTTTTGCACCAGCCTGGCTTGGTGGATCTCGGAAGCGTGGGCGTTGCGTTCCGCTTCTAACCGGCGGACCTGCGCCTGGAGGTCCGCAAACTGACCAAGGCGTGCCACAAGGTCGTCCTCCGACGCCAGGCCCGTCGTCTTTGCTATTCGCTGGGTGGTCTGGTAGACTCGGTCACTGTAGGCCATGTTTGAGGTCATAATATCCAGGTACGTGTCCACCTGCTGGGGGATAATGCGATTGTCGATTCGGATATCCGCTCTTGTCAAGATCCGCTGCAGACTGCCAAACAGAGTAGCGATATACTGGGTCTGTAGGTCAAGAACACTCTTGTCGCGGGCCGCCTCCGTCTCGAGATTCATCAGACGCTCCCCGTTGCTGGGAAATGGCGCTGAGGGGGGCGTCGGGTATGGGGCAGTGTGGTAGGGCGCGGGCGCTGAGGTCGGCTGAGGCGTATGGTATGGGGCAGGGTGCGGTTGCGGTCGGTAGCCGACCGTGGGCTCAGGCGGGGTGGTCGAGTATACAGTACGGACCTCGCCCTGTGGCGACGAAACGGGGTTGGCGTAGGGGTCGTAGGACCCAGAGGACGTGACATCAGTCCCCTCGCAGTTACCGCCGTCAGAGATGTGCTCCATAGTGACGGGGTTCAGAGTGACTGACATTGAGATTGTTTCTTGTAGGTGTGAAAGTCTATAAGGTTTTAAACGTCGCAGACTGCGAAAAGACGAGAAAACAATCTCGTTTTTTCGGAACTCGTAGGGGTAAACTGACAGAGACACAATGCTGCCCTTTAGCGATATCAAGATATCCACCCAGACCATTGTCGCGTACTCCGAGTCCAAGTTCAATATAGTCTACATCTTTGACAATATCAACCTGGACAATGTCACGCACGTCGGCGAATCGAAGAGGGGGGATATCCCCCATACGGACATCCGTGTGGACGGGCGGCCGCTGCAGGACGGAAATATCGTGTACATGACGTACCTCAACAGCTCGAAGGGCGTGTGTGTGCGGCGCAAGCGCACCAAGGGGAAGGCCGATGATAAGGGGGAGGTGTCTGCGGTGCCCACCAAGAAGCACTTTTTCCGCAACGCGCTGTCCATAGTCGTCTTTGCGTCCAACAAGCTCATCAACTACAAGCTCGCCATGAACGGCAAGGTGCAGCTGACGGGGTGTCTGAACGAGGACCAGGCGGTGCGTGTCGTGAGCACGCTGTACGAGCGTACCCAGTCCATGGATAACCCTGCGCTGGCCATCGAGTCGCCGCCCAATGGCTTTGAGGTGGCCTTCCGCGTCGTCATGACCAACTTTGACTTCAGGATCGACTTCCGTATAGACCAGGAGCGCATTGAGAATGTTATCCGGGCCAGCCCCGAGTACAGCAAGCGGCTGATGACGTCGCTGGGGTACACCGGGGTCAACCTCAAGTACGAGTGTAAAAACTTCGAGTACCCGCCCATCCGTGTGCTCAACTTTACACACGGCACAAACAGGTTCATATCGTTTGAGGAGTTTGGGGTGCGGTACCTGACACCCGCAAAACTGGCAAAGGTGCTGGCCAAGAAGGTGTACTCGACGTTCCTGGTGTTCCAGAGCGGGTGCATCATCCTCTCGTCGCTGTCGACGGGATCGTCGGAAGACTCGTTCCTGTACTTTAAAAAGTTTCTTGATGACAACCGTGCGGACATTGAAGAAAAGCTCGACGAGCCAAAGACGTTTCCGCTCATGACGCTGGCCAGGTACCAGTCCATTGTGTCGAAACTCTAGTCTGAGCTCGTGGTGGTCTGGCGGGCCCACGAGGCAACGTCAGGCCTTGGAGTGTATGAGGATGGTGGTTGTGGTGCTGGCGCTGCAGCTGGCGCTGCCGCTGCAGCTGGCGCTGGCGCTGGGGCTGGGGCTGCGGCTGGGGCTGGGGCTGCGGCTGGGGCTGAGGCCTGTGGGGCTGGGGCTGGAGCCGCTGCGGCGGGCTCGACAAGGGTACCCTCCTTCGCGTCGGTGCTTGCCGCGGAGACAAACCAAGTCCCTATCAGAGGGATCTTGACCAGGATGTGGGGTGCAAAGAAGTACAGCCCGCCAATGGCGAGGGCTATGATGAAAATGATCATCAACCCTTTGTTCTCGGCCCAGAACCGCTTGTACCATGGGGCAGTGGTATCTAGAGTCGCCATGGCGACGGGGTTGGGCTGGTCGACCCCGACGTGGATCGGGTGGACGTCATCCGCGATTTTAGTCAGACTCTCATTGCGCTCAAAGGTCGTCTTTACAATCACCGACATGCTCTTGTCCACTTCCGGTAGACGGATGACAAGGAACTTGTTGCTGGACGAGTCCACGTCCAGCGTCGAGTTGCCGTTGACCGAATTAACCGCATCCTCAATCTGTGAGTCGGTGCTCTCCTTGGGCACTACGGCATACTCGTAGTAGGTCTTGGGGTCGCTGGGCTCAATGGTCAGCGTCAGAGGGGGTGAGTTTGCATCACTCGACAACTGGACCCATGTAAACTCCGAGTCGAGGGTGACGGTTTCTTGGCTCGAGTAGATCATGGTCTTTTTGGTTAGTGGGTGTGTGTTTTAAGGTCTTTTCGGAGCAAGTCGAGGTTGGCCTCGACCACGGCTGCCATGGCAGCCGGTCTCTGCGTCACCCGGTCCACAAACTCTGCGACCGCCAGGTGGTGCCTGTCACCCGTGTAGCCGAGAAAGTCGAGGGCGCAAAGCCCGTCCACTAGCGTGGCGTCGCGCATCAGAGCCAGGGAGGGTGCAAAGACCTTGTCGCAGTGGGTGTCGGCAACAAAGCGGAGGCTGGACTGCGAGAGTGGGACCGGGATCATGGCGTCAGAGTGGAACCCAAAGTCCACCAGAGCGGCAAAGGCGCTGGGGTCGTCGATTTCAATGGGCGCCGAGCCCGTCGTGCCAGCAATGAACATTGGTAGAGGGGGGAAAGTAGCCTGTTTTGTAGAGGGTAAAAAGAAAAATAAAAAATAAAAAAATTAAATGTACACGCTCGTATGATAGGGTAGGAACGGCATGATTTCATTCAGGGCATCGCCAGTGGGGGTGGTGGACGGCAGGCGCATTTCAACGATAGTCTCTGGGAGAATGTACGTCATTGGGCTGCGCCGATAGCCGAGGGCGATCACGTGGATGTGGGTCGGGGATACGGTCCCGTCGCGCGGTGTAAAGACAACGTGGCCGATGCCATAGGGGAGTGTATCGCTCTGCGTGACGTGTTCATTTAGGGTGAAGCCGTGCCTGGTGGTCAGAGATGCATATAGGGATTTCTCAATGTACATGTGTTTGTCCTTGTACAGGAGGTCGAAATGGGACTGGGCGGAGTAGGTGGCGGGCTTGCTCCTCAAGAAGCGGACTAGTGTGTGCACAGTGTCGATCTGCAGGGCAATGTACTGCGAGGAGCGACCCAGTGCGAGGCCGGCGGACAGCATGGGGAGCCGGAACTGGGCGACGGTAGGGAGCTGATGGGAGACAAATCCCGCCCGGGAGACGCGGGCTTCCGGGTAGCGGAGGGCGAGACGGGCCATGGCGGCATCGCCGGTGACGAGGAAGGTGAGCCTGGGGCTCGAGCTTAGCGCCGCGATATCGAAGCCCCTTGCACCTAGGTGTGCATTCTGCATCCAGGAGCCGTTGTCGGTGGGCGGCGGTGGGCCTTCGTTGTCTCTGGGTGGGAGAAACTCTAGTGGCAGCATGTCGGCGTTCCAAACCACAAGGGGCAGATGTGTCTGGGAGGGCGTGGGTGTTGCCACGTAATCGCGGAGGACAAGTGTGTTGACGTTGGTGTCTAAATTGACCACTTCCCGGTCCTCTATGTGGGGAAACACAACCAGGGCATTTGTTATGTGCAAGCCCCGGGAGAGAATGTCGATGCGTGCGGGCAGCGACGGGCAGTGTATAATTGAGATATCCGAGCCCTCCCTAAAGAGTGGAGGGGCGGTCTGTATGTCTGCAGGATTGACGACGGGGTCGGGGCTTCCACCCGCACCCAAAGGTGTCCTATCCGCACCCAAGGATGGTGACCTTAATGGAGTATCAGGTGCCGCGTTTAACGGTGGCAAGCTGTATGGGGTTTCTCTGGGTGTCCTATCCGCCCCCAAAGGTGAAAACCTGTTGTCAGGGGAGGGTGCGCCCAAGTATGGGGGCCTTGGAGTATCAGGTGCCGCGTTTAACGGTGGTAAGCTGTATGGGGTTTCTCTGGGTGTCCTATCCACCCCCAAAGGTGAAAACCTGTTGTCAGGGGAGGGTGCGCCCAAGTATGGGGGCCTTGGAGTATCAGGTGCCGCGTTTAACGGTGGTAAGCTGTATGGGGTTTCTCTGGGTGTCCTATCCACCCCAAAGGTGAAAACCTGTTGTCAGGGGAGGGTGCGCCCAAGTATGGGGGGCCTTGAGTATCAGGTGCCGCGTTTAACGGTGGTAAGCTGTATGGGGTTTCTCTGGGTGTCCTATCCACCCCCAAAAGGTGAAAACCTGTTGTCAGGGGAGGTGCGCCCCCAAGTATGGGGCCTTGAGAGTATCAGGTGCCGCGTTTAACGGTGGTAAGTTGTATGGGGTTTCTCTGGGTGTCCTATCCACCCCAAAGGTGAAAACCTGTTGTCAGGGGAGGTGCGCCCAAGTATGGGGGCCTTGAGTATCAGGTGCCGCGTTTAACGGTGGTAAGCTGTATGGGGTTTCTCTGGGTGTCCTATCCGCCCCCAAAGGTGAAAACCCTCTGTTGTACAGAGGATAGAACGGGGCTTCTCCAAATGGTGTATGTTCATTTGTGCCCCCAAATGGCGGCAGAACAAAATCTTCGTGTGCATCAGCATTCGTTTGATTCAGAACCCCGTTCAAAAACGCATCTTCTCCTTCATCTGCGTCCGTGGGTGTTCCACTCGGGTCAAAGCCGTTGAATATTGGGCCGGTTGCCCTTGGTTGGGGCGGGTTGGCCCGCTGTGTGTGGATTCTGGGTAGGATACCCTCCCCCCAATTGTACGGGGTGTCCCTAGCGGGTGCAAGGGCATTCGATGTATTTAGTGTGTGCAAGGACGCCTCTGACTCTGTGGTGGTGTCTGACGATGCTTCACGACTAAAATCCGGGAGCGCGTTTGCAAGGCCATTCCCTCTACTTGTCATGTCTTGCGATGCCCCACTACTGATCCCTGAATCGGGGGGCGCATTTGCAAGGTCATTCTCGATAGCAGTCCCGTCTTGCGATGCCCCGATCCCCGGATCGAGGTGCGCATTTGTAGGATTTGGCGTGTGCAGGGACGACTCTGAACTCATTCTTTTCATTAATGTTGTTTTTTTATATTTTTTTTTTTTAGTTAAGGTCGATAAACAAGTACCCAAAAACGACTCGTACCCAGGATGAATATTGACTTTACCGCGTCCACGAACCCCGTCGGTGAGGTCGTTGCCAACCAGCTGCTGGCCAACAGCGCCGATGCACATGTCTCCCAGGACGGAACGCTGGAGATTGCCCTACAGCCCAACTCCAACCGCAACCGGGGCTTCGACCGGTCTCTCGCAACCGGCAACGTGGTCGAGTTCGAGAGCGCCGAGGTCAGCGCACAGACTACAACGGCCTCGTCAATGGTGTACACGCAGAACTCGCCCTTCTCGCTGAACGTCAGCCTCAAGCTGGGCGTCAACGTGTCCAACGCGACCGCGGGTCGCTACGAGCTCATCCGCCTGGTCCCCAATGGCCTTGGCAAGGAGGTCGGCGACCTGCCCCTCGCCGCGCTCAACGTCAAGTCGCACCTAGTGACCTTTACCAGTCCCGCGAACCTGTTCCCCGAAATGCTGGTTGGGGCCCTCGACATATTCAAGGCCAACATGCACGTCGTGCGCATCACGGGCAACCCCAGTACCAGTGGTGTCTTGACTCTGACAATCTTTGATACCAGCAACAACATTGTGTTTGCCAAGACCGTGTCCAACGTCGCGCTCTGGAAGAACAACTACACCGCCATCTACCCCAAGATTGGCATTCACCGAGAGAAATCATCCAAGTACACGGTGGTGCACCAGGTGTCGCTGGCGACCCTGTCGTCGTCGTCGACTTCCATTTCCGATCCCCAGAGTATCCTGCTACACACCAAACTCATAGGCAAGGAGCCGCCTCCCCCACAGTCCGTTCCCGATACCACCATCACCTACAACCCCGAGGTCACCACGACGACCACGACGACCACGACGACCACGACCAACGGCAAGGGAAAAGAACCCGCCACGCCAGACAAGGGTGAAAATGTAAAGGGCAAGAACGCCGCCGGCCAGACCGTCATCGTGCAGGTGTACCACACCCCCATGCCCCAGACACAGGGCGATGGCGCGCAGCCTCAGATAGTCTATGTGGGTGTGCCCGTCCCCGCCGACAGCTCCCTGGGGACATCGGTGAACAACACATACATTTCGTCCACCACCGACAACTCGACTGTAGACTACACATCGACCGACTACACCAATATCGACGGTAGTAGCACCAACACCAATACCAATACCAATACCAATACCAACACCAATACGAATACCAACACAAACACCGACACCAATACCGATACGAACGCAAGCACTGGCGGGGACGCGGCTGATGACATAGATAGCAGCGAGGACGAGGACGATGACGACGACGATGACGAAGATGAGGCCGAGGACAAGAAGAAGAAAAAGGAGGAGACCACAACCGCCGCCGTGCCGCCCGCCGAGTCCGGTGGGGGTAACAGCACGCTGTTGTATGTGGGGATTGGTGTAGTGGCCCTGCTGGTAGTGGGTGTGTTGGTGTACATGTACATGAAAAAGAGCAAAGGGGGCGAGGGGCGATCGGAACGGTACTAGTGCCAGTATATAAGCGCACAAAAAACCAAATCCCGAATCACTTTTAAACTACACATACAAGTATCACATCAACGCTTGCCCAAATGTATCTCGAGGAGACCAATGCCCACCCGCGCGATGCGCGCATCCGCTTTGTGGAGGACACCCACACGTACTACGTGGACGACGAGCCCGTGCCCCTGTCGGTGACGGGGTTCGTCCACAAGGCCTTTGAGGTTTTTGACGGAGAGCGGATCCTGAACCGAATGAATAAGAGCCGTCGCATGGCCAAGTACGGCAAGCGCACCAACGAGGAGATCATGGCCGAGTGGGCCGCCAAGGGCAAGGAGGCGTCCGAGGCCGGGACCAAGATGCATGATAATATTGAGCTCTTCTACAACAACGAGCCGACCATCGACTTTGAGGGCACGCCCGAGCAGGCGCTCTTCCTCAAGTTCCACGCGGACTTCAAGCACCTCACCCCCTACCGCTCCGAGTGGCGCGTGTTTAGCGAGCCCGACAACCTGGCGGGCTCCATCGACATGGTCTTTGAGAACGCGGACGGGGACCTGCTCATCTACGACTGGAAGCGGTGCAAGGACGTGACGCCGACGCCGGCGTTCCGGAAGTACAGCCACCTCGAGGGCCTCGAGCACGTGCTGGACTGCAAGTTCTTCCACTACTCGCTGCAGCTCAACACGTACAAGTACATGGTCGAGCGCGCCTACGGTAAGAAGGTCGTTGAGCTGGCGCTGGTGGTGCTGCACCCGGACCAGGAGACATACCAGTTCTCCCCGATCGCCGATATGACGGACGAAGTCAGGACACTCATGATGCACCGCCATGTGGAGAACTGGGTCCGCGACGACCATGTCGCCGCCACCAAGGAAGACGAGGCCGTGGTGGTGGCCACCAAGTGTGCTGGAGCCGACGGCCGTTGCCGCGGAGCCCCCCGTGACCGAGAAGCGAGGGCCTGGGGACGACCTGGGGCCGGTGTTGAAACGTGCTAGAACATGAATAAAATATCTGTTAATTGGTTAAGGGCTATAGTCCCCAATGTAAAATTACACACAATGTCGCTCACAATAGCACCCACACCGCCCGATAAGAGCGATATCCTGTTCAAGGCCAAAACCGAGGACGGGTTTTGCTTCCGACTTCTGTCGGAGCTGTTTGCGCTCAACATTAAGGAGTGCAACCTGGTTGTCAGTAACAAGGGCATCACAATGAGCAGTGTGGACAGGCAGCGCAAGATCTGTTTTGCGCTCGACCTGGACGCCGATAGCTTCCAGACATACAAGCTCAACCTCGACGAGGGCGAGAGCAACTTTAGGATCGGCATTGCGACAAGGCACTTTGCGAGGGTCATGAAGACGTGCAAGAAGCGGGACACGGTCGAGTTCTTTATCCTCAAGTCGTCCCGCGAGTTCCTGGACATTAACATTTACACCAAGTGCAAGTCCAAGGTCGCGAGCGCCCAGATCAGGAACCAGATCCTGCAGCTCAAGGACATCCCCATGATTGAGGGCTATGGCCGGCCCGTGATCATCAAGAGCAACGAGTTCCTGAAGGTGGTCAAGGACCTCGGGTCCATCACCAAGCTCATCAGCGTCACGGGCACGTCGCGGCTTATTGAGTTTAAGAGCAGCGTGGAGAATGTCTTTTTCAAGACCTTCTACTTTGGCGAGGAGGACAGCGACGAGCTCTCGGAGATTGCGGCCCGCCCCGTGTACAGCGACGAGTTCGAGAACTCGCAGTTTACGTCCATCAGCAAGATCAGCTCCCTCTCGTCATCCCTGTCGCTGTACTATGCCAACAACCTGCCCATCAAGTTCAAAACATCAGTTGGGTCCCTTGGTACTTTGATTGTGTACTGCAAGTCCCGCAGCATCCTGGCCCGTGAACAGTGCGAGTGATTTTTTTTAATCTAATTTTTTTTATGCCCAAGTATAAATTAAACCAACAAAAAAAAAAGGATGCCGTACGTGACAAAAAACGACGACTTCTCGCGGGCATCTACGGCAAGCGCGCTCGTCCGTTCGCGGCTGGGCGAGTACGAGGCCCTGCAGCCCGCGCGGTATGCTGGACCGGAGTACACGGACCTGTTTGACGACTACTACAGCTCAGGCAGCGCCGTCACCCCCGCTGCGGACACGTATCCGACCAGGCCCCGCAACTACGCATATACAGCAACGCCCCTCCCTGCGTACACGGCGGGGCCGCCGCCAACCCCCGCTGGTGCCACACCCGGCGCCACGACCGCCGGTGCCGCGACCCCCGCACACGTGGTCGACAATTCCCCAATGTCCATGCTCCTCATCAACTCGCGCAACCGCGACACCTGGAAGCAGCTCTTGAACTAGGGAAAGCCGCTTGTGGTGTTTCCATCTAGAAAACAAACTATGCGCTTCAGCAAGGTGGTCAATGCCCCCCTGTATTTTGGGCAGTACCCCACACAAGCCGATGTCGACCGACTAGTGGACGGTAGAAACGTCGAGTACGTCATCGACATGTCGGACCACACCCCAACCACAGACTACCGGGCGCCCCACGGCCTATACTTTGAGATTGCCGATGCGAAGTACCCCCGCGACGCCGTGTCGTTCACCGCCATGGCCCATACGGTCAACCTGCTGCTGGCCTCGGGCAAGGCGTGCTTTGTCCACTGCCGCGGTGGCCACGGGCGCAGCGCCGTCCTCGTGGCGGCGCTGCTCAGCATGCGGGGTCTCGGGGTAGAGATTGCCCTGCAGATAACCGACTCGCGGCACGCACTGCGGGCGATGCGTAGCAAGTGGCGCCGGATCGGCGTCCCGCAGACCCCGCACCAGAGGCTGTTTGTGGAGCGGTTCGGCGGGCAGCTGGACACGGTGTGCTGCAATGCAACCGTGTTTGGGGCCAGCGTGTACGCGCGCAACGTGCACCTCACCAGACGGGCCCTCGGTCGGGTGGGCGACCGCACGGTGCGTCTCTTCTCCCTGTACTGGACAATCACGCACAGCCGACCGCTACTCCTGTACACCCTGGGGACAATGAGCCGCATGCCAGGACGTCTCCACACCTATCGCCTGCGGCTCAACATGGCGCTCTTTGTGGTCGCCCGGTTCTTGGTATACATGACAATTGTCCGGACATTTTTCCACTGTGAGTGATTTTTTTTATTTTTTTTTACGTTGCTAATAAACCGGAAACGTAAAAAGACAAGCTATGGATATGCGCAGAGTCGAAGACACCCTGTCGCAGATATTTAATCAGATCCTGCGCGAGCATGACATTGAGCTCGCGGGTGGCGACGACGGCGAGTATGGGGGTGGGTACGGTGACGACATGTACGATCAGGAGTCCTACGGCGACGACTACGACGACGACTACGGCGACGGCTACGGCGACGACTACGGCTACTAGACGCTGAAGGCCATATCCTCATCACCCGAGTCCAACTCAGCGAGGTCCCCGATGATTTCGTGGATCTGGATTTTCGTGACGTCGACAGGGTCTGGAGGCAAAAGGCGGGTGGGTGAGAAATACAATTCTTTACATGTGCAGACACACTACATGTAAAGAAGAGGGACAAAAAAAAAAAAGAGTCTAGAACTCCAGCGTGCGCCGCAGGACCATCATGTTGTAGAGATTGGGGATCGATCGCCGGGCTCTGGTGCGAGCCCGGCGCCGAGTGCGCTTGACCCGCGTGGGCGCATTAGTACCTGTAACATCGAGGTCCAGAATGTCCATCTCGTTGACAAACGACCAGTCCTTGAGCGTGGTGACCCCCTTGAGGTTCAGGGTGCTGAGCATTCTGCAGTTGACAAGACTGCTGAGGTCCTGGACGGAGGTCCCGGTCATATCGAGGCTCTCGACGATGCACGCCGCCGGGAACACTAAAGCCCCGGCGATAGGGTTGTTGTTGAGCGACAGCTCGGTGACGAGGGGTATTGAGCCCATGAACTCGCGGTCGACCTCGGTGATGCGGTTGTACGAGAGGTCCAGGACCTCGACCATGAGAGCATTCACAGAGCCGGTGGCGGCGTGCACGGTGGAGGTGATGCTGTTGTGGGAGAGGTCGACATTCGTAAGCAGAGGGAACGCGGACAGGTCGGGGATGCTGGTCAGCGCGCAGCTCTGCAGACTAAGGGTGTTGAGGTGCTGCATGTACGGCACCCACGTGAGGGGCGTGCCCTTGATGGTGAGCGACTCGAGGCAGTAGTAGGAGTCCTCGATGGCCGCGTAGAGCTCGCCCTGCGTCCGGACGGAGGTGACCTCGACGTGGCACAGGAGGCGAAGGCCAGCGAGTCGGCGGACGTTGTGCGCGAGTGCGGTGACGTGGGTGGTGAGAGCGGAGAGCGGCGGGTCCAGAGAGGACGACTCCCGGTGCACGTCCTCGATAGTGAAGCCAAACGACGCCCTCAGGCAGCGGTCCTCGAGGCTGCCGGACTTGTCGATGACGTGGCGGCAGTGGGGGCACTTGAAGTTGGCCTCAAAGCTAATGTCCAGACAGCTCATCTTCAGACACTGCTGGTGCACCCGCTGCTTGCAGCAGTGTAATATGAGGAGCATGGCCTCGGGGCTATCGGGCTCCATGCATATAAAGCAGGTGGGGACGTCGTGTTGTGACATGCTGTCTAGTTTCTAGTTGTATACACTAGCTTTATAAGCAAAGCGGCGGTGTCGATTTTCTCTTTTTTTTTTTGCTAGCGCGACGCTGGCGGCCTCATCTTGGGCTTTGTGGGTGGTGCCGGGGCCGGGGCCGGGGCCGGGGGGGTCGGAGGGGGGTGTGGTTGTGTCGTGCTGCTGCCGGCAGATGCGCCACCGGCGAGACCGGATATAAAGGACTTGGCCATGTTCATGATCCCGGCAAAGGGCGAGGCCGTGGACGCGGAGGCCCCAGCCGAGGACGTGGACGGGGGAGCCACGGCAGCCGAGGCCGCATTGCCGAGGGACTTGAGGAAGACAAAGGTGACCGTGTTGAGCAGGAGCGCACCGCACAGACGGAGCTCGGGTGACCACATGGAGGCGTGGGGTGAGTAGCGGGACTCGCAGATTTCGTACATGATACGGGAGTACTGATCCATGTGAGACTTTTGGCTCTCGGCGTACCCCGTCGCATCAATGCCAAAGAGCTTCCCGAGCATAAACTCAATGCCCATAAGGAGGATGGACAGGTACTGGATGTAGGTGCCGGTACTCTGTGTGCAGGACACGGTCTTGGTCATCTGGCGGAGCGCAGACTCAATGTCCTGCGTGCTGTCTGTGAGCGAGACGCTGTTGAGAATGTCCTGGGCACGCTGTGTCTGGATACTCCTGGCCATGGTGCTGAGTTGGAACATGAGCGTGCGGCGCTCATTGTCCATGGCGGGCGTGTAGTGGGCGGTCTTGCTGGCTGGAGCAGCTGGGGGCGGGGCTTGGGGGTTGCGGCGGTTGTGGAGCCCGGTGTCGGCGGCGGCGGGGGTGGCGCCGCCGCCATTTAGATGGGGGTTCAGCCGGCGATGGCTGGTATTGAGAGCACTGTTGAGACGATGGAAACTGCGCTTCGAGTCTAGACTGGAGGCGCTGTCGCTTCCGCTGTCGTTCCCGCTGTCGCTCCCGCTGTGCATACTACTGTGGTGACTGACTCTAGTGTCAGTGCAAGGTGCGGGGGGCTGGTCGTTGTGGATGACATATCTATCGGTCGGGTGTACTTTGGACGACGTGTCTGTATAATGGGGGCGTGCGAGTACAGGGGTGTGTGTGTGCGAGCGGTTGCTGGTGAGGACGTGTTGCGAGCTAGTCTAGTGTGGTCGTTCTGCGAAAACAGCGGGGGATACGGATCGCCGCTTCGTGTATGGTGGGGTTGTTCGCCTTGGACTGGAAAAGTCTGTTCTATCCACGTGGCCAACTGTGGGGGTGATGACCCCTTGTCCGATAGGGGTGAATTGCTCACCTGGTGAGTCTGAATAGCATCAGTCTGTTGCTGGAGGGCCTGGGTGGTGTGATTAGCATCGGACTCTTTGGTCGGTGGACGTTGGTTTTGTTCGCCCGTTTGGGCTTGGGAAGGCTGTCCTCTCTGGGGCTGCTGCTCTTGGTCGTATCCCCGCGTCTCCGGTGGGTGCCTGAGTTGACGTCTCATGGCCTGTGGGCACCGGCGCTGGCGCCGCGGTGGTGATGGTTGCTTCGGTCGCTCCATGCTCCTGGGGCTGGTGGCGCTGGTCATTGTCCGAGCGGGGCTGAGGCTGGTCACGCGGCTGGGGTGGATTGCTCGCCTGGTGAGTCTGGGGTGGGTCGCTCACGCGAGTCGGATCGGTCAGTTGTTGGGGCTGTGCCTGGTGCGGCTGAGGCTGGTGGCG
This sequence comes from Sphaeroforma sirkka, assembly GCA_001586965.3. NCBI lineage: Eukaryota > Ichthyosporea > Ichthyophonida > Sphaeroforma > Sphaeroforma sirkka. The sequence goes on along the minus strand of LUCW03000005.1, from coordinate 343,844 downwards.
CTGGTCATTGTCCGAGCGGGGCTGCTGAGGCTGGTCGCGCTGCTGGTGTGGGTTGCTTGATTGGTGCGCCTGGGGGGTGTGATTAGCATCGGACTCTTTGGTCGGTGGAATCGTCGGGTATGTATGTGGCATACGTTCTTGATAAGTCTGTACTCTCTGCTGCTCAGGTTGGTCTTTGCATCCACGCATCTCGAGGTGTGGGTTGCCCTGGGGAGTCTGAATGGTATCAGGGGTGTGATTGCCATTGGTTAGCGGCTGGGGTGGTGTGGGATTGCTCACCTGGTGAGTCCGATTGACTTCGTATCCAAGATTCTCCGGCTGAGACCCTTCCTCTTTGTTGTTGTCGGTACGCGGTGCTTGGTGTGGGTTGCCCTGGTGAGTCTGAATAGTAGTATCAGGGGTGTGATTGGCATTGGTTAGCGGCTGGGGTGGTGTGGGATTGCTCGCCTGGTGAGTCCGATTGGCATCGGTCTGCTTGACCATTGGACTATGGTCAGAGGGCTGCCCTTTTGGGGTATTGCCCGTGGTGTCCTTGGCCGGGGCCGGCGCCGGGGCTTCTCTTCCACCCCCGTGGTCGGCCAGCGCCTCTAGCTCCCGTTTCTTTGCCATCGGATAGTTCGGGCTGCTCCCAGCGTGGAAGTGGACCCGGTTGTTGTACTTGGGGTCGCTCTGGTAGGCGCAGTATGGTTCGTATGCTTCCGATACGGGCACCTCCCAGCTGGTCGTTTGTGCATGGGTATTGGAGGCGAGTCGGCGTTTCGGGTTGGCATACTTGTCGTATATGCCCTTCAGGTGCCGTCGCGCATTTCCGTTCACATTACCGTAAGGGACAGTGTCGTCTGGCCGGTGAGCCGTAAGGGGGATGTAGTACACCCTCATATTATATCATATCCACGCGATGCTTTAACATATATCTATGTATATATTAAACTGATTTTTTCCTACCCTAGAACTGCCTGTGGCTTCTGGAACGACCACCCATGTTGTCACACGAGTCGCCGCCGCCGCCGTACGAGCGCTGGCCGTTGGTGTCGTCTGTGGGGCAGCTGCGCTGCACTACCGGCTTGAAGTCGTGCACCTCAAACTCAGTGTTGATGGGCACTTTCATGTAGGAGGTGTTGGTACGCACGCGCTCAACAACAAAGGGGATGCGCTCCAGGATACGCGTGTACTGGGGGACAGAGATGAACCCGCCCACGGCACGTGTGCCACAGGCCTTAAAGTCATCCTCGCTCGCGCGCATGGTGCGGAACGGCATGTTGTGGGGGTGCTGACTAGAGTCAGTGGTGTTGGAAACACTGGATCCGTATGTCGAGTAATTCATGATTATTTTTATTAACGAAAGAATAAAAAAAAAATTCAAAAAAAAAACAACATGTGGCGATTGTTTCTTGTTGCGCTGGCGGTCGCAATTGCAATGTTGTTCATCTATTCTAGGAGAGGGAGGGGGTACCCCGATCAGGGCACAACCATCGAGGCGCTGGGCGGCCCCTTTGTCGTCAACCACGCGAACCTCTTTGACCAGTACCCGCGCCCGACGGTCCCGGACTCCATGGTCTATGCCGAGAACGACCGCCTGCAGGGCAAGCTGGAAACCACAGTCCGGATGCAAAAGTTTGGCCCCATCGTCAATCGGCTGATGGACATCCCTCTTTTTGTGATCAACCTCAAACGCCGCGCCGACAGGAGGAAGAGGATCCGACGGCTGGCTCGCCGGTTCCACCTCGGCACGCAGCTCTCGATCATCGAGGCCATCGACGTGCTGGACCACAAAACGGGCAAGACAAACATCACCACGGACTTTGACAACATGCGGCCGGGGGAGCTCGCTTGTGCGGCGTCGCACATCAAGGCCATCCTCGCCTACTACAACGGGTCCGATTCCCCGTACGGCCTGATTGCCGAGGACGATGTGGACCTCAATCTCATGTACATGTGGGACCGCAACCTCATGGACTACGTTCGCACGGCACCGCCCGACTTTGGCATCCTCAACCTCAATTCATTCTGCACGTTCAACCGCAACACGTCCAATCTCCAGTACATCCAGGAGAGCCAGAGCCGGCGGTGCCTGTCGGCCGGCGCGTACCTGATTACCCGAGATGCGGCAAAAACAATCCTCGACAACTCGTACGACTCCGCCACGGGCACGTACCGCATTACCAGGTGTGAAAACTATATCCAGAAACACGGCACGGTGCCGTGCAGCAAGTCGATCATGATGGGGCAGTCGGATCTGCGCATGTACGAGCTCGTGCCAACTTACTCAATGTCACCCCCCCTGTTCACACAGTACGCTAAGGGGGAGAACTATACGTCCCTGCAGCCGGACAACAAGGCTCAGGTCATGTTCCAGACGATCCCGATTCTGAGGGCCTGGCTGGACGCCTAGGATAAAAAAATTAGGAGAAAATGGGCTCGGGGTCCCAGGACACAAAGGCGGGTGTCTCAGTGGGGAGCGCATCCTCGGAGTGGTCAAGGGAGACAGAGGTGGATCGCCATGTTGGAGCGGGGGCGGTCTCGGGGGCGGGGGTCGATGACCATGCGGATGGACACGCTGTCGCTTCAGGTGCTGGGGTCGAGGTCCAGGTGGGTGGACATGTTGTCGGCTCCTCAGGGGGTGGTGTGCATGGTAATACAGGGGGTGTTGGGTTCCAGGTTGGAAACGAAGGGCATGCCGTGGGTACGGTGGGTGGCCATATTGGTGGCTGTGGACACGCTGTCGGGCACGCTGGTGGGCACGCTGGTGGGGCAGGGTGTTGGACACGCTGGTGGGCAGGGGCGTTGGACACGCTGGTGGGCAGGGTGTTGGACACGCTGGTGGGCAGGGTGTTGGACACGCTGGTGGGCAGGGTGTTGGGCACGCTGGTGGAGCAAGGTTGAGCATTTAGAGGTGGGGTAAGCATCTGGCGGTGTCCATGTTGGAATACATGTGTTGGGATACGATACGGTAGGGCAGGGGGGTGGGCTTGGGTCCCTCAACCACTGCGGGGGGCACTGATGATGGGGTGGGGGCAGGGGCAGCCAAGCCTGGGGTGGAAGGAACCAGTTGTTGACTGTTGCAGGGGGGCAGGTAGGCGCGGGTGTAGTGGGACAAGGAGTAGGGGACAGGTAGGCGCGGCAGTAGTGGGACAAGGAGTAGGGGGACAGGTAGGCGCGGGTGTGGGCTCCTTGAGTACCAGGCTCAGCACCGTACCATCCGACTTGGTCACGGTAAGAGCGGACGTGTCCGGGGTGTACTGGACGTCCACGACCGACACGGGGATGTTTAGGGGATCGGACTCAAACATTCGGCCGTCGCTGTATGTAAACACAAACGTGTTGTTCTCGGTAACATGGATCGCCTCCACGCTGTCGGCCTTTACATTACCCAGCACAATGGTCTCATTTTCGGTCGTTACAACCTCAATATCCCCTTCGTCCGTCATGTACATGCTCACAAAGCCCTGGCCGGGCAGACCGGGATGCCCCTGGGGCCCACACGCACCGCGGGCGCACTCGGGGGGGCTGCAACACTTGCAGGGGGGCTTGGGCTCGCACGGCTTGCACGGCTGGGGGAAAATGGGCTGGTCGCATGGCTTGCACACGCATTTCACCTTTTGGAAATACGGAGTCTCGTAGTGTCCGCGGGACGACTTGTCGGAACAGGACCCGCCACTACTAGAGGATGATGAGCAAAACACGGTCGCGCTGGGTGCAAAGGGGTCGCTTTCGGCGCACTGGTGGACGTGTTCGTACACCGACTCGTACTCGTAGGGGTGGCGCATCACGGGTTGAACGCCATACACGGAGCTGTCGTGCATTCTGTAGTGGACCATCCTGTTGCTGTCTGCTTAAATTTCGTTGTGGGGTTTGTGGGGCTTGTTCTGTAGAAGCGCGAGGGCGTTGGGGGTTGGGGTTGGGTTGGGCGTGGGGGGCTGTGAAAATTTATATTCAGACGTTTTTTTTTATTCACTCTCGAATCTTTGCGACGGTTTGAAACAACACAGTGGACAATTCTCCCTCTTATATTTCAATGGGTGGGGGTCATCATTTTGGAACATTCAAGCAATTTCCGCGGCAATCCTTTCTAGTTCCCTAGTCTTTTGCTCGAGGCGGCCCATGGCCAGCCCAATCTCAAACACGCACTGGTCTGTTGCAAGCGCCAGCGAGTCCAGCGCCCCAAACAGCTGGTTCGTGTTCTTCTTGAGGTCGTCGCGCACCGTAGCGTCATCCCCCTCCGCATTGGCGGCGTCAAACGCAGACAGGTACTGCAGCGAGAGGGCGGTGTACTTTTGCTTGCCCTCCTGGGTCAGCTGGATGGCGGCCTTGGCGGCCTCGAACCGCGCCTGTGCTCGCTCCACAGACTCTATCGTGTATGCGGCACTGCGGTCAAAGGCCGCGTACACGGCCAGGCGCTTCCGGAAGACGGTCTGCTCCACAAACTGTGGGTTCCTCACCAGGTCCGCGTGCTCGACCACTATGTGGAACTGCACGGCGACATCGTGCTCCAGCAGCTTGAAGAACTGTCCGTTGCAGAGCATTGTGCCCTCGGACTGCACCAGGATCGGGGTTGGGGCCAGCCGGTCAGCCAGGCTCTGCAGTCGGTACATTTCAAGGAACTCGGCGTCTTTGGAGGCCGTCTCCTCGAGCGCATACGCGGTCAAGATCCCCGCATCACTCTCGCCCACCATCATGGTGGCTGCGTACGGGTCGTTGTCCACGGTGCCCTGGAAGTCCTGGTGCCTCTGGCTGAGTACGCCGGGGGGCGGGACCACCCGACGCATGGCAATGCATTTTCCGACATGGTCGGCGCTGTTAAAGTCGACACCCAGTTCACACATTACCGCAAAGGGGGTTAGGGTCTTTGGGAAGCGGGCCTGCACGTATGCGACCTCGCAGTCGTCGGAGGAGTAGATTTGCTCGGTGCGGACGCCGTGGCCCTCAAAGAGGGTCTCGAGGTCATTGTATAGTATACCCATTTTTCGGTTATAGGCACACGCGTCTAAGCCTTTTTTTTCGGTTTAGACGCGCTCTGTACATAGTAAAGGCAACATGTCCGAGACGATTCGAATCATAGTGCAGTCCTTTGGTGTCTTGGTGGCGCTGCTCTGGCGCGACACGCTCACGGGCTTTGCCAAGCCCTTCAGCGAACGCTACGGCATGCTGGTAGTCACACTGGTCTGCACACAGGTGTACATTCTAATTTACAACTATGCTTCTAAAAAGATTGAGCTCGCCGCCATGGAGGGTCAGGGCGTGGCGTAAACGACGTTGGGTTAAAGTTCTTTGCAGAAGGGACAAATAGGTGCAAGCATGTCCTTTTCAACAGAGGGTCTTTCCAAGCTCCCCAATGGCCCGACGCCAACGGCACCTTCTATATTTCAAGCGGACGGGACCACCAAATCACCTCTCTCCTTCAACCCCGAGCCCGGCTATGCGACGGGGGGCATGACGCCGACCCCCATGGCTGCGACTGTATGGCCTACCTTTGAGGCCACTAGCTCCCCATTCGCCAGTATGGTCCCTCTTGAACCCCTCGCCACGACCTACCCTCCGACAGCCGGCACTACCCCGACAGCCGGCCCCACGGGAGGGTACACAACCGCGCCGCCCGAGGTACCCCCACTAGACGCGGGCGACATCAGCACGGAAGAGACATCCTCGGACGACGGGGACCTCGTGGAGCCGACGCCGTGCCCGACGGCGCCCCCGTGCACGGCGGCAAGCCTCCAGATGACAGACAAGGAAAAGAAAGAGTTTCAGGTAGAGCAAGACCGGTTCTGCAACGAGTGTCGAAGCAAGGGGAAGCAGTCGGTCATTGTATATGTAGTCCTGTTCGCGGCACTCCTGTTTATGTTGCTAGGTCTGTACTTTATCATGAAAAAATAATTTGATAAATTTTATAGATAAATGACGTCGAGCTTTGACAAACTCTCCGCCTACGAAAAGATCAAGACGTACTACGATGCGTACACGGACAAGGATCGATTTCAAGTCCAGAACCTCGTTCCGTTGTCCCCGGGCACCGTCCTCGATTCGCCCGTCCCCGTGAGCGTAAAGGCGTTCGTCAACCACCACCTTGCGGACGTACTAGGGGACCGGGCCACCATCGCCGAGAACGATGGGCGTGTGGCCAATGCGCTTGTGCATACCCTCGGCTTCAAGTACGACCCCGCCACCGACAAGTATGTGTACTCGGACCCCGTGCGACTCGGCCGGTACCGCATAATCAACGCACTAGGCCACGTCTACGAGCTCCGCCCGTTCACGGGCCGTGATATGCGGGGAGGGAAGTCGGCCGGGATCATGTTTGCACGTGTGTCGAAGCTCTACGTCGAGGTGCAGGGTGCGTTCACGAATATACAGCTTGTTGTGAAGGCGGACCGCAAGCGCCCCCCCTTCAAGGCCACCGCGGCGCTCATGCAGCTCGACAGGCTGTGGATCGGCAGCAGGGGCCGGTACTACAACATTGTTGATCACACACAGTACAACACCACCCCGCCCACCGTTCACTATCGTTGGGCGCTGGTTACCAATGCCGACTACAGGTGTGGGGAGAAGCGGCTGACGGCATCAGAGACGCATGTGCAGCACGCGCTGTACAACTGCAATGTCCAGGAGCTGATGCGGCTCGTGGGCAAGGTTGGCACAGCCGGCAAGGGAGGGAAACGGATCTTCTTTGTCCCCCAGCTTGCAGAGGCAAAGCCCCGGGGGGACACGTTGATGTACAGACTGTTCTTGGAGCAGCGCGTATGCTCCAACCCCGCCAAGTTTGCGGCCCTCAAGGCTCATGCCGCACACAATATGCACAGGGGCTTTCCGCTCAGCCGCTACCACGACGCCGACACCGACCCCATGTTTGCCGAGTACATGCGCTTTAGAGACGGACCCGCACACCGAGAGGCGCTTGTCGGGCTGCTGGCCAGCACACGGGGCCTCGAGAGCACCCTCGTCGCGGACCCTGGAGGGGGCCTCCGGCGCGCCGTGGCCGGGTTCCGCAAAGTCGTCAACGAACAGTACAGTGCATGGGCCACGGAGTACAAGAGAAAGGTGCGCGTGTCGGAGACGGGCCCCAAGGCGGCGCTGTTTGCCTACATCGACCCGGCCTCGCCCACCCCGTTTGGGCTGTTCGGCACAGAGCCAAAGACCCCCGAGCAGCACATTCAGATGGGCCCCAACAAGCTCCTCTACGTTGCCGCACGGGCACACACGAGGGGCCCCTTCCACTGGTCCACTCTATTTGGCTACCACCAGGTATCCATTCGCTCGTTCCACGTTGCCGACGGCGGGCTCGAGATATGGTTTTCAGCACCCTACAAGTCCGCGTTCACCGAGCGCATGATGCTGACGGGGGCGCGGCTGGGCCCGGAGCACGTGCCGCCGGCCGCCGGGTTTACGACCTGGCTCGAATACACCAAGACGGACGAGTTCAAGAGCCAGGTCCAGGCCCCGCTGGCGCCCGTCAGCGGGTACAGGGTGCGGGTGCCTCTGAACATTGGCGGCAGCGCGAGGCGCATTGACCGTCAGGATAAGGGGCCGGTGGATCTAGTGCAGCGGATCGTCGGCTGAAATTTCATATTTTTTTTGACTCTAAACAAACAAAACAATATGAACTTTGTTGTGGCCGACGACGTGGCGGTGGCGCTACCGAAACGACGCACATTCGACGAGCTCAGTGTGCCAGAACAGATTAACGAGTACTACCGGGCCTACACGAGGGACGCGTTCTCCGTGTACAACCTACGCCGCCTGCCGGAAGACATGCTTACCACGACCCTTGTACCCACAACCGTGAACGCCTACATCTCGCGGTTCCTGCCCAACTTGTTCCAGAACGTGCGGCAGAGGCTTGATGGGCAGGGCGTGCTGCCGGCACCCATCCTCGCGGAGCTCGGGTTCCGGTGGGATGCGCCCACCGGGAAGTACGTCTACATTAGCAATGTGGAGATGGGGAGACACCGGATCGTGAACCGTCTGGGACACGTCTACGAGCTGAGGCCGTACATTGGCCGGGATATGGCAAACCAGCCCTCGGGTGGTGTCGCGTTTGTGAGGGCCTCTTGTCTGCGCGTCCGTGTGCGAGACAGGGATGTGAACCTCCGGCTGGTGTTCAGAGCCGGACGCGCTCAACCCCCGTTCAAATCCAACGCCTCCCTGTATGCGCTGGACATCTTGTGGATCGGCGCAAATGGCAGGTACTACCAGATCAAAGAGCAGAGCGCGAACTTGACTGCGGAGGAGCGAGCGGCCGGGAAGAAGCGCTACCGATTTGTGGGACTGACAAACAAGGCGTATGCCTGCGGGACCGACAAGCTCGTGCCGTCCAAGACGCACGTGCTGCCGGTGCTGACGAACTGCCCGGCCACCGAGCTGCTGGAGCTGCTGGACAAGACGGGCGTGGCTGGGGTCGGGCAAAGGAAGATCTTCTTTGTGCCGCAGGTGGTGCGTATAGCCGATGCCGGTGGCGAGGTGCGGTGGCGGCTCTACCTGGAGCAGCGCGTATGCTCCAACCCCGAGAGACACGCTGCCATGCTGGAGCACGCAAACTACAATATGCATGCAACCTTTAAGCTTGCCCGGCTCGGGGGGACGGGGGACTACATGTACGGGCTGTACAAGAGGTTCATAGGCCAGGCCAGTGTGGTCGGACTCATCCGGGTGATCCAGGAGACGGCGAGGAGGGTGCCGTTCTTCAGTGTCCACACAGCGACCGAGCACGAGCGGGCGGGCAAGAATGTCTTTGTAGAGCACGCTGAGCTGCTGAGGGCGATCGCCGTGTACAGGGCAAAGGTGAAGGAGGAACTTGCGCCGCTGCTGGACGACTACAGATCCGTGATGCGGGTCTCCAGCAAGGGCCCGCGGGCGGCGCTGTTTGCCTACCAGCGGCGAGCGGACGGCTTTGGGTTCTTTACCAGAGAGGGCAAAAGCGATATCGAGCACGTCCAGATGGGGCCAAACCGAATTCTCTACTTTGCGGCCAAGAACAATGTCAGGAGCCGGGTAGTCGTCCGCACAACGTACACGTATGAGCACGTATCCATTCGGTCCTTCCAGGTTCGGGGGGATGGGGCGCTGGAGCTGTGGTTCAGAAGCGGGTATGCCAAGGCATTTCCCGTGGACGACGACGACGCAAAGCGCAAGGTGACGATGGTGGTGCTGGGCAAGGAGCTCATTCCCGCCGGGCTCGGGGTTGCGGCGTGGGACGAGTACACGCGGATGGATGTGTTTTCAAAGATGATGTCCAAGGCCAAGACGCGAAGCGTGGCGGCCAAGCCGAGATGTCGTTGAACGTGGGGGACGCGAGGGTGATTGTGCAACGCCCGGCCGCCGCCTCGTGGATGCGATCAGACGAAAACCCGGCGGCGGCGGCGGCGGCGGCGGCGATGGCGGTAGCAAGGGGCCTGTGGACCTCTGGGGCGGCAGTGGCGGCAGTGGCGGCCGCCTCGTGGATCGATCAGACGAAAACCCGGAGGCGGCGGCGGTGGCGGGCCTGGGTACCCTGGGGCGGCGGCGATGGCGGTAGCAAAGGGCCCTGTGGACCTCTGGGGCGGCAGTGGCGGCAGTGGCGGCGGCGGCGGCGGCGGCGGTGGCGGGCCTGGGTACCCTGGGGCGGCGGCGATGGCGGTAGCAAGGGGCCTGTGGACCTCTGGGGCGGCAGTGGCGGCGGCGGCGGCGGCGGTGGCGGGCCTGGGTACCCCTGGGGCGGCGGCGATGGCGGTAGCAAGGGGCCTGTGGACCTCTGGGGCGGCAGTGGCGGCGGCGGCGGCGGCGGTGGCGGCGGCGGCGGCGTCTGGGGTAAGTCCAAGTTGGGGTCTAGTGAGGAGTATTTTTCTGCAGAGTCTGACACAATCAAAAAACACAAGCCGACACCACAAACAACGGACGAGGATTCTTTGTCTCTCTAGAGGCCTTCAAAAAACGAATGCGTGTACAGGGTGTTTCCCCCAAGGCTCAATCGTCGCAAAAAAAAAAAATGTCCATTGTCCTCTCCATCGTCATAGCCTGTCGCAGCAAGCCCAGCGAGCTCGCCTTTACCATCCAGAGCCTCCTGCTGCACAGCGGGTTCGACTCACCGAGTGTTGAGATCCTCGTGTGTGACAACGAGCCCGAGACCAAGGACATCCTCCCCGTTGTCCAGGCAGTGGCGCGTCCGAATGTTCGCTACGTTGCCGCTGGCGAGGTCAAAGGCGTTCACCACCCCAGAAGTGTCGGTGCGCAGAACGCACGCGGGAGCTGGCTACTGTTTCTCGACTCCCATGTGCTCCTCGGCACCGGCGCCTGCGAACACATCCTCCGGAATATCCCCAACTACCCCCCAAAGGTCTTTGTCCATGCTGCAATCTCGTTTGGGTCGCCACAGTTCTACGGCGAATACAACCTCACACTCAACACAGACTTCTGGGGGAAATGGGGCCCTCTCGCCAAAGGCACGGTGCCGTACAAAATCAGGTCCACGGGCTTTTGGTTCTCGCTCGTGCGCAAGGCCGACTTCATGGCTATCGGCGGCTTCAACCCCCCCGCTTCAGGGGTACGGCGGTGAGGAAATCTACATGCATGCCAAGATGTACCGCATCGGCGGCCACGTCCTGCTGGACCCGGCCATACGTGGCTACCACTACTCGGGGCCCCGGGCGTACGCTGTGCCCACCACGGATCTGCCCCGCAACACTGCACTCGGGGCCCGGATCGTCGTGGGCCCTTCGTTTGTGGCCGCATACAGCAAGACCATGATCCAGTCGTTTGTCGACAAGGGCATACCGAGGAAGACGGTCGTCGACGCCGTCAACGAAGGCGTCTGGCTGGCTGAAATGTCCGAGGAATGCCGTTTCTTTGACGACATGTCCAAAACCCTCACCTTTCAGGACGCGTTTCTCAATTGGAAAAGTGACCGTTTCTAGGTCGACGGGTCGCAAAACTGTCTGCCCCCCAAGAAAAGTGTTAGAATGGACAACAACCAGGGCCAGAGGAAAAACTTTTCCCCCCGGATCTGGGGCAGCGGGCTGTGGACTGCTCTGCACAGCATCGCAGCGGCATTCCCGACCCATCCTACTAAAGAAGAGCGAACGGCGGCGCTCGAGCTCGTGCTGGCGCTCCAGTTCCTGCTCCCATGCAGCAGCTGCCGCGACAACTACGTGAGGAACCTCCGGGAACTGGGGTTCACCAGCCGGGACTGCCAGAGCCGCGACCACCTGTTCAAGCTCTTTTACAAGCTGCACAACATGGTCAATCACGAGACCCACAAGACAAAACCGTCCTATGCCAGTATACTGAAATTGTACGACATGCCCGTCTAATGTTATTTTAATAAAATTGTTTATTTTAATAAAATTGATAAAACCCAAAACCCTAAAACATATCGAGCCCGCTCATGTCCATGGAGTCCCCGTGGGTCAGTGGCGCATCGCCGCCGCCGCCCCAGTCCGATAGGCCTATCCCACCATGCTCGTCCTGGGGCGACGGTACATCGTCTGCACAATCATGCCTTATCTCCACCGCGCCATCATGGCCGTATGTATACCCCACCTCCTGAAACACCTTCCCAACGGGCTCGACGTTTGCCTCACACACAATCGTTGTCTCCGGCACCATGAGCTCAAGGGGCCCGTGGGGGTTCGCGACATAGGCTTCCATGGCTGGCCTCTGTAGCTCTCTCTGGGCCTGTATATCCAGCACGCGCGCATCCCGGTCTCCCTCGCACGTTCGCGTGGATTTAAACACCACACACAGCGACTCGGTCATCCACTCGCGTATGTACAAGTTGTACTCCATCTGCGCAAACCTGTACCGGTCGCGCGCGCTGGCGGCGCTGTACCTGTTGTACTTGTACATTGTCCGGTACATGATGCGCCTGACCTCTATGTCCGAGTGCTCGCGACAGTACACGCCCGCCAGCGCCTTTCCACAGAGCTGCACGCCAATTTGAAGGCCCTCGTCCGGGGCCTTGAACTTGAGCTGCACTGCGTTTGCAGCGTTGTCGCGGGTGTAGTCCACCAATACCGGGAAGGGGCAGCTCATTTGTAGACGGAGTCTAGGGCTTATAAGCCATTGTCTACACCTTTGCAGTCGCGCGACGCAGGCAATGGAGGAGCATCTTGTGGTGTCTGTACACGGACGCCCGGGACACGGGTGCCGCAAACACATCCATGTGCGCCCCAAGCTCGCCACACACAAGGGCGAAGCGCTCTGTGTTCAGAGCCATCGTGTGGAAGTCCGTCACGTAGGCGCCGAGCGCAATCCCGTCCAGGGAGCGGCCCATGAGTCCAATGTCGGCGGGCACTCGGCGGAGCTGCAGCACGACCCTTGCGCCCTCGTAGAGGCAGGGGTCGAACTCGCGGCCGGTGACGCTCCCGACGTGCTCCCGGAGGGCGAGCCACTTGGCCCAGAACCGCCCGTAGGGGCTGGCAACCGCACTACTGGTCTGCATCTCGGCAACCGTCTCGTTCAGCTGCACCAAGTAGCAGTCCTGTGCAATCTCATCAAAGTGGGAGTTGGCTGTATCCAGAACATCCATTGTGTGTGTGTACGTGAATGAGTGAGTGTACGAGTGTGCGTGTGTGTATGTGTGTGCGCGTGCTTTACACGAAAGAAAAAAAAAAAGACTAGGGTGTCCGGCCGTACACCGTCTCCGGGAGCGTGAGGGTTAGCTCCCTCTTTGCATCCATGCCGTTGTGCACATAGACGCTGGGGGGCGCGTTCCGGCCGCCAACGTCCACAACGCGGCTCTTCGAGGCCCCCGTGCCCGTGGTGTAGGGGTTGCGTCCCCTGAGGGCCTTCTCGGCGTTCGCGCCACTCGTCAGATCAAACAGCGGCTCGGCACTGCAGAGCGTCACCGGCAACGGCCGTGTGCGCTTTGACTTATTCTGCTGCGGCCCGTACCGGTCAAGGTCAATCGCCACCGGCAGCGGCTCCGTGTTCACAGAGATCCGCTCGTGGTCCGCAATCTTGTGCATTCGCGTAGCCGGCGCATGCCGGCTATCGTCATTGTGGGTCTGCTCTGCCCGCCCGGAACTCGCCGCCACGTAGACGGGCGTGGTGAGGTTGAGGATCGGCTGTCCGAGGCGCTCGCTGCCGCCGCCCACGCGTGCTGAGAGGGCCCCGTGGTGTCCAGACTGCGCCTCCACCGTTGTAGGCCTCGTGAGAAACTCCTTCCCCACGTAGCCCCGGTTGCTTTCGTCAAATTCACGGGCCGTGGGTGTGTTTAGTGTGCTCCGGCCCGTCACCGCGTTCTGCGCAGAGAAGTCGTTCTCCCGCATGGCTTGCACCGGTCTCTCCCCCCTCTCCGCCGTGCTCTGCGTCGCCCTGCCGCTGGCGCCCGCGACGTATGTGGTCTCCTCCAGACGCAGGTTTGGCGCCACACGGCTGTCTTCAAACTCCATGTGGCGGGCGCGGTGGCCCGAGGTGCCGGGCAGGTACACCGGCTGCTCTACCGCCCGCACATTCGCGGCTCGGCCGTTGTCCATGTCCTTTCGCCACGACCGGTGGCCCGACACGCCGGCCCGGTACACCGGCTGCTCTGCGACCCGCACATGCTGCGACAACCTGCTGTTCTCAGTGTCGCTGTGCTGCGACCTGTGGCCCGACGTAGCGCCGAGGTGCGCGGACGGCTGGAGAGTGATTATTGGGCGACCGAGGCGCCTGCCGGAGCCTTCCACAGACAGCGCGCCGCTGCGCCCCGAGCTCGCCTCCATGGCCGCCGACGGCCGCAGGTGCTCCGTGCCCACAGCGGCCCGTCTCTCGTCGTCAATGGAGCCGTGGCCCGTGGGCACGTTCAGTACGCTGCGCCCCGACACCGCATTCCGCACACCGTAGTTGGGCTCCCGGAAGTGGTCGCTCTCCACCTCGGCTTCGACCCGCGAGCCGCCGAGGACCCGCTCTGAGGCCACCCCGCTGCCCCCGCTCACGTACATGGGGTTTGCCAGCGGTCTGTCGAGTGCCTGCGACATCTGCGGCTCCTGGTACGGCGATGTCTTGGAACTCCACTGTTCCTGAGCGTAGACGGGCTTGAGCGAGGCCCCGACGTTCATCGGCGCCACACGCTCGCCTCTAGCAAACTCGCCCTGCAGCAGCGGCGTCGGCACCTGGTACTGCAGCTGGATCGGCTGCTGCCGCCTGATCGCGCTTGTGTTCGACGAGATGGACTCGGGAAACTGCACATGGGGCTCCACCACACCCGCCTCCCCACTACGGTACTCGGGCTTCTTGAATCTAACATCGTCGCCCAGCTCCCCCATGTCCCGTTGCGTGTACGCGTTGTGCCCGGCTTCGAGTCCCATGGCCATGTCGAGGTACATGTTGCGCTGCGAGGCCTGCTGCTCCGTGGGCGGCGGGCGCCGGGCCTGGCCGCCGTACCGCTTCATGGCTTCGCACTCTGCGTCGCCTCGCATGAGGTCCACGTCTTCGAGACCGACAGCCCCGTTGTCGGTCAGCACCTCGCGTACGACGGAAGAGCTCGAGTCCCGGATCGCCGACCCGGGCTGCGCCGAGCCCGAGCCCGAGGTCGCGTCGAATCGCTTGTCGGCGTCCGCGTCCTTCTCAAAGTACCGGGCCTTCCCGGCCTCTCGGCTTATGTTGTACGTGTTGGTCAGCGCCGATGTCACATTGTAGTCTCCCCGGAACTGGTCGTCCTCGGGTGCCGGCTGGTTGCGCCCGTTCTGGTCAATGACGGTGCTGGCACGCATCCGCGACGCTGGGATCACGGTGTCGGTGCGCGGGGCCTGGAACTCTCTCCGGGCACTGGTCTTCTCGTAGAGCAGGTTGCCGCTCTTTGCAATGGGGGTCTGGCGGTCTGTGTACATTTCCTTGGAGACGCGGACCCTGTCGTCGCCGCCGTGCTTGCTGTAGGCCATGCCGGCATTGACGTTCTTCCCCAGAGTAGACTGCTTGGTGCCCTCGTCCCGGTCCGACATGTTGTAGTTTCGGATGAGCTCGGGCTTTGTGAACCCGGCGTGCTTGTGCTGCCCGGCCGTGTACGAGACCGGTCGGATGAGCTCGTCGGTGCCCCGGGAGTCCGCCTGCAGCAAGGCCGTGTCAATGTTGACGGGGGGCTGCTTGGTGCGCGAGGCGACGACATTGGTCTGGTGGGACCTGTTAAACTTGAGGGCCGAGTACCCCTCGGGCTGGCACGCGGGCCGGGAGTTTTTGAGACAGTTGATCATAGTGTCTTTCGTTAAGCGACAGAGGGACTTAAGCCATCATCTCAGACAGAGTGTCCAATAGGATCACTCACACGGGCACGTTGGAGTGGTGGGCGGCAGACTAGGGCGTACTACTGGCGTCTTTGTTGGCCACCCTGCGGAGGACGGGTTGCACGCCTGTAGGGCGAGTACGGTTACCGGCGGCGGCAGCACAATGTCGAGCGCGAGCACCCGGACCCGCAACTCGATCAGGTACCCCTGCCGCGCACACTCGCTCATGAGAGAGTCTGGGATGTGCCTGAGCAGATAGTCTCGCTTGGCCGTCATGCGGGCAATGTTCGTTTCGTCATCCTCGGTGACATAGATGTCCCACGCCGCGGCCAGCGTCTTCTGGCCCATGATATAGTCCACTGACGTCGTGTCACACCCCAGGTTGTAGTCGATCCCGTACACCTCGCCGAGCTCGCCGGCACACTGCTTGGCGAGGTCCTCCAGGGTGCTCATGTAGCCCACCACAAATGGGCGACCGAACTGGGGGGACGGGCCCTTGGCCCTCAGCTCCCCGTAGACCTTGGCGAGGCTCTCGACGTCCGTGATGCATTTCTTGTTCTGCTCCCACACAATGGCTGCGCCCTCCGCGCCCGCCTTGTACATGGGGTTTTCCTGGGACTCGAGGTGCCGTATAAAGGACATTTTGATCTCTGCGGGCTGCTGGTACCTGGCCCGCAGAGCGAACGGGGCCGGCGCGCCCTTCTGCGGTGCCCGGGACTTGCGCTGCTTCTCGAACTCGTACTCGGTGCCAGAGCTGTAGCCCAGCCAGTACTGGCTCGCATCGTCCGGGGGCTTGTGGGCGAGCGTCTTGTCGCGGACCACGTTGGCGGGGCAGTGCGTGTACCGCACAGAGTACACCCGGTACACGCGCTGGGCCTCTTCAAAGCCCTTCCTGAATTGGCCATACTCGTCCATGTCTCCCAAAATTATTTGAATGTTTCAATTATCACCCGGCGAGCTTTGCAAGAATACAAAATCCGTTTAGTGAGGAACAAACTTTTTCTTGTAACAAAAATAAGACATCCGCACCATGGCATCCTCTCGCTACTCCAGCAATTACAGCTCATGCCACGCGTCCAAAAACCCCTCGCGCCTACCAAAGTCTGGGGCGAGATACAGTTCCAAGTACTCGTCTGCGTCGCCCAGCAGGTATAGTTCAGCGTTCGCAGCCGCCAACCAGGCCGCGAGTAACTACAGTTCAACTACGCCATCGCGCTACAGTTCACGGTTTTCCGCTCAGAATCGAGCCGCAAGCAATGCGGCGAATGCGGGATATTCCTCTCGCTACGCTAGCTCAACAACGCCCTCAAGGTATAGCTCACGGTTCTCGGCTGCCAACAGGGCTTCGAGTAACGCCGCTGCTAACGCGAGGTACAGCTCAAACTACAGTTCCGCGACGCCCTCGCGCTACAGCTCACGGTTCTCGGCCCAGAACCGGGCAGCAAGCAACGCCGCCGCCGCCAACGCGGGGTACAGCTCACGGTTCTCGGCCCAGAACCGGGCAGCAAGCAACGCCGCCGCCGCCAACGCCGGGTACAGCTCTGGCTATTCATCAACCACCCCCTCAAGGTATTCTTCTCGCTATGCTAGCTCCAGATACAGCTCCACGACGCCCTCGCGCTACAGCTCACGGTTCTCGGCCGCCAACAGGGCCGCCAGCAACGCCGCCAGCTCCAGGTACTCGTCCAGATGGGACGACGCCAGCGAGGACAGCTTCCTGGAAGGTCTGGGTGGAATAAACGAGGCGTCAACATACAACAAGGTGGACTCCCAGGACGCGCTGCTGTTCAACAGAGAGAACGCCAAGGTGATTGTGGGTGACAAAGTCCCAACCAGCGCGTTCCAGTCCAGCCTCGTCTCGGCCATGCGCACCGCGCCCGAGTCCGTCTATGCAAATGCCAAGGAGGCCGCCGAGGCCTTTTCGCAGTGCGCCTCATGCGACCCCCAACTGAAGAAATCGAGCAAGATCCTCACCGCCCAGATCCTGGCTGTAGACCCCAAGAACGCCAGCCAGGCCCTCCAGGACTTTAAGTTTGCCGATGACACCATGACACCCGGGGCCATGGACAAGCTGTCCAAGAAGTACATTGTTGCCCTGGGCAAGTTCGAGTAATCACATCAACCCTAAACCCTACATATATAAATGCACAATATTTTTTGCATTTATATAATTGTTTTTTCAGCAGTCACTTCATTCTCACACACAACACTAGCACAACACATTACACGCAATACACGCAGCACGCAATACCACAACCAATACACAGCACACAATACCACAGCACCAATACACTAACACAATACACTAACACACTACACAGTACACAATACACTACACTAGCACAACACACTACAAACATGATTCTAGTCGACACCCGCGAACCCGCAGAGGTCAAGAACGCCGTGCTCCAGCTTCCCAACGCAGCGCCCTCCGCCCTGCCCTGCGGCGACTTTCTCATCTGCGCCGACGGCAACGCCAAGAAGGTCCTCCTCTGCATCGAGCGCAAGACGTACGGGGACATGTTTAGCAGCATCGCAGACGGCCGCTACTCGGCTCAGAAGGCCCGCATGGTCCAGGCCTTCTCCGCCGATCGCGTCATGTACCTCCTGGAGGGCCCCGTCCACCCCAAGGTCATCCCAGCGCTGGAGAACACGCTGTTCCGCGACCGCATCGTCTACATCCACACACCCAGCATAAACGAGTCCGTGCTGTGCATCAGCCGGCTCGACAAAAAGTTTAACGGCAAGAGCGCGGCCTTTACCCGCTCCGCGGCCGCCTACGCAACCGCAAAGTCCAAGCGCGATGTGGCCAACGACACCGTGTGGCGCCGTATGCTGGAGACCATCCAGGGCATCACGCCAGCCACGTCCGCCATCTTACAGGGGCTCTATGCGTCCCCAACCAAGCTTGTGGTACGTTTTTTCATCCTTTATTTTCTTTCCGTGCTCCTTGTCCTACTTGTGTGCATCTTTGTACGCGAATAAGGGGGCATTGTTTTCTCACCCCGCCCCCATTCGTCCAGGCCGCCCTGGCCGACGACCGGCAGGGTACCGTGGCAGCCATCGCCGGCATCGTGCCGCCCGGCCGGAAGACGAGGCTGGGCAGCGCAGTGGCCACAAGGATCGCCGACGCCTTCTAGGGCGGCTACGGCAGCAGGTTGCGCACGCGCCCCATGGCCACGGCCACGTAGTAGACGTCGCTGGCCCCGTGGATGGGGATCCGGTCCGACAAAATCGTCTTTAGAATATAGTATAGCGGCTGGTCAATAAAGCAGAAATTGTTTCTAATTACGCGTTCCGTGTATGCGACGTATATGCGGTGGCAGTTGTCCAGCACATTGCGGTCCAGTGTGTCGAGGAACTCGCAGCGGTGCGGGAACTCATCGTACAGCTCCCGGACTGTATCGTTTACCGGGGCGTACGCGCTCAGCGCCGAGTTCGAGTAGCCTACGAGGCCCCGGGCGTCGAGCACCCGGTCGACGACGCTGTGGTTGATGTTGGCGTCGTGGACGACCCGGAACTCGGGGTACATGTACTTGTACGTCGCCGTCGACGTAAACACCATAAAGCCAACGTGGCCACCCACATCCTGCTTGACGAAGGGGAGGTCGGCGGTCTTGTAGGTGGCAATATGGTATGGCCACGGCATGTCGGGGTCGGACTCGGGGACGAACTGGGTCCCGTTGCGAGGTGTCGTGCCCAGGAACAGAAAGTAGGATTCGTCCATGTAGGCTCGGGGGTTGGCGAACGTGTCCACGGCATGTGTTTCAAAACATGCCCGGAGGAGGAATAGGTAGCACTTTGTCTTGTCCAGGAGCCCAAAGAGCCCGGGGTCCACAATGCTGTCCACCAGCTCGCCAAACGATTCCCGGGCTCCCCAGTGGGCCCGGTGTGCGTCAACACACCTACTAGTAGAGAGCTGCCACGTGCCCTTGGCGGTGTACCAGACCCGGATGAGGGTGCCGTCGTATGCGGGCGTTGCACGGGCCTCGGGGTGGTCGTTGGCGAGCTCTAGCAGACCCGCCACCGAGTCCACCAGCACGGGCTTGAGGACATTGTTAAACGGGAACATGGGTCGGTTCCACCAGACGGGTGTTTTGTTCTGTTGATCTGTTGTTTGTTTGTTGTTGTTGTTTTGTCGTTGCTGCGGCGGTCTGGTCCGTAGCGGGTTTCGCTTTTTCGGGCTGCACAATGTCCACGACGAGACACACCTTGCCCGCAATGACGCGCGTGTTCGTGATACGCACCTGGATGGGCATGTTGGTAGCCACCACCATGCCCGTGTCGAGGTTCACGTACCGCTCGCCCATGGAGTCGTACTTGAACCCCTGCTTGGCAATCATCTCTTGTGTGCAGATAAGACGCGTGTTCGCGGAGTGCTTGAACGTCACCATGCGGGAGTCGACGCGCTCCACGCACACGGGGAGAATGTCCCCCAAAACAAGGCGGAGGAACGTCACGTCAAACTCCACGACGACTTTCACCTCGGGTGAATTCGGGACCAGGGTCTCGCTGAGGATGGTGTACTTGTCGCTAACGTGGATCACCAGACCCAGCCCCTTCTTGTACGTGCCGATGATGCGCCGATAGTATTTGCCAATGACCAGGTGCATGCTCTGGCCAATTTCCGCGGCCGGGATCGAGAACTCGCCGCGCATCAACATGTTTCTGTTTTTTATTTTTTTACGAGTACGGATTGGACGTGGCCTGGTATCCCTATAGGCGATTTCGTTTATTTTTTTTTATTTGTTTGTTTATTTTTACTGACTAGATCACATTGCCCTTTTCCAGTGTGACCGGGAGCAGACCCATGGAGCCGTCCTGGTCGACGTCAGCGTGGGTTAGTACGGGTAGATCGGTGGTGGTCGAGTTGCAGTTTCTGTAGCGCAGAGGCTCGGGGACGTAGGAGTCGCATTCGGAGCTTACAGACACGGGGGGTTTCGTGCAGGGCTTAGGAGTACACTTTGGCGGACACGGCTTGGGGGGACACGGCTTCGGTGGACACGGCTTCGGCGGACACTTTGGGGGGCACGGTGGCTTGTTGTACTGGGGACAGTTGTATTTCGGGGGGCACGGGTCGCACGGCTTGTACTGCGGAGGACACGGCTTGGGCGGGCATGCCCCCTTGTACTGCGGGGGACACGGCTTGGGTGGACATGGGGGCCTGTACTGCTTGGGCGGGCACGGCTTGGGTGGGCACTTGGAAGGGGGTGTGTTGCATGGACTGCACGGCGGCTTCTTGTACATGCTAAGGGGGTTGCATTGGGAGAGCTTGGGCATCAGCGTGTGCCGCGGCACACACTTGGGCTTCTGGGGCGAGCAGCCCGACAGGGAGACGGATGGGATGTAGCCGCGGACCCCGCTGTCAAACACGACGGTCAGCACCTGGCGCTCCACGTGCAGACGGTTCACCCTCCCACACTTTGCGTTGAGGGGCAGGTGCGAGTCGGGCGTGTCGGGCTTCCGGATCAGGTTGAACTGCGTGCCGTTCGGCAGCTCAATCAGCAGGTGCGTGTCGTGGACCTCGAGCGTGGTGAACAGCTGGCCGAGGTTGCTGTAGACCCCGTTCGCATCCTTCAGGTACAGGGCATCATCACGCAGAATACCACTCATTGTTTTTTTAAAGGGGTTTTATTAGTAACTGTTTTTTCTAAAATGGATACTTCTTAAGGCACTCAACCATCGTCGCCGCAGAAATCGTCGCCGCAGAAATCGTCAAAGCGCTCCTGGACGTCCATCTTCATGGCCGGGCTCACGCGCATCAGGGCGACCACCGCACCATAGTCAAAGTCCGGTGTGTACTGCTTGACCTTGCAGTACTGCGCAAACGTGCCGTGCTTGGCCATCAGGTTAATGGCCGTCTTCATCTGGATCCGCGGCACGCCGCCTACGTTAAAGTCCGTGCCCACCATGATGGCCGCATCCAGCAGCGACCGAGGGGCCAGCCCGAGGCTCCTGAGGACCCGGCGCGTGTCGACCATCTCGAACGCCCCCTGGTCCTGCCCCGTGTTCGGGTCGTGCAGCACACTCATCTTGACAATCACACACGGGGCCCCGAGCAGAAACGCATCGGCGTCCCCGGTCAGCACGTAGTCGGCGAACCCCATCTGCACCATTGCCACACAGTAATGCTCGCCCTCGCCGCTCGAGACCGCAAACTGCGACGGCGCCACCGCGCCCTCGACGAACGCAATGTCCTCGGGCTCCAGGATGCGCGGGCGCGCTGCGCGCTCCACGTGGCACTCCGCCTTGGCCTCGGCGTTGTCGGTCCCGTCAGCGACATACACGACGCCAATGCCGAGGTGGGCCAACAGCGCATGGCGTCGCTCGAAGGCAGCCCGCCAGGTGGACTTGCCGTTGGGCACCGACTTGAGGGTGCAGATGAGGTGGCACAGGTCCACGGCAACCGTTTTGCCCGCGTACTGGGCCGCGTCCACCGTCTCCACGAGATCGTTGTCCCGGATGTACTTGAAGAGCCCCTTGACCCCCATTGTGTGTTTGTAGATGCGTGTATGTGGTGAGTGCTTTCAAGATAGCCAGTGTGAAAATGGAACGAAAACGAATATTTTTTTTTACTTATACCAAAATCGTATTCGAAAAACAAACATGTCGTGGAACTTTGGCGTAAACTCTGTGCGCATTGGCCGTCGCGCCGGAACCAATGAACAGGGGAAGGGGGGGACCGCCGTTGGGACGAACGCGGGATCCAACTACCAGGGCATCGACGCCGTGGCCATAGGCGACAGCGCCGCCTTTGCCAACCAGGGCGACCATGCCGTGGCCATAGGCTCGACTGCGGCGGCGCGCAGTGCCCAGGACCGAAACTCCATCATCATTGCGTCGTCGGCCAACACCACGAGCAGTGCGGGAGAAGGCACCTTTGTCCTGCGGCCCGTGGCCTGGGATAAAGGAACCCACACCCTCCGCTACAACCGCCTTACAGGCGAGATATCGTATGACGGCGACGGGGATGCCGATTCGCCTGCCGGGAAGGACGGCCTGGGTGTTATGCATCTGACCTACAACCCTTACATCGACCGCATCGACGCCGAGCTCGACGACTGCAGTATACTCTTGGGGCCGCCGGGGCGCGGGCCCCCGGGCCCGCCGGGCAGCCCCGGCCCGCAGGGTGCCCAGGGCAACGGCGTTGCGTCGTTGGCGATTGACAACCAGGACCGTCTGATCGCAATCTTGTTGGACGGAACGGTGCTGGTCCTGGGGTCCATCAGAGGCCCCCCGGGCGACGCAGGCCTTGGCGTCCACACGGCCACCGTAGACAGTTCCAATAGTCTAGTCATCACGCTGACGGATGGGCAGAAGGGCTTCCTTCCGTCGGTAAAGGGTGCCGATGGCGCCAAGGGCATCTCCATAACCGATGTGGACGGGCTCGCATCGACCGGGCTAACGTTTGAGCTCTCCGACGGCACCGAGCGCACAATCACACCCTTCCGGGGACCGAATGGGGACCGTGGCCCCGCTGGCCCAGCGGGTGCAAAAGGCCCTGCCGGGAAGAACAGCGCCACGGGCGCCACGGGCCCCCGAGGTGACAAGGGCATTCAGGGCTTGCCCGGGGCCCAGGGCCAAAAAGGCGACAAGGGTCCAGATGGCCCCCCGGGAATCCCAGTCCAGGGCGCGACCGGCCCCACGGGCCCAGCGGGCTCCAGTGCGGCGGGCGGGCAAAGCGGCGTCTGTGTGTCAGACTACTTCATCTACAGCGGCAACGCGTGGACCACAAACGGGACCACGCTGCAGAGCTCGGTCAAGCTGTCGTGCAACGCCGGGGCCACTAGTCAGGGCGCAAATTGCGTAGCGGTGGGCGCAAACGCCGGGCAGACCAGCCAGGGCGCCGCCGGGAGCACGGGCGCCGCGGGCGGCAGCGTGGCCCTTGGCGTGGATGCCGGGAAGACAGCCGCTGCGCGCCACACGGTGCTTGTCGGCAGCCAGGCGGGCATGACCAATGCCGCCGAGTACGCGACGTCCATTGGGCCATTCACCATGACCACGGGCAGCAACCCCTTCTGTACTGCGGTCGGCCACGAGGCCCTGTACGAAAAGTCCCCTTACGGCTACGATGTCGGGCTGGGCTGGCGGTCCGGCGAGACGGCTCCTGGGGGCACCATGACCGCCATCGGGTGCCAGACAGGCATGACCGGGATTGGGTTTGGAAACGTAACCATGGGGCGGTACGGCGCCTACCTGGACTCGGGCGACTACTGCGTCCTGCTGGGGTGGGACCGGCAAGAAGCGGTCCTCAGAGAAGTCCATCATCCTCTCCGCGAGGGGCGGCGGGAGCGTGCTGAACTCGGACGCGTACGGGGCGGTCCACGTTGCGCCCGTGCGCAACCTCGTCAGCGCGGCGGCCCTGTACTACAACCCCAGCACGTACGAGATCACATACGGCAGCTCGAGCGCCTCAACCAAGAAGGACATTGCGGCCATGGCGCCCGATGCCCTGGACGACGTGCTGCGGCGCCTCGAGACGCTCACCCCCCAGCAGTTCCGGTATGCGGAAGCCACGTACTACAAGACCGATGTGGATGACGTGGAGGACAACGAGCCGGCCACCGAGGTGGACGTGCCGTACACGGGCCTGATCGCGGAGGCGGTCGGCGAGACCGTGCCGGAACTCGTGTTCAGGGACTTTGACGACGTGCCGTGCGACATAAAATGGAACGACCTGACGTGCTACATGCTGGAGCTCGCCAAGAAGCAGGAGCTCCAGATCCAAGCGCTCGAGCAGCGCGCCTAATTTAAATATTTTTTTTTTGTGGTACTACCAAAAAGGAAATAAAAACAAACATGCCTTGGACAATTGGTACTCGGAACGTGCGTTTTGGTAGCAACGCGGGGGTCATTGACCAGGCCACCGAGTGCGTCGCGATCGGCTCGTACGCCGGCAACCACACCCAGGGCACCGATGGCATTGCCATTGGGAACAATGCGGGCAGCAGGGAGCAGGGGGACTACGGGGTGGCGATCGGGTCGCACGCCGGGTCCACGAAGCAGCATGCCACCACGGTGATCCTCAATGCGTCCGGGGGCCCGTTGCAGAGCACGCACGAGTACGGGACGTACATCAAGCCCGTCCGCAACGCCAGCGCAAACACTTCCCTCTACTACAACCCTGAGACACACGAGGTTGTCGAGACCGCGATTATGATGAAGGACGGCGGCAACCCCGGGGCCTCGGTTGTTGCGATACGCTCCGACCCCGGCAACGGCAAACTGGTCTTTGACTTTGACGATGGGACGTCGTCCACCGTGGACGATGCCACGGTGGGCCCCGTTTTCGGCCCGCGTGGGCCCGTGGGACTGGACGGGTTCGTCGGAGCCACCGGCCCCTCCGTGGACTCCATGGAGCTCACCTCCGACGGCAAAGTGCACACCGTGCTCACGGACAAAACCACGTACACCACGGGCGACGTCCGCGGTAGCAAGGGCGACAGGGGCGCGGGCATTGTGTCCATGACCCCGGTGTCGGGTGGAACAGCGCTGCGCTTTATCATGACCAACGGAACCGTGGTCGTGGTTCCACAAGCCAAATCCAAACGGGGAGACAACGGCCCCGACGTAACGAATGTGGTTCGCGGGGACGACGAACTCACCGTCCACTACTCTGACGACTACCGGGTCGCAGTCCCCTACGTCCTGGACGTGCCCGGTGCAGACGGAGTACAGGGGCCCACGGGCCCCACCGGAGCCGCTGGCGCCGACGCGGTTGCAGTCGGGGACACCGGGCCCCAGGGACCCCAGGGGAGCCAGGGTGTCCAAGGAGCAGCTGGGGGAAAGGGCGCCGATGGGCCGGCGGGACCCATAGGCGAATCCATAGTCGGGGAAACGGGCGCCACCGGCCCCGCGGGACCCAACGGCGCATCAATGGCGATGCCAGCAGGATCATGCACCTCCGACTACCTTAGGTGGTCGGGCAGCGCCTGGGTTGCGGGCGGGGAGAAGGTGCGTGTGGCCTGCGGCGCCGGTACCGTCGGGCAAGGGACCAGTGCAGTGGCTGTGGGGAAGAACGCGGGGTCGCTGAGCCAGGGCATAGAAACCGTGGCGGTCGGGCAGGGTGCAGCGGCTTCCGAGCAGAGGGAATACTCGGTGGCGCTGGGCGAGTTCTGTGGCGAGCTGATGCAGCAGCAGGGGTCTGTGGCCATTGGGTCGTATGCCGCGAACGACGACCAGCAGAAGAACGCGGTTGCCGTGGGCCGAGAGGCCGGCCGATACCACCAGGGCGGAGATACCGTCGCGCTGGGGGCGAGCGCCGGCGAGGTGGACCAGGGGGACAACGCCCTGGCCCTCGGGTTCGAGTCGGGGCGCTACAACGAGGGGTTTGACGGGATTGCCGTGGGGTACCGGGCCGGGATGACGAACCTCGGCGAAGGGTCCCTGGTGATTGGGACGCGGGCCGGCATGACGAACTGTCCCGCGCAGACGATTGTCCTCGATGCATCGGACTCGGCGACGGGCCTCAACCCCAGCATAGGGAATGCGTTCTACGCGAGACCGCTGCGCAACGCCGTCAACAGCAATCGGCTGTACTACAACCCGTCCACGTACGAGATCACGTACGGCAGCTCGTCGGCGCAGACAAAGACGGACATTGCCGACGTGCCGGAGGCGACCACAGAGGCGGTGCTGGCGGGCCTGCGGAAGCTCACCCCCAGCACGTTCAGATACAGGGAGGGGGCCTACTACTGCAGGAGAAACAGCAGTGTCCAGGAGCCGCTGGACGTCGAGTACTGTGGGCTGGTAGCCGAGGACGTGCTGGCGGCGGCGCCGTCGCTTGTGCATGTCGATGCAGCGGGGCGCCCAGTGGACATTAAGTGGAACGACCTGACCACGTACGTGCTGGCGCTGCAGCAGAGGAACGCGAAAACGCTGGCTGCGCTCTAAATATTTTTTTTTTTTTAACACTGTAACAAAATCAAAAGAAAAAAAAAAGATGGTTTGGAGTGTCGGAAACACGAGCGTGAAGCTGGGCACGAATGCCGGGGAGGTGTACCAGGCCAGCGAAGCCGTGGCCATTGGGTACCATGCCGGTCAGACGGCCCAGGGCAAGGACGCCATCGCCATCGGGCGCGATGCGGGCAACAACAGCCAGGGCGCACACAGCATTGCCATTGGATCCAAGGCCGGCGAGACCGAGCAGCACCCAAACTCTATAGTTGTGTCGGCAACAACAATGGCCCTGGACAGCGCGGGCGCCAACTCGCTGTTTGTCAAACCTATCCGCCAGCTATCCTACCCGGAGGCGCTGCTGCAGCCCATGCGGTACAACAACATAAGTGGGGAGGTGTCGTACTCGACATACGTGAACGGCGGGGGCCAAGACGGCGCCCGCGGCGTGCTCCCCTCCGACACCGCCGTGGACGCGAACGGGATGCTGAGCGCAACCATCCGAGGGGAAGAGGCCGATGTGGGGAACATCCGCGGCTTTGCGGGTCCCCGGGGCGACAACGGGGACCCCGGACCAGCGGGCAGGGTGGTTGTGGCTGGCGACCTCTCGCCATCGGAAGACCTCACCGTCACCTATAGCAACAACAGCACACAGTTGGTGGGCAACGTCCGGGGCTATCCGGGACCGGACGCTGTGATAGTCACTGGCACAAACACCGACGCGAACACCGGAGACGTCACAGTGTGGTTTAGCGATGGCCGCCGGGTTGAGGTTGTACCGCCGGAAAGCCAAAAGGGGCCGCGGGGCGACGGCTTGTCAACCACCACGGGGATCAACAGCGACAACGAGTTTATTGTCCGGCTGGACAACGGGGTCACGCATAATGCCGGGACTATCGTTGGGGTCGCCGGCGATCGCGGAGACACCGGCCCCGCGGGACCTACAGGCGACCCCGGCGTAATGATTGTGGGAGCCACGGGCGACGTTGGATTGCGCGGCGACCCGGGGGTGGCGGGTGATGTTGGGGAGCAGGGTGATGTCGGGGATCAGGGTGCGTCAGTAGTGGGCGCAAAAGGTCCGACAGGCCCGACGGGGCCCTCGGGTGCCTCGTCGGCGCTACCAAACGGGGGGTGTGTGTCAGACTATGCGAGGTACGACGGCACGTCCTGGGTACTGGGTGGCGACAATGTGGCCCTGGGGTGCGATGCAGGTAAGACGAGCCAGGGCGTGGGGGCGGTGGCCATGGGGCTGCAGGCCGGGGAGACGTCGCAGGGGGCGGGGTCGCTGGCCATAGGGCACGAGGCCGGGCGGGCGGGCCAGGGTGCAAACGCGGTGGCGATCGGGCCGCTGGCCGGAACCACGAACCAGGGGATCGGCGGCGTGGCGGTCGGGTCGAATGCCGGGAAGACCAACCAGGCGTTTGAGGCGGTGGCCATTGGCGCGTTTGCGGGTGCGAATGACCAGGGGACCGGCAGCGTGGCAATCGGGTACAATGCAGGGCTCAATGCGTGTGCCGAGTACGCGGTGGGGGTTGGGAGCGGGACACTCTCCAGCAACAGCTCGCCGCGGGCGATTGCGCTGGGGTTTGCCGCCGGGCAGTCGAATGCGGGGACCGGGTCCATCAGCATTGGCTACAAGGCCGGCATCATGGGCAACGTGGCTGGGAGTTGCCTGATAAGGGCGAGGGACAACGGCCAGAACGAGTCCGTCACCAACCCCGGGCTCTACATCCAAGAACCGCGGAACCTCGTTGGCTCGTCGCCCATGTACTACAACACGACGACGGGGGAGATCACGCACGGCTCGTCCAGCGCCACCACGAAGCAGGACGTCGCCCCCATGAGCGAGCCCGACAGCCGGGCCGTGCTCGAAAGGCTGCTGCTGCTGCAGCCCAAGAGGTTCAAGTACCTGGAAAAGACCATTGTGCGGGAAAAGGTCGCAGAGACACACGGGCGACCGAGCCAGGCCGAGGTCGAGGCCATTATGCACGACCCGCCCAGTGAGCGCACGCCGCGCGCGGAGCGCGAGGTGGACACTGAGTTTTTCGGCCTCATCGCGGAGGAGGTCGCCGAGGTGTGCCCGTCCCTTGTGCACTTTGACCACGAGGGCAACGCGCTCGACATTAAGTGGACGGACCTGCAGAGCCTGCTCATGCAGCTGGTGTGCTCGCAGTCTGCAAGAATCGCACAGCTTGCCCAATAATTTTTTGTTTTTAATTTTTATTTTTGGAAATTGAAAATGTCGGCGGCACTATACCTGGTCGCCTTTTTCTTCTTCCTGGCTACACTGGGGATCATAATAACGATCGTGGTCATGCGATCAAAGACAACCACAACGAAAACAGCACCCAGCGTCACCCTTGTCAACGGCAGTACTGGTGGCGGTAGTACTGGCGGCAGTGGAAACAGTGCTGGTCCCCCCGCCCACTCTAGTGCGCGCGACAGTCTGGTCGCACTGGCCAGTGTGACGCAGGCCTCGGATGAGCTGAACCCGGGGACGGGGATCGTGAGCTGGCTGTCGGCGGGCGCAGCCACGGACAAGAGGTCCAGCCAGACCCTCCGCTTCGTTTTGATGGGCATCGGCGATCTCTACAAGAATGGGGCCATTGACTGGAGCCCGCTGGAGGAGGATCTGGACAAGGCCAAGGCCATGAACGCACAGGCGGTGCTGCGTTTCCGGCTCAAGGGCGGGCCGAACGATGCACCCGAGGTCCCGTCGCACATATCCGGAGCAGCAAAGTCCAATTACCCCGATTGGACGAACGCCGCGCTCAAGGCCGAGATGGTCAACTTTCACACGCAAATGTGCAAAAGGTACGATGGCGATCCACGCATTTTCGTCATCCAGCAGGGGTTCGGCCACTACGGCGAGTACCACATACACGATGCGCCGTCAGAGGTCACGGACTTTGCGTTCCCGAGCGACGAGACGATCACGGAGATCCTGCAGATCTACGACACGAACCTCAAAACAACGCAGTGGGCGCTCTCTCTGGACATTGACGGCTACTTTGAATCAGACCTGGTGCCGATGTCGGCCGGGATCATCAACGACACAATGACGCAGGAGTCGTCCAAGAGCTACCACGAGGGCGCCTACGACGCACTGCAGCTGGATCTCCGCTCGGAGAGGGCCGTCTCCGGCGGCGAGTTCCACAACAACGTCGAGAGTCTCGACAGCACCAGCAAGCGTGCCGCGACCAAGGCGGACTTGGAAAAGTACCATGTCTCGTATTGTATGGAGAACGGCATCGTAGGTCGATCGCAGAAGCAGTACCTTGACGAAACCTCCGCGGACATGGGGTACCGCTTCCAGCTCAGCAACGCGGGGCTGGTGAACGGAGAGCTCCATGTAGACGTGACCAACGTCGGCGTGGCGCCCCCCTACTACCAGATGTTCCTGAAAACCGACGGCGCGCAGTCGACAGACTCCCTGCAGTACCTGGCGCCCGGCCAGGTGACCACCATCAAGGTCGGCGGGACTGGGGCTGGCAACCTGTCCATCGTGTCGCCGCACGTGCTGGGTACACAGAGCATCTACTTTTCGACGGGCTAGGCGACCCTGAAGTTCTTGCCGCACGAGATGCAGTGCACAAAGACCGAGGTCGCCTCGTCCGCACTGCGCGTCTGCTTGGCGACGGTGGCGGTCTTGTTTGAGTGGCAGAAGCGGCATGAGTAGAAGCCGACTGCGTTGGCTTCGTACGGGTTGATGGTGTACTCGTCGAGCTCGACGATTCCCGTCACAATGTCCTTCCAGCGGTCAGTGGTCATGCCACAGGTCGCGTAGGGTAGCGGCATGTCGGCGAGCTCGCCCTGCAACAGGGCGGAGTCGGCGTCGATGTCGTCCTGGTAGTCGCGTATATAGTCCATTTTCTTATTTATATTTAGCTTGTGTCTGGTGTCGGGAAGAAGAAATGTTCGATTTTTCACATGTTCTACTTCCAGACACTCAAGGGCGAGGAGCTACTCCAGTACGTCAGGCGACAAAACCAGTATGCCGACAGGTGGGAAGAGCTGACCTGGAGGTGCTATCTGGGTGGAGACACCAAGGATATAGATGCGGAAGTGGCCTCGGCCATATGTCGCTTGAACCCGGATATCCCATTGGAACGCGAGCTCCACCGTGAGATGGTGGCGTTCGGAGCGAATGTCAACAATGCGCTGAACACACAAAACGCTGGGCTTGCGATTCTGGACCTCCTCCCGCCCCGTGTGCTGAAACCAAAATACACGGCCATGTTTAACCCACCCAGCGAGGATGTGGGGCACAAGCTAGTCCAACGACTCACATACATGGACTTTCTAGACGAAGGGCGCCTAAAGTTTGATATTTTCGGGTTTGTTGTGCTGCGGGCAGTCTACACGAACCTGTGGAAACCAGTGGATGTCCGGTTTGAGATTATGCACGAAAACGGACATGTCGACACGGGATTGTTGGATCGCGTCACGACGGAGATTACGAGCGCGGTGCGCGGTGTGCTGGGCGAGGATCGCTACATGTCTGCAATGGACGAGACTCTGGTGGATGTCTTGGCGGCGGTGTTTCCGAACACCTAGACAAACATCAACAGACTCAGACAATGCTGTGGCGTTTCACAAAGATGATGACCAGGACGACACCGACCACCAGGAAGAGCACGCTCACAATTGTCTTCCAGTCGCGACTCTCACCCACGCCAACGGGCTCGATAATTTCAGAGGGGGACTCGAAATCATAGTACGGAGACGATTCCGCAAGGTAGAGGCGCTCCCCCGTGACGGGATGGAACTGGAAGGAGAGCGGCTGTGCCTCCACCTCTTGGGGGGCGGACCTCTGGCCGTCTTCGGTGGTGCCACCCGTAAGACCGAGGTTCTTGGTGACGCGGCCGACCTTCCGCACCCCGTCGATGTACACCGGGTAGCCAGAGCCGATCGCTATGGTGCTGGATGCCGAGGTGACGGTATGGACGACGTTGTCGGATGTGGTGACCTCGTACGCGGTCAATTTCTGGGTCGGCACCCCGAGCTTCTCCACTCCCGTGTAGGGGGGCAGTGAGACTGGGTCCATAAATGCCTTTTCGATCTTTGAGTTTGCCATGCTGATTTATTTTAAGGTTTTATTTTTTCTTTGCAAAAAACTTGTAAAAAATAAAAATTAATACAAAAACGATTCCTCGTACGGCGGGGCCGAGGGTCTATACCCCCCATCGTACGCCCTCGTGGGGCCGTACGAGTCTCTCCTTGGTGCCGGTGCCCCGTAGGACTTTTTTCTTTTGTTTGCGCCGCCGTACGACTTTGGTTCCCCATACGACTTTTTGCTCCCGAATATACCACTCGACTTCTTGGGCTTTGTGCCACCGTACGATTTCGGGCTTGAGGACTTTTTGCTTCCAAATATCCCACTTGACTTCTTGTACGAATCTCCGTACGTCGGAAGATCGTACTTCTTGTTGTTTGCCACACCGTATGACTTTTTGCTTCCGAATATCCCACCCGACTTCTTGGGCTTTGTGCCACCGTACGACTTCGGACTAGAGGGCTTTTTGCTTCCGAATATGCCACTTGACTTCTTCTTGCCACTGTACGAATCTCCATACGTCGGAAGATTGTTCGCCCCGCCGTACGCGAGCACCTTCTTCGCCCGCCTCTTGTCTCTCGACTTTGTAACCATTCCGCTGGCCTTCTTGTAGCCCCGCTTGAGCACGCTGTCGATGCCCGCCACGGAGCGCAGAATGATGGAGCCACTTCCGGTGATCAGGGATATCAGCTCCGCCGCAATAATCAGCTGCTGGGACATGACGAGCGCCTTCGCGAGGTTCGTCTTGGGACTGTAGTCGCCGTATCCTACAGACGAGTATGTTGTCATACTAAAGTAGAATGGGTCGAACTTGTTCTCGAACCCGAACGCGTCCGATGGCATCAGCATGTAGATCACGCCGTACGCGAGGATGATGCCGAGCACGACAACAAAATTGAGCAAGATGCCCATGCTCTGGTTTTTTTCTTTCTCCTTCTTTCACTATTGTTTCGAATTGGCCGACGTGGCACATAAGCCTATTTTTTTTGTTCAAATCTAAAAAAAAAAAATGGGAGGGAAACAGTATCGAGCCCTCGTCAGCCGCGCCGACCGCTGGGACAAGAGCGACCGGATCCTCGTCTCGTTCATAAACGGTACCGAGGCGGACCGCGCAAGCGCCACCGCGACCCTCTCCCACAACTTCCTGCCGTTCCTAGGGTCCAGACTCGTGTTTGTGCCGCGCACGATCCCGGCTCACGCCCGTATTGTGTTCTGGAAGCAGACTATAGGCATGACCATTGGGATTGGCAAGCGCCGACCGGGGATCGAGGGCAACGTCTTTGTGCCCCACCCCCGGGGGCCCAGTGAAGAGGGCACGCTCATCCACGAGTTCATGCACGTGCTGGGGTTCCTGCACGAGCACCAGAGCCCCCGCAGCAACGAGCTCCAGTTTGACTATGCGTGTCTCGACAACCACTTCCAGGTCGAAGACACGTCACTGTACAAGCATCAGATTACGCAGACAGAGGCGCCCGGTGAGACGTTTGGCTCCTCGTACGACCCATATAGTATCATGAACTACACAATACCCCAGGCCTGCGTTACACGAGGGGCCCTCAAGCGGGGTCATACACTCAGTGAAATCGACAAGCAGTGGCTGAGCGCGCTCTTCTCAACACCCGACCCGAGCCCCCGCCAACAGACACCAGCCCCTCTCGCACATGAAGCTCCGCCCCCACCACCCACCGCGTGCATCATCCCCCCACCACCCCCACCCACCAAATGTCCAATGCCCACATCCCTGCTACTACTCGCAGCCGGCGGCTTGTTCGTCCTTGTGGTCTGGTGGTATGTCCGACGGGATCGACGCAAGCGAGATGTCACATATCTGGTCGCTGCCGCTTAGGGCGTTCTGCGGAGTCGAGGCCTTGAACGTCTTGAACTCAATCGCCCGCCTGAACGATGCCAGCTTGGCCAGGTACGTGCCCCGGGACCAGTGCTTTAGCGTCTTTTGGTTCAGCAGATGCTTGACCAGGAACAGGTCTCGGGTGTCGGTCTTGCGACATGCACTGAGCGTCTCCGGGTACTCGATCGGCACCACGTCCAGGTCGTCGGCCCCAAACGCGGCGACCTTTATATCCATAAACACCCGCAAGCACTGCTCGTGGTCGTTGATGTCGGCGAGCCGCACACGGTTCTGGTACACCCCGTCGTCCCGCAACTCATACCCGTGGAACCTACCGCGGCGAACGAGAATGTCCACCGTGGTCTTGAGGTACAGGGAGTTAGTTTGGAACCAGTCCAGCATGTCGGGGTTTAATATCATTGGTCCGCAACTCTAAGCCAACGATTTTTATTTTATTTTTATAATCTAGAAAGAAATGACCATTGTCGAGCAAATGTTTTCGTATTCCGTAGGTCGGGCCAGGCAGCCCACCATCCTGTCAGTCCCCACGCGGCCGCCCATTGACACCAGCCGTGACGACCTGTCCTTTGACATCCCCGCCGGCGACCTTGAGGACGAGGCTGCCGGCGACCTGCCCGAACGGCGTGGCGAGGGCGTCGTGTACGACAGCTACAGCTTTGAGGACGAGTCCGATGTCGGGCAGCAGCAGCGCGAGCAGCCGGACCCGGGGTCCACCGACAACCGGACCAAGACAAAGAAGATTATGCTGGACATGGCCCCGCCGCAGCAAAAGGGCTCTCCCGTCGGCGAGTCCCCGGCCCCGAAGCCCCCAGGCGGCCTCGAGCGGGTCGCCCGCGTCGTCATCGTCTTTATGGCCGTCGGGCTTCTGTGTCATCTGCTGTTTACAAACTTTGGGACCAAGCCGCCGCCTACTTCAAGACCAGCGTGGCAATCTCGTTAGACAGCTTACGGATGGTCAGTGAGCTGATCTCAAAGATGAGCGACAGGTCGCGGAACGTGGGCGGGTTTTCCAGTTTGACAATCAGGATAAAGCAGATCACGCCGCTGGAGATGGACGCCGGGCGTGCGCGATTCACTAGGGAGGACCGGTTCTTGACATATGTCTCGTAAAAGTCTATAATCTCTGCCACCGTCTGCGGGTCGCATTTGATGAGGTTGGTCTGCTCCTGGATAAAGTTGACGACACTGTTCTTGAGGGTGTGACCGTAGCCGGCCATGCACAGGTGCTTGAGGCCACGCAGCGCACTCTTGGTGTCAATGTTAAAGTTCGCCACCATCTGCGACGCCGAGTCCGAGTCGATCTTTTCGCGCTTCAGGTACGCGTACGAGCAC
Organism: Sphaeroforma sirkka; assembly: GCA_001586965.3. NCBI lineage: Eukaryota > Ichthyosporea > Ichthyophonida > Sphaeroforma > Sphaeroforma sirkka. Next base: position 309,526 of record LUCW03000005.1, on the reverse strand, counting down.
GAGAACAGCATGCTGCGCTTCGTGCGCCCGCGGTACACGCGGTCGCCGGACACGAGATGGTAAATGTCGATTATCCGCGACACATGCTCGTCCTTGATACCGTACGAGATCATCTCACAGTACAGGTTGGTAGTTACCGAGGACTTGCGCTTCTGCAGGCCGGACCGCGTAAAGTTTTTGGAGTTCATGTACCCCTGGCCGCCGCCGCTAAACCCGTCGCAGTTGTACACCACACTGTCGTAAACGCAGCCACAGTCCACGCAGAAGACGCCGGTCTCGTTGGACGCTGTGTTGATGTGCGCACAGGAGGCGGGTGGAGGGGGCTTTAGGATCTTGGTGATGGACTCGGTCTCAATCATTTCGTAAAAGTACTCGTCGAGCTCCATTGTGTTTTTTTTTGGGGGTTTTCTGGTCTTACGTGTACGTCATCGTGCCGCCCAAATTAGCCGCACCAAATTCGGCTTTTTTTTTTTTACGAAAAAGAAAAAGTATACTACTAAATCAGACCCATACTCATAAACCCTAAAAAAAAAAAATGGGGGTGAAACGTATTGTGGGCGGTGTTAATGTAAAGTCCTCCCTGCCCTGGATTGTGTCGATACAGAAGAACGGCTCACACTTTTGCGGCGGACAGCTAATCCACAGAGAATGGGTGGCCAGCGCAAAGCACTGCAACAAGGTCGTCAACGGGTCGCGCATTGTGTGCTACATTGGCGGCCTTGACCTGTCGAACAAATCCGAATTTGAAACGCGCGACGTCATTGATACCGTCGAGCACCCGCAGGCCGATGTCACCCTCTACCGGCTGGACCGCCCGATCAACTCAAAACTCCCCGTCCGGCTCGCCGGTGTGCGGCTCGGCGATCAGAACATTGGGCTCATGGCCACAACCTTTGGCTGGGGGTTGACCGAGGAGATGGGGTCAGCCTCCAAGATCCTCAAGGGGGTTGATCTGCCCTATTCATCGGACGAGCGGACCAAGGCCTTTGTGGGGTCGATCTTTGACCCGGCCATCATGATTGGCTTTGGCGGGTTCAAAGAGGGTGGACTAGATGCCTGCCAGGGCGACTCAGGGGGCCCGATTGTGTACAATGCCCCGCCGTCGAAAACAACAGGGGAATCTACCCCTGTACTCCTGGGCATCACCAGTTTTGGGGATGGCTGTGGGCGCCAGGCAGCGCCGGCCGTGTGGGCCAACGTGGCAGGCATTGTCGAGTTCCTGAGACAAAACATCCCCGACCTCCAGTTCTACAATCCCGTTACCGGGCAGCTGGCGTCTGAGGCGCCCGCGGTCCCACCCACGATCGACGCGACGCCGTCCAAGGCGCCAGAAGTGGAAATCGCACAGAACCCGATCCCCACGAGCATAGCCAACATGCCCGTTACGCCCGCGGTGGCGGCCACCCTGGCTCCCATTCTGGCCACAACCATGCCCACGGCAACGTTTGCTCCCGACCCCAGCCCGAGTCCTACGAGCGGCACACCGAAACCCAGCAAAGGGACAGAGATCAGCGACACTGAGGTGGATGCAATCCAATTTGTGAGCACACCGGACTCCGGGGACAGCAAGGCGTACATTGTTTTTGGCCTAGTGATTCTGTTCCTTGTCATTGCGATCCTGGCCGTAATCATGTACACAAGCAAAGGACCACGGAAGAAGAGAGCGCCTAAGCGCAGAAATGACTAGACTAGGGGAGTGTGTAAAAAAAATTATAATGTGCATGTATATATGAATATATACATGCACATGCACACGCACATGTATATAGTCACTTTCACACTGCACACGTTAACGCAACAGCACACTTAGCTAGTAGCCATGGACCTGCTCAACGTGTCACGCCTCGCCGACGTCTGCGAGCTCTCCAGGGACGACATGAAGGCGGCGTTCCTCAAGGGCTCCAAGCCCCGTGTCTTCATGTACCACGGCACTGGCACCGGGAAGACCCACACGGCCCTGGAGATGGCTGGTACCCTCACTGCCGCGTATGCGGTCAAGGCGGTACACTACGTCTGCCCGTCGCAGACCCTCGTCCCCAACATCAAGGCCATGGCCACAGACGTGTCCGCCATCACCTGGTGGAGCCTCACGACGCTGGCAAAGCAAGTGGCGGGCATGTCGGACGCGCGCATCGTGCAGATGTTTGCCCACACGCTCGTCATCGTGGACGAAGCACACCACTGGCCACATCAAGCCAAAGTGCTCGGCGGCCGTGTGCCGGCGGCAGCGGGCTACCGTTCCGGCTGTGCGACACGACAGGCCCCCAAGGTCCAGCGAGATCCCCCGGCAAGCCATAAAAGAACAGGGAGTGTGCTGGTCACAATTGACAATGAAAATGAATAAATAAAATTATATAACGTTCGAACATTCTTTTTTCACTTTCACTTTTGCACAATGGATACTTTGTTCACTACTCTCTCTGCATCCGGGCTTGACCCCTATGTCGTGCCCGACACCCTGCTGCCCCCGCTGATTGTCGTGGGTCTGTTCTTCCCCCACGCCAACGCACTTCTACGTGGACACGGCTGCACCACCACAGGGATGCTCGACATGTTCCTGGGTCGCGGCGCCTACCAGATCGTTGACATTTTCCAGTTCTCGCCCCGTGGAAAGACCAGCAACTTCAACCAGAAGGTCGCCATGTCCATCATCAAGAATGACCACTCGCTCTGCCGCATGTACTGGAAGAACCTGATGCTGCACCTGGCCCGCACGCCCGAGGGGCGACAGAAAATCCTGGTCCTAGGCGGCGCCCACGCCAAGGAGGCCGCCCGCATCGGTGGACTCGCCGGCCTTGAGGTTATCGAAGACGATGGCCGCGCGATGCGAGTGCTCATGGAGACGGGCGAGGTCCTGACCGTCGTGTACGCGTACCACCCGACGGCGCACCACGGGAACGAGCAGATCTACAACGCCGCCGCGGACTCGTTCAAGGCCGCGCGTGCCATCGCCAGCAGCATCCACGCCAACGCGACTCTGGAGGAGTGGCTGGTCGAGACGGACCCCGAGAACACAAGACGGCGCAGACGCGTCGTGGAGGAGGTCCCGGGGCTCAAGGACCATTTTGTGACGAAGTGCTTCATCGGGGACGCGGACCAAGTCATCAAGGCTGGCAAGTTCTGGTCCAAGGTGGGTAGGCTGTCCGATATTCCCGCCATCCTGTTGATCGACCCAGCCGCACTGGAGTGCGCAGAAGCTTGGCTAGAGCTTCTGGGCATGAAACGTGCACGAACGTTCCTTCTGAACGATGGCGTGTTGTCGAAGCTCCGAGACCCCGATGCCCAGGACCAATGGGCAATGTGGATGGGACTGCTTGGTAAGAAGTGCTTCGTCACCTTCGCAGGCAGCAATAGCGTCGCAGCGAAACTTTTGGACGCCGAGGCCCAGGTCCAATGGAAAATGTGGCTGAAGCTGCTTGGTAAGGAGCGCTTCGTCACCTTTGCCGGCAACGGTGGCGTCGCTGCGAAACTTCTGGACCCCGAGGCCCAGGTCGAATGGAAGATGTGGCTGGAGCTGCTTGGTAAGAAGTTCTTCGTCACCTTCGCCGGCAGCAATAGCGTCGCAGCGAAACTTCTAGACGCCGAGGCCCAGGTCCAATGGAAAATGTGGCTGGGACTGCTTGGTAAGAAGTTCTTCGTCACCTTTGCGGGCAAAAATAGCGTCGCAGCCAAACTTCTAGACGCCGAGGCCCAGGTCCAATGGAAAATGTGGCTGGGACTGCTTGGTAAAGAATGCTTCGTCACGTTTGCCGGCAACAATGGCGTTGCAGCCAAACTTTTGGACGCCGAGGCCCAGGTCCAATGGAAGATGTGGCTGGAGCTGCTTGGTAAGGAGCGCTTCGTCACCTTCGCCGGCACCGATAGCGTCGCAGCGAAACTTCTGGACGCCGAGGCCCAGGTCCAATGGAAGATGTGGCTGGGACTGCTTGGTAAGGAGCGCTTCGTCACCTTCGCCGGCACCGATAGCGTCGCAGCGAAACTTTTGGACGCCGAGGCCCAGGTCCAATGGAAAATCATGCTGGAAATGTTTGGACCCAAATTGTTTGTGGCCATAATGGGTACTGGTTCAGTTGCGTCGAGGATTGGCGATCGGGTGTTTGTAGACTCCATTTCGTGGTGGCGGCTGGTTGTGGGTCGTGCACTGGTGGTCCGCCTGTTTGGACGTAATCCGATTGCAAGCCGCATGTGCAAAACTACTGCCATTGCCGTGTTGAGACTGGTGTTGGAGTACGGCAATGATGCCGAAAAGATGGTGACGATTGCCCACAAGTACATGACGCAGTTGGATAAGCCATTCCTCCTCCAGTTCCTGGTGAAATGGAGCAAGCGCCATACACCAGCCGAGTTCCTTCAGTTTATCAACGACAAGGCCACCGTGGCCGGATATTCGGATCAAAATTGCAACGAGGAGTGGGATGCCGAATGGGATCTGAAGCATGCGCCCATTGTATCTCATAGGCGTCGTAAGCGCAGAGAGAATGGTGAGCAAACTGGTACCAAGCGTCAACGTACACAATAGATTGATAGACTTGTAAATAGAAATAAAAGTTGTGGGCTATTTTAGAACGTTTTTTTAACTAGTGATAGTGGCGAGTGTCAATCAATTCGTAGCAAGGCCAAGTCCAAGGCCGCGGCAGTCGCAGCCGCGGCCAGCCGCAAGCGCAAGGCGACGATGTCGGACGCCTAAGCGGAGAAACGACTAGCAAAAAAAACCCCCAAAAAAATAATTATATACACATGCACACGCACATGTATATAGTCACTTTCACACTGCACACCTTAACGCAACACACTTAGCTAGTAGCCATGGACCTGCTCAACGTGCCACGCCTCGCCGACGTCTGCGAGCTCACCAGGGACGACATGAAGGCGGCGTTCCTCAAGGGCTCCAAGCCCCGCGTATTCATGTACCACGGCACAGGCACCGGGAAGACCCACACCGCCCTGGAGATGGCTGGTACCCTCACTGCCGCGTATGCGGTCAAGGCGGTACACTACGTCTGCCCGTCGCAGACCCTCGTGCCCAACATCAAGGCCATGGCCACAGACGTGTCCGCCATCACCTGGTGGAGCCTCACGACGCTGGCAAAGCACGTGGCGGGCATGTCGGACGCGCGCATCGTGCAGATGTTTGCCCACACGCTCGTCATCGTGGACGAAGCGCACCACTGGCGGGAGACCGCAAGTGAAAGCGCGACCCACGAGCAGCTCGGGCGGCTGTTTGTGCTGCTGGAGACCGTGGACCTGCGCCTTGTGGCCATGTCAGCGACGCCCATGCGCAACATGTCGTACGAGATTTACAACATTATGGCCATCATGTGCCCGTCGCAGCTGCAGGGTCTCACCATGGACTGCTTCAAGCGCCGCTTCTGCACGGGCTACAGGCTCACCGAGGCCGGCTACGACCTCGTGTTCCAGGCCCTGGCAAACATTGTCCATGTCAGTCGCGAGCAGATCGATTCCGTCGCCGTCGAGGAGGAAGGGGTCGCTGTGCCCCCTCTGAGGGAGACGCTCGTTGTGCGGCACGTCATGGGCACCACACAGGCCCGCATCTACACCGCCACGTTGGGCGAGGGGGCTGTACGGCGCCTGTACACCTCGAGCATTGCGGCCTCGCTCGCGGTCCGCGAGAAGAAGAAAACATACAGTGTGCTCTACGACTACATCCTGGGGCGTGTCCACGAGTGCGCGCGCCGCGGCCACAAGATGTTTGTCTACTGCAACGTGGTGAACGACATGGGCATTGCTGCCCTTGCCTCCGTCCTGGTGCACGGTGGTTGTATCGCCGTGACACCCAAGGCCCAGATCACACGGCACCGCAAGCGCGCAAAACCAGGCTTCCTGGTAGTTTCAGGCAAGCTGGGGAAGGACGAAATCAAAAATCATATCCAATACTTTAACGCGCCGCAGAACAGCACTGGTTCCAGGGCCGTCCTTGTGTACGTGAACATCTGTGAATTTTTTTTTATTATTCATTATTGTTGTTGTTGTTTTTGGCTGTCGTTGTCTCGCTCTCGCTCGCCCTCTCTCATCTCTCTCTCTCTCTCTCTCGCTCTCATCTCTGCTGTCTCCCCCTCACTAGTATTGGGTCCCGGGTCATGAACGAAGCCATCACACTCAAGGGTGTCCGCGAAATCCACATCACCACACCCTTCTGGAACAATACCGAGGTGGAGCAGGCGATTGGCCGTGGCATCCGCCACAATTCACACACCCGCCTTCCAATCGTCGATCGCACCGCCACCGTCTTCAAGCACGTCGTCGTGCCGTTCCCGGCCCCCCGCCCAGACCTGCCCCTCGCCGACTACCACAACAGCCTCTTCTTGTACATGTACGCGGTTGCGGAGCGCAAGGCCGAGGGCATCGAGGACATTGCCAACACCTTCAGCGCCATAGACATGGACCTCGACGAGCTGTGAGGCGGCAGGTAAAAATGCTTAAACCAGAAAAAACACAGAGAAAGGTAGTCGTTACACAATGGACACTAGGAATGATACCAGTACCGTGGCTGCAAACAAGGGCAGCAGCACGGAAATCAATAAAAAGTACCTTGTGCCCATGTCTAAAATCGTTGATGACTACAATACGGGGTACGGTGTCTTTGAGGCCGAGCTGGGCTTTGAGGACACTACCACGCTCTATGTTCCGAGCGAGACCCACCCCACAACCATCAGGGTCGCCAGTGCCCAGGAGATCATGCAGCTCATCGGCTCTGGCAAGCTCGCCGAGATCGCCGGCGAGCCCATCACCCGCGAGCAGCTCGAGAGCGTCAATGCGCTCGTCTACATTGCCACGCAGCAGGACAAGGAGGTCGGACACATGATTGCACGATTCGGGGTTGTAGACGGCAAGGGCATCTTTTTTGTCAACCGGCTCACGGGCCCGCTAGACGCCCGGATCCATCTCATCAAGTTTGCGCGATCCACCTACACCACCGTCGCACTAAAGTCCACCGTTATTGACCTGCACAGCGTGGCCCCGCTCGGGTTCAGGCCGGTCGTGTCGCCCATCCGGGTTGTGTGTGTGCCCAACCCCACCCAGATTGTGTTTCCTCGCCCATCCAAGACCGGCGCGGTTTCCACCCCTCCTCCTACCAGTGAGTGTGTTGATATCATTGACTATGTTCGCCGCAATGAAGATAGTGTGGGTGTCCACCAGGACGAAGTGCACCCTGCGCTGCTGCGCCACGTCTACCGCGCCCACACCCTGGGCTACTTGACCTTTAGTCGCGGCTTTTACAGCCTCGCCCCGTATCTCAACCCCTCTGCCGAGTACCGCTTTGTGGCGAAGCGGACGCCCAAGGGCATTCTCTATGGTGCAACCCACGAGGAGACGGGTGAGAGCCATGAGCTGCTGGTCGAGCGGGGCAGTTCCATGGTCCTCAGGGTCGATACACCCGTGGCGTTGATAAAGACCATTGTCCACCATTCCCAGAGCCCCATATCCGCGGTGGTGGATATCGATGCCTTCCTGACACTCACCAAGCTGGGGTTCCAGCCCGTCGACACAATCCACCTCAGGTGCTCAAAGGGCGCGTAGAGTCTGCACGTACACGTACGTCACGTATACAGAATAGGCGCCGACCCACACGGGGAAGCAGGTCACCGCGAGGTACAGGGTGCGGAACGCCCCCATGTACACGCAGCCCATGTCCAGGCCACAAGTGGTGGTTGCCAGTGCGCTGTGTACAGTATTGATGATGGAGTCCAGGTAGATGGCTAGCGTGTTCCGGTAGAATACGCCTCCCCGGCGAAATCGCGTCGTCTCAATCCCCGCAAGGTAGTTAAAGGTCTGCGCGCCGTCCGCAATGATGTTGCCCATAAATTTGCTCGTGTACCTTGTCAGTGTGGTGCGCGATGACCCGTTTGGCACGTGGGTCCGTCCGGATACGTAGGTGGAGGTCACGCACAGGACCAGGACGGCCGCGACAGCGACTGAAGTTCGCTGTGAAATGCGCATGGGGGGTGGGGGTGCCTAAACGTGTGGTTTAAACCCTACAAGTAGGGTCTTTTTCAAAAAAGAAGTTCGCTTTTTTTTTTTAGGCATTTATTTTTTTGGTTTAAAGTCTTCTGGTTGGAATAGAAACGTATATCTATCCAGAGTATATATCCCAGCAATGTCCACTACTAAATTTTACCGGTCCGAGGACGAAAAGTCAAATTATGAATTCAACATCCTCAACTCCCAGGCCTGGCGCATGGACAACTACGCCCTGTACATTTACTTGATTATCGTTATAGCCATCGGCGCCGGCGCGTACTGGCATTTCTCCAAGAAAAAGGGTGGCATGTCGCGCAGGGGCGGCGGCGGCAGGGGCTACTTTAGCACAGCGGCCGCCTTTGGCGATAACACGGGGATCTCGTCCTCGGACGGCTCGGCCGTGTACATGGGCGACTACGACGGACAATCGTCCGAACTCAGCATCGACTCCTACTGAGCCGTTAGCTGTGTGTGGCAATGATTGCCTCGACGTCTCGGTCGTCCTTCATGAGCTGCACAAAGGCCTCGTTGGATGCGTCCATGGGTGCAGTGATTGCTCCTGTGTGGTGTGGGATAGAGGATATTTTAGGGTTTTATTAATGTATGTAACCACATATACATTAGCATGAATCCATAAGGTAGAGAACAATACCACAAGGGGCCAAAACATACCTCGTGCCTCGTTGTATGCGTCCAGGTAGGCCTTCATGAGCACGGGGTCGTCCGTCTCCATCTTTTTCATCTCCGTGTGGGTCTCGATGCAGGCCGCCTGCAGCTGCTCAATCTGCTTGCGCATGGTGATAATGTTGAACAGCAGCTGTCCCCGCTTGACGCGCAGCGTGGTGTAGGTCTCCATGGGGGTCTTCTGCGGCTCCTCGACCTTGAGCAGCTCCTCGCGCTTCTGCACCTCCTCCCGCATCATTTTGTCCGTCTGCTTGGCCATGTCGCGCTGCACCTCCAGGATCTTGTTGCCTGAGTCGGCCTCCGACATGTCCACCTCGCGTATGTCCACCTGGGCCGCGACCTCGGCCTTCTTCGTGCTCGCGATGATCGGGAACGGCCGGCCCGTAAACACCGTCAGGATCGGGTGGGTCGAGTCGACGTTCTTGATAATGTCCTCGGCAAACACCTCGGCCTCCTCGCTCGTGGCAAATGTTCCCCGCACCTTCATCATGCCATAGAAGCCGTTCTGGTCCGGCACCGCATCCTGCGCAGGTGTAAAGCTCACCAGGGAGAACCGCTGGTTGGGGACAGCGGGGTCGACGTAGGACCGGTCCACCTGGCGGTACAGATTGAGGTTGGACGTGTCGTGCAAGGCCGGGACGGCGGCGGCCATCTCGTGGGCAGACAGGGGGTCCTCGTGGCGCACGGCCCGGTGGGCAGAGGGGTTGGCGGTCTTGGTGGAGCGGAGCGAATCGGGGCCACTGGACATGGTGTCTGACTTTTTTTTGTTGTTGTGTGTGGGTGTGCGTGGGTATGTTTTTTGTTTTGTTTTAGTGTGTGTATGTGTGGTATGTGTGGGTATGGGTTTTCGCTTTTTTTGTTGGGGGATGATGGGGTGATGTTTTTTTATATGGCTCGGTATGAATCGTACTTCTGCTGTTTATAACGGCATCTGCGCTACAATGTAGTTTCGTTTTTTTTTTATTGATTTTGATTGGCTACCGTCCAGTCGTCCTTGGTGTAGGAGACCCCAAAGCCTTTGAGGATCTCCAGCGCGCGCTCTGCGGCAAGGGTTTCGGCCTTGATCTTTGTGGCGCCCGACCCGTGTCCTATGGGGTATACTGAGGTCTCTGGGACCGTCCATGGAATGTTGTCCCGCAACATAATGGGCTTCCCAAGCATCTCGGGCTGGCTGCACAGGTTGATGGTGACGTCAAACATGTTGGTGGACTCGTTGCGCACGGTCTGGTATTGCAGTTTCCCCAGGGTCGAGTAGCGGTCAAACATTTCCTTGAGGCGACTCTTGGCCTCTGTGATATCGTTGTAGTGCAGCGACAGGTACTTGGTGTCCAGAATGCCCTTGATTATGGTGTACACCACCAGGTTGCCGGCACCTTCCTGGAGGTGCTCCTCGACAGAGCGGAACGTGGCGCCCATCAGCGCTTCGAAGACGTCCTCCATGATCTTCGGGGAGTGCATCTCGGGCGGCACAAACGCCTTGAGCCCCATCTTGTCGGCCATGTAGGCAAACGACGACGTGCACACCAGGTTGATACGCATACGGGACAGCACGCGCAGGTTTTTGGGGTCCTTGATCTCTGGGAACCGCTTAAAGATGTACCAGGTCACCGCCGTATTGACAATGGAGTCGCCCAGGAACTCGAGGATCTCATAGTTCTGGTGTGCATCGGTACTGTGGTGGGTGGTCGCCATGTTGAACAGGTTCTGCACGTACACGTTGTTGACGAGTGTGTCCACGTGCTCTGCCGACAGAGCGGAAAATGATAGGACGTGTCTGACAATGCTGTTCATGTTTTGTTTTGTTTTGGTTTGTTTTTTTTTTTTGGTTTGTCTTATGTGTATACAGATACATGTATACACATGAACACACATTGCGTTTTCTTTTTTTTCTGTTCCGTTTCACCCACAGAGTGGAAGTGTTCCGCAGTCCCCGGCAACGGCACAACACAGAGTGTTCGCAAACCCCGTGCAGGCGGGGACATCGCGGCACTTCTTGACGCTGGTGTAGTTTTTGACGGGCGTTGTGGCGTCAGCCCCACCCACTAGATCTAGTTGATGGTGTCGTCGTTTTTTGGGATGTCCATGTTGTCGAAAATAAAGTCCTCGTCAATTTCCTTGATCTTGTCTATCCCACTCTCATCCTTGGTCATGGGCACAACCCCATATGTGGAGGTGCCGTATGTGCCATAGGGGGAAGTCCCGTATGAAGTGCCGTATGTGCCATAACCAGAGGGGTCCATGCCGTACGTGCCATTGGCCACGTAAGCGTTCTCCACCGGAGCGGGTGGGCCAGGGGGTGCGACGACAGCGGCCGCGGCAGAGGCCACGGCGCTAGCGGCCGCGGCGCTAACGACCCCACCCCCCGTCTTAACGATATTTTTAACTGAGCCCTTGATCTTGCCACCGTTTCTTTCCTCACTGGTAGCCGCATCGGGGCCGTTTACCGGAACGGCCTGGACCATGCTCATGTACACCACCGCCATGATGAGGAAAATGGCCCCCAGAATGTATATGATATTAAGCTTGTTCATCGTGGTCTTTTTCAACGACCCACAAACCTTCTAACCAAATTTTTGTGCTCAAAAATAGAGGCTTTGGTTCTTCTTCCCACCCACGGTAAACGCCAAGATCAGGAACACTATGGCACCCAGCCCCAGGCCAATGAGGGAGCCTATGAACCACCAGTGCGAGATGGTGCCGTCCTCCTCCAGTGGCGGTGTAACGCCGGTCACCCCCGTTGCTGTTGTGCCGGTACTTGTTCCCGTGCTTGTGCCGGTACTTGTTCCCGTGCTTGTGCCGGTACTTGTGCCGGTACTTGTTGTCCCTGTGGTCCCTGTGCTCGTTGTCCCGGTACTTGTTGTCCCTGTGTTGGTCCCTGTGCTCGTCGTGCCGGTACTTGTTGTCCCTGTGTTCCCTGTGCTCGTCGCCCCGGTACTTCCTGTGCTCTTCGCCCCGCTGCTCGCCCCAGCAGTGCCCGAGGACCCACCTGTGGTGCCCGAAGCACCACCACCATCATCGGTGCATTCGCACTCCTCGTCGTCGTCATCCGATGCGAAAATGTCATCGTCCTCATCCTCGTCATCCGATGCGTCATCGTCGTCGTCGTCGTCGTCGTCGTCGTCTGCACGGGTCTTACCTTTCAAGTCCCAATTATCATTACCCCCACCTCCTCCTCCAGCAAGCCCGTATGTCGAACCCGATGATACCGACGGGGCCTTACTGGCCGGCAGCATCTGTTTCAGCCAGTACTTGTCCCGCACACTGAGCTTGTAGTTCTCCTTCATCTCGCCCGCCAGCAGACACGCCTTTGGAAAGCGATAAGTCATAATGCTTTCAGGGTCAAAGCTCGTTCCAAAGCTAGACTCCACGGGCACCAAGTCGCCGATCTGGGCATTGTACTGGATCCCGGTTGCGAACCCAAAGTATTTCGTGAGACACGCGCGGTCGAGTACAAGGGGGTTGTCGCGGCTGTTCTGAAACTCGTGGCGGAACCCGATAAAGTGCATAATTTCGTGGACCGTCACGGCCTCCAGGTTCAGGGCGGACGTGTTCTGGAACGCGGTGGCGCTGGGCACAAGCAGGTTGTAGGCGGAGCTGACCACGGCGTCGCGGCGACCGATGCCCTTCGCGACCCCGTCCAGTAGGTTGTGGAACTGGACACGCAGGTGCGACGGCGACGACAGAGGCACAAATGTCCACCGGGGTCCGATGAGAGGCACAAACTTTTTCTCAATGATGCTCTGGAAGTACGCCTGGTCCGTGGCGGTGCCGTTTACGAACGCAACGTGGAACGCCGCATCGCTCGGCCAAATAGTCTCGCTGGGGATAACAGCCCGATTATCAACAGAGGGGACCAAAAGGCAGGCCATCGTTTTAATTTTTGTGGCGCCAGTCTCATAACCGTCGATTTTTGCGACTCAGGCGTTGCACTACACGCTGCAGATGTGTCCGTTTCGCCACTACGCGCGGCACGTCGCCAAAGGCAATGTCGTTCTGGACGGACTCAATGAGGTCCGCGTCTAGCCGACGTGAGAGCCTCGGTAGCGTGTCGGACAGCCGCTCGTCGCCCTCGGCCTCCTCGAGCGAGCACACGGAGCAGTCGTCAAAGTCCTCGTAGTCGGACTCGCCAGTTGTCACGGTATCGGGGTTCTGCACATAGGCTCGTCGTTCCGTTGTGTATACATCCTGTGTGATGAGCCCCTCCTTTAGCAGGTGCGCGAGGGCATTGAGGTACGTCGAGTACGGGGGTGTGTTCTGCAGGTCCAGCATGGCCATGCGCATGCGGTGGTACTCTTCCGTGCGCTCCCTGGACTTGCCGATAAGCTCGTACCAGCTGTTGGATGTCCCGTCGACATCGGTCTTGGCCGGCACACAGTCCAGACTCACCTCCCAGTAGTAGTAGGTGGTTTCCCAGACAACGTGGAAGCGGGGGCGGCCTGTGGCGGGCTGGCGCTGGATGTTGTGCCTGGTGAAGAAGCCATTCAGGGCCGCGTACTCGGCCAGGGTGAATGTCATGGCTGGCGAGCCGGTCTTGACCACAGAGACGCCGCGCCTCCGGAAGGAGAACATGGGGTTTTTGATATGGGCGGGGGCGGTGACGGGATCATCCGAGTGGTAGAACTCGGCGGGGCCCATGTGGTGCAGGATATCGTACTCGGCATTGGTGAGTGGGACCAGGCTGTTGGAGACGGTGCGCCCGGCCTTCCGACATATGAAGCGGTTGATGCGGCTGACGAGATGGACCTTGTGGTTGCGAAACACGAGCGCGTTGGGTGGCAAGAGGTTGGCGGGAGTATCAACAGAGGGAGGGAAAGTCTGGATGTTGTACCCGGCGAGCAGGGTGCCGAAGACGGCCCAGTAGCTTACACGTTGAACCTTGGAGTTCATGCCATGGACGTGAATGCCATAGGCTGTCATGAGTGCGGTGCCTGTGAGGTTGGGGTTCTTTTCGCCAAAGTCTTTTAGGGACATGGGCTTGTTGGGTGTGGTGACGTACTTGTAGGTGCTTTTGTAAATGTTGTTGCCCGCAACAACCTCAAAGTTCACGTGGGACTTGCTGTGGATGGGTGGTACTAGGGGTGGTTTGCGCAGCAGGATGTTCTTTCTGGGACGGGTGCGGATGTCGGAGGCGTTCACAATGGGCACATAGTACCTGGCTCTGTCCAAGGCGTCGCGGAGGGGGATCTCTGGATTGCGGATGGCGAGTTTACCCTGGGTGGTACCGTAGTTGAACTGTACATTGGCCATTGGTTGATCATCAAGCTTATTCAGAATACCGCCCTGCCAGGCGAACTCAACATCGCCATCGTTTGCGGGGATTGCACCGATGACTTGTTTGAGGGCATCGAGGGGATCCATTATGGGTTATGGGTTTAGGGTTTAGAAAATCTGTGTTAAGCTGTGTTTCCGACTATGTGCTGCAATCTGATTGGACGCTGGGGTGCACATAATTCTCTCGACCAATCAAATCACATCATTCTAAACCAATTGGATCATCACATGTCGGTTTATTTGCACCGAGAACGGTTCTATAAATAGATCCACCGGGTGCAGCGTCGACAACGAGGTCTTTCCAAAATGTGCTGCAATCTGATTGGACGCTGGGAATGCACATAATTCTCTCGACCAGTCAAAACGCAGCATTCTAAACCAATCAGATCATCGCATGTCGGTTTACTTGCACCGAGAACGGTTCTATAAATAGATCCACCGGGTGCAGCGTCGACAACGAGGTCTTTCCAAAATGTGCTGCAATCTGATTGGACGCTGGGAATACATATAATTCTCTCGACCAATCAAAACGCAGCATTCCCAGCAACCAGGACGATTGGTTGCATTCGCATAATGGGGAAATATAGGCCGCTGCGGAAACATATATCTGAAACGTGCTGCAATCTGATTGGACGCTGGGAATGCACATAATTCTCTCGACCAATCAAAACGCAGCATTCCCAACAACCAGGACGATTGGTTGCATTCGCATAATGGGGAAATATAGGCCGCTGCGGAAACATATATCTGAAACGTGCTGCAATCTGATTGGACGCTGGGATTTCAGCATTCTAAGCCAATCAAATCGCAGCATTCTAAGCCAATCAAATCGCAGCATTCTAAGCCAATCAAATCGCAGCATTCTAAGCCAATCAAATCGCAGCATTCTAAGCCAATCAAATCGCAGCATTCTAAGCCAATCAAATTGCAGCATTCTAAGCCAATCAAATCGCAGCATTCTAAGCCAATCAAATCGCGACATTTCACACCATGATTTGATTTACCTCCCCGAAGTTCGGCGAAGTATGTAGATCATTTTATGTGTGTCGACCAATCAAATCAATACCGGACATCCAATAAGATCATCACATAGTATTTTATCTGCACCGGAAACGGTTCTATAAATAGATTCACCCGGTACAGCGTCGACAATGAGTCCTTTTCCAGAATGTCGCAATCTGATTGGACGCTGGGATTGCACATAATTCTCTCGACCAATCAAATCGCAGCATTCCTAGCAACCAAGACGATTGGTTGCATTCGCAAAATGGGGAAATATTGGCTGCCGCGGAAACATATATCTGAAACGTGCTTCATTCTGATTGGACGCTGGGATTGCACATAATTCTCTCGACCAATCAAATCGCAGCATTCTAAGCCAATCAAATCGCAGCATTCTAAGCCAATCAAATTGCAGCATCTCACACCATGATTTGATTTACCTTCCCGAAGTTCGGCGAAGTATGTACAGCATTTTATGTGTGTCGACCAATCAAATCAATATCTGACATCCAATAAGATCATCACACGGTATTTTATCTGCACCGGAAACAGTTCTATAAATAGATTCATCAGGTACAGCGTCGACAACGAGTCCTTTTCTAGAATGTCGCAATCTGATTGGACGCTGGGATTGCACATAATTCTCTCGACCAATCAAATCACAGCATTCCTAGCAACCAAGACGATTGGTTGCATTTGCAAAATGGGGAAATATTGGCCGCCGCGGAAACATATATCTGAAACGTGCTGCAATCTGATTGGACGCTGGGAATGCACATAATTCTCTCGACCAATCAAATCGCAGCATTCTAAGCCAATCAAATCGCAGCATTCTAAGCCAATCAAATCGCAGCATTCTAAGCCAATCAAATCGCAGCATTCTAAGCCAATCAAATCGCAGCATTCTAAGCCAATCAAATCGCAGCATCTCACACCACGATCTGATTTACCTTTCCGAAGTTCGGCGAAATATGTACAGCATTTTATGTGTGTCGACCAATCAAATCAATGCCCGACATCCAATAAGATCATCACATGGTATTTTATCTGCACCGGAAACGGTTCTATAAATAGATTCACCAGGTACAGCGTCGACATTGAGGTCATTTCCAGAATGTGCTGCAATTTGATTGGATGCTGGGAATGCACATAATTCTCTCGACCAATCAAAACGTCGCATTTCTAGCAACCAGGACGATTGGTTGCATTTGCAAAATGGAGAAATATAGGCCGCTGCGGAAACATATATCTGAAACGTACTGCAATCTGATTGGACGCTGAGATTTCAGCATTCTAAGCCAATCAAATCGCAGCATTCTAAACCAATCAACTCGCGACATTCCACACCACGATCTGATTTACAATTCCGAAGTTCGGCGAATCGTGTGCATCATTTAATCTACGTCGACCAATCAAATCGATGCCCGACATCCAATCAGATCATCACATGGTATGTTATACGTATTCTCACCCAAATGCACCGCATTCTGATTGGATGCTGGGCTGCACGTGAATCTCCCGGCCAATCAAAATTCGTATTCTATTTTTTAATCATACATTTCCCGAATCCACCAATCAGATCGATCAGATCTGGTAGAGTCTCGTCTGGATCGGGTCAATGTCACCCACCGCGGCCTGCGCCTGCCTTAGTAGCACCTCGTGCTGCTGTTTCCGCATCACCAGTGTTCGGAGCAGCATTGCATTGGCAGTAGGGTCGGTGCGCATGTACGAGTTGACGAGGAACCGTCTCGCCTGGTCCGAAAGGTTCTCGCCGTACCCCGGGAAGTTTGGAGCCATGTCTCGGAGCACGCTCTCGTAGCGCTCGATCATGCGTTGCTGTGACTCAATAAATTTCGCTCGATCCATTATTTTATACATGTGTATATATTTTTATGTATATATATCAGTTTCTCAATCCGCAAAGTCGCCACTTTCACACAGCATTCAAACAAACAACACCTAGTCTCTCTGTAACCCCTCCACCATGGATCTGCTTCGCAACGAGCTCAACATCCTCGACACCGGGGCCGACTTTGTCCGGTTCGCCGACGCCAACACCGCCACGCCCGTCCGCCTCGCAGAGTTCCTGGCCACCTACGAGGAAATCACCTTTGCCCACATCCAGCGCCTCTTCAAGCTCGAGCGCGGCGCAAGCTACGACTTTGCCCACAGCCTCTATCTCCACCTCGGCCTCGTCCCCCCTACCGCCCTCTACCAGTTCGGCTCCATCGAGGTCGCCACAGACCCCGCGCACCCCAACCGTGCAGTTGTCAGCGACGGCCAGCACCGCCTGGTCTGTACGCTCAACTTTCTGATCCTCTGTCTTGTTACGGTGATCCGCGCCCTACACAAGAACCTCGAGTCCCACGACCAGGCCGCCGGTCCCGCCGATGCCACCGCCTGGTACGCCCAGCTCTCGTCCACCTACAGCGACCTCGCGGATGCCCTCTTCACCAGCCCCTCGTCGTCTCTCAGGGTCCAGTTCAAGAGCGCCGAGGTAACGGCCTTCTACGACGGCCTCCTGGGTGCCGTCGACAGGGCCTCGGTGCTGGCCAGCCCCCTGGTCCTGCCGGCCACCGCCACCGCCTACCTCGCACACCCGCTCTCGGGCGTCGTGCGCGCCTGCGACGACCTCATCCAGCTCGGCCACGTGGCCCAGTCCGAGAGCCATTGTGGGCCCCACTCGGTCCACCCGGAGGCCGCCGAGTACTTCTACTCGCTGCGCGAGATCGCCAGGGTCCGCATGTTCAACTACGGGGACGTGTCGAGCAACTTTGTCGCCTTCCTGGTGGGCAACGTCCTGAACAACGTCTCCCTGACCCTCGTCGTGCACGGGTCCGACACTACCCACGTCAACCGCACCTTCCTGACCACGAACCACAAGCTGTCCCGCACGTCGCTCTACGACACCCTCCGCTCCACCATCATCACCCAGCTGCCACCAGACCGGCAGCTGCCCTACACGCAGTCGATCCACAACGCCTCCCAGCACCTCTACAAGTTCCCCGCCGTCCCCGTGGCCACGAACAAGCACCGGGGCATCCATGCGGCCGAGCTCGTCACCAACCTCTTCTGCGCCCGCTACCTGGACACGCCACTGGGCTTCCTCTTCACCCACACCCACAAGATGGAGCGCCGCTCCTTTACGAACCAGGACCACAGCCTCTTTATGCCGTCCATCATCACCGCCCAGACCGCCAGCGTGTTTGCTGGCTGGTTCGAGTCGCTCTGCTACGCCACCGCGTGCGTGCTCTCCTGCAGCCTCGCCCCGCTCACCGAGCTCTACCGTGCCGCCGCGCAGGGCGAGTACCCCTACTCTGAGCGAGACGAGCGCCGCTTCGAAGACGCCATCCGGGCCGCGCTCACGATCCCCCACTACACCACCTGGGGTGGCCTGGTCGCCCTCGTGGAACCCATGGTGCTCGCCGCTCGCCAGACGGACGTTCGCGCCCTGCAGACCGACATCGTCGAGGCCATGGCCGTGCTGGGCGCCGACTTTGAGCGCAAGTACGAGGCTGTGGTGCACGACTCCAACGAGTTGAGGGAGTCCTCGTACCGGCCCGTCGACATGCGCGCCCTCGCAGCCACCAAGGACAAGATGCTCGGGTTCGTGCGCGACGCACGTCACACCCTCAACACCACAAGGCCGCCCGCCAACCCGACCCTCAAGGAGGCCCTCGAGGCCTTCCTGCTGCGGGTGCCCGTGTACGTCGACACGGTGGTCTACGGCTCCCTGCTGAACCTGCCGTCAGAGGCGTCGGCCTCCGACCTCTACGGGAGCCGCCCAACTCGGGTGGCGGCGTTCTCGGCCGCCGTCGAGGACGCCCTCCTCCCGGGCTCGCGCGTCGCCAACGTCTTACTGCAGACTTCCCTCGCCAGCCTGCAGGCCGTCATCAGGGAGTCACGCCTGTTCCGACCACACATCCACGGCTTTGTGAAGCACGTGCTGCTCTCCGAGGCTGCGGCAACGGGGTTGTCGACGAAGCGTGGCGCCACGACGTCCCGGCTCCTCTATGCTCTTGCGGCCCGGTACGGGATGGTCAAGCGGCCCATCGTCAGTACCTTTAACAGCCATGTGGTGCAGGGTGTGGTCAGCCTGCCGTACTTTACCCCGCTCAGCCACCCAGTCTCGGCAACGTACAAGTAAGTCTTTTTTTCTTCTTCTCTTTTCCCGTCTCCCCTCCCCCTCTTTTGCTGCGGGTCTTTTGTCGTGTGTACATCTCGCTAACATCTACACCCCCCGCAGGCCCGAGGTTGAGAACGTGCTCTACGGGCGCACCATAACCTTTGAGTTCCTGACGAGCCACCTGCTGGTTTGCAACACCAACTCCAAAGCGTACCTCAAGCTCCCTAACGAGGGGCGCCATGCCATCTGGGACTGCGTCAACGCCTACTACCTCGGGCTCGGGACGCCCGGGGGGAAGCCGGAGGTCAGCTACCGGGCCATGCTGGGCATGCTGTCGTACTTTGCCGATGCGTTCGTGGCCGACTTTGGCCAGTACATGGCTCCGCAGTACATGGACGGCCCCACCACGCTCGAGCGAGTGCTCGAGGACGGCACCGTGGACCACGCAAAGCCAATGGCCGTCGCGGACTTTGACCTTGGCTTGTGAGCCGCGAATCTGGAAATGTGTATGTGAAAATCTGTATAAATAAAATGTGTGTATAAAAAAAAGAAAACCCCCATCGATCAGGTCTGGTTGTTGGCCAGAGTATGTGGCCGTTTTTTTTTCTTCTTTGAGCACTATAATATCGTGGCGCCGAGCGCAAAGGTTGTCATATCCGCACAACAACAACAACAACAACAACAACAACAACAACAACAACAACAACATGATGATGATGATGATGGACCAGGCAAACACCAACGTGGCCGAGTACACGACGGGCCAGCTGTGCGAGATGTTCTACGACGATTGCGGGTATCAAACACTTGCCCATTTCGACGATGAGCAGCTGCAGGTAGTGGTCAATCGACTGATATACAGTTTCCAGTACGAGCCGTTTCGACTGGTTAGCCGCGACCTGGATGCACCCGACACTGATATCGGCGCTTTCACAGAGGAGGAAATGGTCCCGCTGTGCTTCTACCTCCACTGCTTTCTGGACGTCGAGGGAAGGTACCTGCTGAACGCGGGGCCCGTGACAATGGCCCACGTACTCCGGGGTATACCCTGCGACGAACGAATCCCCGGCTGTGTGCTGCGTATGATTAGCCGGCTGCAGCCAGACCTGAACGCGGAATGCATGCAGATCATCTTTGAGCGCCAGCTCGTTGGCCGCAACGGCCGCCGACTCTTGAAGAAAAAAGACTAGTTGCCGATCGCCGGCACGTGGAACGCCGAGTAGTACGCGTACCGGCTGTGCGCCCGCAGGCAGTTCACCCTCGGCAGCAGCACGCGGCTGCTCTCTATAAACACGAGCTTGCCCGTGTGCACGCCTGTCTTGACATCCGGTACAATGTCATTGAGGTTTACTATGCGGTGCACGTGGATGCGCGGGTGGTGTGTCGGTGCCTCAAAGACCGGTGGGCTGCCGACCGTGACCACGGTGATGGTGAGGTCGGGATACACCTGCACCAGCATGTACGCCAGCACCAGCACAATGGCCCCGCCCCGCGAGTAGCCGGCGAGCAGCAGCGTCTTCGTGGCGGCGAATTTCGGCCGGAAGAACGACCACAGGTTCACCGCCCCCTCGGTAAAGCCCGCGTGGGCTCGCACGCCGCACGGCTGGAGTGTCATGGGTACCCTGACATCCACGAACTCGGTGCGCCGGTTGGACAGCGCCGCGGTCAGGCTGCTCGTCCCCATCACGTACCCCACTCCCTGGGTGCCGGTCGCGGTGATCCCAAAGTACTCCACGCTCCCGGGGGCCTCGTACTTTACGAGCCCGGGCGACTTGTAGAGCATCGACGTGACGCACCGGTAGAGCGGGAGGTAGTGGGCGCTGGGCGACGTGTCCCAGCCCGTCTGCATGGGCAGCGTAAACACGGTCTCAAAGATGGCCGTCCACAGGAACAGCATGATGAGAAAGTTGTACACCAGGTGGCCATTGGGCCGTGTCCGCATGACCCTGAGGATCTGCACGGCCACCAGGGACATGTACACGAGATTGTGCATTGATTTCATTTGAGCTCCAGTAAGCATTGGGCTTCAGTTTATTATAGGCTACAGTGATTTAACTGAAAAAAAAAACTAGGGTTTAGATTTTTAAACGAAAATAAAACATGAACAAAGTTTTTCCAATACTCGCTGTGCTCATGCTAGTCGCCCTGGTGCTGTGCGTGTGTCGAAGAGCCAACAGGCGCACGGTGTACTCCCTCCAACCCCGCGCGTTGAGCCGCTTTGCCTCCTTCAACGTCCCCACGTCGCGGCAGGCCGACTACACGGATCTGGACCTCAGCAAGGTGCCCAAGTACAACACGCTCTCGCCGCCGGACGGCCAGGCGGCGTCGGGCCTGGCCAACGTGGGCGCGGGCACCGTGCAGGTCCTCGCGGACGGCACGTACGCGATGAAGAGTGTGACCATTAGTGGCGTGCTGCGGGCGCAGAATGTGGGCAAGGCCATCATCAAAGGGGGTTCGGGGACCGTGTCGGTGGGGAGCGGCGGGGTGCTCGACGGCCTGGTGTTCGAGGGCGTCACCCCCGGCGAAACGGGGGTCGTCGAGCCCACGGGCGCGTCGCGGGTGACACGGTGTACGATACGTGGCACGGTGGGAGGCACCGACTCGATTCGGAAACGGAGCATGCAGGTCAAGGGGGGCCCCGCTGTGGTGGACAATGTGCTCTTTGACAAGCACAATGCAATGTCGCTCACGGCAGAGGCCTCTGTGGGTGCGGGATGCATCTTTTACCGGTGTGGGTTTATCGACATGACGGACAACGGGGGGAGTGAAGCTTTGAGGTGCGGCAGCTCAAGCCAGGCGACAGACAAGGGGCTCATGTATGTCGACGAGTGCCTGATTTCCGGCTCCCGAACTTCGGACAACGAACTCGTCAGTTTCAAGACCAGCAACTTGTACATGCGCTCGTCGACCGTGAAGGACAACCAGGGCGACGTGAGCTCGCGGTACGGCAACAGCCACACGTACACCAACAACTACATAGTCAACAACGGCGGGGGGATCAGGGTCTTTGGATCAGACCACATCATAAAAGGCAACGTGTGCAAGAACAACACCGGCTACGACATAAGCTTTGGGGTCGGGGCCAAGTGCGGCAGCTTCAAGGACAGCACCGAGTGCGAGTACATGGCCGTGGACAACATTACGTTTACAGGCAACGACATCGGCGTGCTGGGTCTCGGGGACAACGGGAAGGACAACCCAGAGTGCCCCAACATCAGCACGGAGGGCAACACCATCGGGAAGACCAATACGCAAAACGGGTGCGGCGCACGATCCCTTGCTGGGCGTGCCGTGCGAGCCGTGACCAAGTCCAAGGCGTGCTGCAAGACCAACAGCTCCGGCGGGCCGGCGCTCATGACCAAGGCCACGGAGCTGTCGGCGAGCGACGTAGGCCCCTGATTTCCCCGTTCATCGGCGATTCAGAATGTGCATCATGCCCACGAGGGCCACGCCCAGCACCACGCCCACCGCGAAATTGGAGCCCGCGGGCGAGGCGCCCCCCCGTCTACCCTTCATGTCTAGGGTGTACTCGTCGTCCAGCCCCCCTGTGACAGGGTCGACCACTGGCTCGTCCAAAACCCCTGTACCCTCCGACGACACAGTGGTAGTGGTACTACCCACCGTCGAGACGTTTGTCCCTCCCGACGATACGAACGCCGCGGGCAGAGTCGTCAGAAACTCACTCCCGTAGTCCGCATCCGCATCCTCCTCCACCTCCGCTTGCGTCAGCGGTTCGAGGGTCTGCACGGGCGTCGCCTTGTCCTCCTCCTTGGAAAGTATCTCCCTGTCCCCGACCGGCAGCGCATTGTCAATGTCATACTCCCCCTGCGTGTCTTCGTGCACCGCGACCGGGCACGGCTCGCGGTAGTTCGGGTTGCTAAACACCATCGTGTGCACGACCACGTCAATGTCCGTCACATAGACCGCCGCCGAGTCGAAAACAAACTCAGGGGGGACGCGCGCGTAGTGCTTGCGCGTCGCAAACGTGTAGTCGTACAGCGACCCGTCTTCAAACAGGTACGCGTGCTGATCCGTTTGCCGGTTGTAGCCGACCGCCACCAGCAGCTCGCTGTTCACCAGGGCCTGGTGCATCTCGATGGTGTTGCAGCTGCCGCCCCAGATGTACGAGTGGGTGTTGGTGGCGTCGTTCCACGGCTCCACGCGAGTATCGTCGTCGATGCGGTTCAGGCAATGCACTGTGGCCACAAAGGTCGCGCCAAACGCCTGCACGCACCCCACGCCCTCAAGGTCCAGGTACCCCATGACCCCCTTCGCGTTGCGTCCGCCGGCGTCACGTCCAAAGCAAAAGACCCGCCCGTCGGCCTGCAGCGCCGCAAAGGACAGGTTGTTGGTTACCACGTACTGGGTGCCGTAGCCCGCCTCCTTCAGGTAGAGAGGCGTGATCCCCAGCCCGGCGAGGTACAGGGACCCGTCCCCCATGTGGAACACAAAGTCGTACGCCGAGGTGTAGGTCGTCTTTACGTTTGCGTACGAGAGCCAGGGCAGCTGCACCATCGAGTAGTCGTCGTCCTCGTGGTACACGCGGCCGCTCTGCATCACAATCAGGTAGTCCTTGGGTGTTGTCAGGATCATCTCGGGGTCCTCGTCCACCGGCACCTCGATGCGGTTTGCGTTGACGTACACCCACCCGTTCTGCAGCACCACTATGAGCTTTTCATCGGTGATGGCCGCCTTGTGGATGGGCGTGCAGTACGGCATCAGCATGCCGCCGTGGTAAATGTTGCGCCCCGCCGTCAGATAGGCCACATTGTAGTTCTGGAGGTAGATCGTGGCAATTCGGTGCGGGACCAGGTAGTTGCGGCTCGCTCGGTACGTGTCTGTGTATCTGGCCATTTGGTCGCGATAGTGGACCACGTACCCCGTGTTTAGCGCATGGACGATCCGGGCCATCTTGGCCCGCGCGAGGTACTCAAAGGTGCCGTTCTCGCGCACCACATAGCAGGCCTGGGTGTCCGTGAGCACACAGAACGAGTTGAGGTTGGCAATGATGGCGCGCGGCATCTCGCCAAAGTCCACCCGGATACCCGGCTCCACGATGACGTACTTGCCGTCAATGTACGCCAGTTTTTTGCGCGACTGCGCAAACCGGTACGCCACCGGCACCGACAGATTGTCCAAGATCCGCCGGGGGATGCGCGCCGAGTGCACCAGTGACACGGGCTTGGCCATGCCGCGGACATTGTCACAGAGCACATTGTCAATGTTGATACACTTGGGCTGCGTATCCATGTTTGGTTGCTTGCTGTGTGTTGATTTTTCACTATATAAATCCACTTAAAGGTGGTTTTGCGTCTCACTTTTCACTTTTCACGAGACTTTTTACCCCCATCCCCCACTTGTTCTAGTAGTATACACATAATGCAGGCTTCTACAGAGAAATCCGTCATGATGGCGCTCACCTCACGCGATACCCCCGAGGCGATCCGCCGGCTCGATGCACTGGGGGTTCGGGTCCGCCCGTCCGAGCTGCCGACCCTGGCCCAGGTGCGGAAGCACGGCTTCTACGACTTTTTCGCCGCCGCCCTGGCCCGCGGCTACTACGCATCCGCCTCCCGCTACTACATGCAGCTCACCCTAAAGGCTATCGATACCGAGTGCACCCTGCGGCCGTTCATCTACAACCCCACCATGGCCGACCTCATAGTGGTGCCAAAGCTCACGCGGGACATTATCAACATAAAATCGCCCTCCGACTTTGAGGCTTGTGCGATAGAAGCGTCCATGTCTACGGAGGAGTGGGCCATCTTTGTCCGGCACTGGAGCAGGTACTTTGCCAGCCCCGACTGCGACGCACTGGTGCTGCCGGCCCTCGACATTATGTGCACCTGGAACGCCTTCAACATCTTTGGCCCCATAGCCCGCTCCAGTGGGGTCCTCACAATGCTCAAGCAGATCCTGCGCACCTGCGTGGCACAGCAGGACCCCAAGTACCTCTACGCGTTCTGCTTCGACCACACGTACCTGGCGCAGGGTATATTTTCCACTATTCTGGCCGCCGCAGCGCCAATGGTGGACGACCTGGCTCCGCTGGTGTTCCTGGGCAGCTACACTAATACGCGCGTGAAGCCACGTGATCTCTGGGTCCACCGCCTGGGCATAGTCGACCCGCACCGGCCGGTCGGCTCCTTCTATATGCTGCTGCTCCCCGACCACAGCAGTCTGGTGTGGGACGGCGTCGTCATGGACCTGCTGGCGGGTGTCTCCAAGTACAGTTTTGCCTTCTCAAAGACCCGGCTGACGATACAGACTCTGAGCCTGGCGGACATGCAGAGGTACTTTGTGCTGCCGACGGCCCCCGCGGACATTGAGCTCGTCAAGACCGTGTACGGCACGGCGCTGCCCGAGTGTGAATTGTTTGGAAATGAAACTTAATAAATTTTTATAATTTTTATTTATTATTGTAAAACTCAATCTCTAGTCCCTAAACGCTAGACGCTCACAGTGACCGGTGTGGCTCGGAGCCCACAGGCCCCCATGACGCTCTCGGCGTTCCGCGGCAGCCGGAACAGCCCGCCCGAGCCCCAGGAGGAACCCCACGAGTTCTGGACAAGGAAGCTCGTCTCATCGTAGCCGACCGCCACCACGGCATGGTTGAGGGGCGTCGTCAGGTCGCAGCCCGTAAAGACACCGCTGCGGTAGAAACGCAGGGCTGTGTTGGCGGCTATGGCGATGCTCACGGGCCCCGTCTGCAGTGCCCTCACTAGGTTGTCCTCGTCCGCGAGCGCGTCCACGGTGTGGAAGGCCGTGATGTACGTTCTCTCCGCCTGGTAGCACGCGCCGCCCCGGTGGCAGTACGCCTCCGGGATCTCGTACGCGTACTTGTCGGCCGGGCACACGCCGTAGTGCTTCACGTAGGCAAGCACGGCAATCGGGTACCCGCCGTCGCAGCGGAAGTTGCCAAACTCTCCCGAGCAGTCAATGATCTCGCCAATGGAGAGGCGCAGGTGCTCACCGTGCTTGATGTGCCAGTGCGCCTGCACCGTCTCGAGGGCCGAGAACGCGTAGCACGAGCCACAGGCCCCCTGGTTCTGGATCCCGGACATGCTGCCAGACCAGTCGATGGACGCCTTGACCTCGCCGGACAGGTCCAGGGGGTGGGCCAGCATGTCGTACCCGTTGGGGCGGCCCATGACGAACGGGTGTGCCTGTGCGGCAAACTCGGCGTCCGTGAGGTCGGCGTACTCGTTCAGGCCCAGCTCGTAGGACTCGTTGGCGCTGTAGATCTCCTCCAGGTTCTGGCAGAACACGCGCTTGCGCATGCTGGCCTCCGCGGGACTCGCATACACCTTGCCGTAGTCGGCCACGAAGCGCTCAAAGGCCACGTCGCACACGCTGGTGTAGCCAAATATGATGCTGGATAGGAAGCGTAGAGCCATTGTGATTTTTTTTATTTTTTTTCTGGTGTGTCCTATAATTGTGTTCTATACATAAAAGTGAGATTCGCTTTTTTTTTTTGGTTTAGATTGAAAGCACCAGGGTGCTAATGGCCGGAACGTGAATCATGCCAATGTCAAACTGCACAATGGGCTCGTAGCCATACTCGTCCAGCAGGTCCCGCAACGACGCCCGGGTCACGTGCACCTGGGCGTCCACCACGTGCAGGGAACGAGACACCGTGTCCAGGGCCGGGTCGTGGTGTGTCTCCAGATGGTCCGACACCCGGTGGTAAAACGTCTCCAGGAGCTGGATGGCCCGCTCAATGAACTCGCGCTTCATGTCGAGCTGCACCAGCTTGGTGCGGTACCGGGCCGCCGCCGCCGCATCCCTCGCTGACCCGAGGTACCAGCGCCGGGCGAGACGGAGGGCCCGCGGTGGCGCCTCCCGGGCCGCCGCCAGGTAGGTGAGCGACAGGTCGATGAGGAACTCGGCCACCCGACGCGAGCGGCTCGCGTTGACGGGGCTGATGATGTTTTCGATCGCCTCGGTGATCTCCAGGCCCCTGCGGCCCCCGCTGCCGTCCATCTTGAGGCGCTTGCCGCCGCCGTCGAGGTACTCCGAGTAGTGGGGGTTGTGCACGAACCCACCCACGATCGGCTTGCCGGTCGAGTACGAGAACATGCATGCCTTGCAGCTCGTGCAGAACATCTGGTCGCACCCCTCGATCTTGTAGACGTGGGACTTGCAGTTGGGGCAGGGGACGCTGTTCGAGCGCACGGTCGCCACCGACGCCACGGTGTCGTCGTCGCACTCGTGGCCCTCGTCCAGCACGCGCTCCGTGCACCGCACACAGGTGGACGCCTCGCAGGTCACGCAGTCGACCACCGTGCAGTTGGGCGCGGGGTCCAGGCGCGCGCCGCAGACCGCGTTCGCGCAGACGATGCTGGCGATAGTCGGGTTGTGGTGGAACTCGAGGACGTGGGCTCGTCGGTAGAGCTCGTCGACGCGGCTCCGGGGCATAAACTCTGTGCCCAGGCGCGTATGGATGGCGAGCACCTCGTCCATGGTGCTGTGGTGCACCGAGTCGCGGAGGAAGAGGAGCTCGCCCCGGGCGGCCTTGATCTTGGCAAACTGCGGCTTGGATACCGCCGCCTGGATGTCCTGGTACGTCACGGCCTCCAGGCAGAACATGCAGGCCCAGTCCTTGCCGTCCGTGGCCTGCACCTTGTAGTGGGTGAACCAGCACGTGTAACAGGCGCTGGTGTGGCAGCTCGGGCAGCCCGCGCCGTCGCGGTAGTGGGGCTGGACGATGGCGCCCATGTGGGAGCGCTTCGTGCCGGTGCGCAGGGTTGCGTCGACGCAGATGGGGCAGGTCGTGGCGGTGGTGGCAGTGGCAGACATGGTTTTGTTGTTGTCGTTTCTGGCGCGGAAGTCCGAAAGTGAATGGTTTTCTGGAAATGTTGTGCAATATATAAAAGCGATTTTTCTTTTTTTATTTTGTTCCCTCTCTCTCTCTCTCTCTCTCTCTCTCTCTCTCTCTCTCTGGGTTTTAGGGTTTAGGGTTTAATGGGTTTTAGGCGGCGCATCAGACTACAAGCATGACTATCCCGAAAATCATTCACTTGTCCTACAAGAGCAGGTCCAGTTTACCTGAAAAGTGGCGACGTGTGATTCGCGCTTGGCACCAAACACATCCCGACTGGCACATTGTGTTCTGGAGCGATCTGGACAATGAGCTCCTGGTCCAGCAAGACTTTCCCTGGTTTTTCCAGACGTACAATGCGTTCCGCTACCCCATCCAACGCGCAGACGCCGTGAGGCCCTGCTACCTCTACAAGTTCGGGGGCGTGTACATAGACATGGACTATCTGCCGCGAAAGTGCATCTCTGGTCTGTTTGCGGGTTCCGACAACGAGGTATACCTGACCACGTCCCCCAACGTCGGGTCGTCGTTCACCAACTCGTTCATGGCGTCCAAGCCGCGGGCCAAGTTCTGGATCACGTACCTCGAATCGATGATGGACGTCAAGGTAAAAATATACTGGACAAAGCACTTTGAGGTGATGAACACCACGGGGCCGGGCTCATCAACGCGGCGCTCATTCACCCGTGTAGTATATGTACGTCGGACCAGTGTTCGTCCGAATACCTTACGTCCCTGGAAGGCAAAAGCTGGAACGGGCTCGACACCAAGCTCATCAACCTGCTATTCTGCCAACCCTGGATGCTGATTGTCCTTGCGCTTGTGTTTGTGTTTGCGCTTGCGCTGCTGGTGCACTGGGTGTACCCTCACAACTCGACAAAGCCCTTGTAGTCGTTGTCTTCAAACGTGCACTGCACGTGCACGTTGGCATTCTTGAGCTCGTACACCTCCTGCTTGTCCCCCCAGTCGTAGAACGCGTGGTTGATCCACTCCGTCTGAGAGGTATCCGCCAGCCCCCACTGGGCCGCTCGTGCAAACCAGGTCTTGTACAGGTCGGGTGCGGCCGGTGATATGAGCTTGGACTGCAATGATCCCCCGAGGCATACGGCGCCGGCGAGGTGGCCCTCGGGCGTCTTCTCGTAGTTTGATGTTTGTGTCACCTGGCCGCGGTTGCCGTCGTCTTCTGCTGGGCCGTTTACCTCTACAAAGTCTGTCGATAACGAACAGCCTGTGTTGTTGATCAGAGCGTTAAGCGCTTTCATTCGCACACGCGCCTGCTGACCAGGTAGCGGATCTGAAATCGTCACCATATTTGCACCACAGATGTTGGTGTAAAAGTCCTGTGCACCGCGCCCACACGTGCACCGCATGTGCATAAAGTCCGGGTGCCGTGCAACAACACTGTGTATCATTTGCATGTACGCAATCTGTGTCGCCGAATCGGCTGTGGGGCAGCAGCCCATGGCGTCGGCCTTGATGCCCATGACCCCCCAGCTCTTGAGCCGCTGGACAAGGGTGTCAAGCCAGTCGATGGCGGCGTCCGACGGCTTGATGTAATGGTCGTCGCCCGCCTCATCGCCAATCGGGTCATAGCCCCGACCCAAGGTGCCAAACTCCTCTGCGGCATAGACATCGTCCCAGGTCATCCCCAGTGTCCACCAAATCATGGCCTCCTGCCCGTTGGCTTTGAGATCGGCGACCAGTACCTTGAACTCGTCGAGGCTGCCCAGCGTGTCGCCGTTGACGCCCTGGAAGTCCTCACCCGTCGAATAGCCCCCGCCGCCGCCGCCGCCGCTGCTGCTGTTCGCGCTGCTGTTTAGGTTCGCGCTGCTGTTTAGGTTCGCGACGCTATCACCCACGGTCCCACTGTCGAAAAGGTAGTATCCCGTCTGTAGGTCGCGCATGACGGTGAAGCAGTTGCGCACGTCCGCCTCGGTGAAGCTCTCCTCGAGGTGGTACGTGGTCAGAGCAGGCAAAAGCGCCCATTTCGGTGCAGGCTTTGACGACAGGCCGTGTTTGCAATTCATCACTTGTGCGTATTTCCGCAAGCAGTTCCAAAAGTCAGAACCAGGTGCGAAAGTGTACACGCACGTCTTGGGCGAGTTGATGAGCGAGAGGACTACACTACCTCCGCTAAATGTGGCCTTGCCGGTAATGGCCGGTGTGCGGTGCGGTGACGTGTTTGCAATCATCGTAGCCCCGGACTCGTCGTACACTATAAAGACGCAATGGTGTCAACTTAAGCGATTTTCTTTTTTTTTTTGGGTTATAGAACTATTGTTTTCAAATTGTCAATATGGACAAATTAAAATCATTTTGCAACCTCCAAGACCACAAATGGATTCTTCGAAAACGGTCTATAACTACATTCGACGTCGTCCTCCACTACATCCTCACTGCTGTGTTGAACATCGGTGTTCGCACAGCAGTTGCCATGTCCGGTTGTACGTGTTCCCCCACGGCAATGGCAAAGGCCATGAATAGAATTCCCTGCTACGTACTCGAATCGATATTGCGAGAGTACACGCCACAACAACCATATCCGTTACGGATGCAAACAATTGCGGTTGACGGCTCGTTTATCCGCCTTCGGCCTAGACTAAGGGCGGATTTTAAAGTGTCGAGGAATAGCCGTAAATATCCCCATGCGCTAATTAGCACAATGTACGACTGTCATACACATCGCGTCGTCGATTCACAAGTTTTTGTATCACACAACGAACGCGACGCATTTCTTGCTAGATTTGTATCTCGCGGTGATATGTATGTATTTGATAGGGGCTATTTCAGCCGGACGTTGGCGGACAAAATACACACCAAAGGATCGTACTTTGTCTTTCGCGTTAAACATAATCAGAGATCATTCCCCTCTTACACACGGCGACACTCTTACATACACGACGGTAAGACGTACCATGTCTTAACCAATCTGTTCTGTACTAAGTCCTGGGCAGATTGCCCAGGCGTATGGACATCGCTGGAAGGTAGAAACTTACTTTCGCCATATGAAACAGACACTTGGCAACCGGGTCTTTCAGAAGCAATCGATTAGTGGTATGCAGAAAGAATTACTTGTCAGGCAGATTGTGGACCTCATCTCTCGCCAATCCGATTCGGTGATGTGGAGTAGGTCTGATGTTATGACTCAACTTGCAACATTACTCCGAGATCATACTGCACCACGTCGATCAAAAGCACCTCATGTGATTGAAATGTATCCAATTATATCTCTTACACCTATATCGCGTGGAATAGTTCTTACCAGATCACCACCAGCGATTGATGGCGTTGCGACTGTATTCAATTGGTCTAGATGTAAATCGGGAATAGGGTAATCCCCCTGTGTCCAAGAAACATGGCTGATCCATGGAAGACATCCTACTCTTAAGGTTTATGAATCGGTTTTGAATGATGATACGTAAAACTCGGAATTAGTATATAAGGGCATTCAAACTGTCAAATACAATTCACAATTACACTGTGTATGTTTTATACAGATAGATTTGCAACACAATGCCCCTAATCAGCAAGCGATCGCTCTACATCGATCTTGCAACCTGTGCGAATCAGACCCCCGGACTTAATGTTAGTATGATCGACAAGACATCCGCTGAGATGATCGAGGTCTTAGCGGGATACAATCACGCTGTCGTAGGTGGATTTCAGCGTCTGGTCTTTGTTCTACCCCTCTACCAAGTTGACTCAATGAAATCTATGCACAAGTTGGTGCACGACGCAAGATACAAGATTAACCATCGGCGTACTCCACCTATCGTCTGGCCCCATGTGCTGATAGATGCAGCCCGGGTTGGCATTCGTCGCAACCATGTGGACATTGTTTCTAGTGTCGATCCTGCTCGATGGATTGCAACAAATTCGTCCACCGAGGATGTTGTGCTGACTAGAGATAAGGTAGTACTATGGGCAAGAGGTAGACACACCACCAACCTCAAGTACTTGTACTCGGCAGTTGACTCCGACATGATTGAGACATTAGACGACTATAGTAATACACCCACACCCAATTCGATCATTGACTGGTGCGTGTACGAAGTAGGAACACTACGGCGAGCGTTTGCCATGTCAAGAATGACAGTGGTAAATGCCACCCACGCCGATCGCTGGGACCCCAATCTATTTCAGTCTCGGCGCGCCGAGGATCATGTAGATCAGATGATGCGCTATATCAGGGCCGAGTATGAAGAAATTTCGGTTAAGCGCGAGAATACCACGGGTCGAGCTGAGTCGAAATTGGACAAGCGGTTGGCTGTTTTGGATGCAATAGATCGCATCGATATTAGCTGGTTCGGACACCTACTATGTCGCATGACATCAGATAGCCCAGTCGCTACGCGTGGGACGCCTATGCGTGCATTTGAACAATTTGACTTGTTTCACAACGGGGAGCTGTCTTTGTCACAGTGTTTGGGGGAGGAGAAGCATCAACTGCTTCAGAAGGTCGCAAGAAGTGCCCCTAAACGAAAATTAGCATCTCGCCTTTGGACCAGGCAGAAACAGACCAAAGAGAATTCATCCACCCAACGTCCAAAGAATGGGAGAGTATCTATACCTAGAACACACAAGTTCACCTGGGAAGTTGGACGCGAAGAAGCACTGCTCTACTGGGGTGTGAAGAATGAAAGACCCAACCGCTTTGTCGGGTTGTTAGAGATGGCGGACACTGGAGCATTCAAGAAGCTGGGAAACGATGAAACTATAGACTATGATCCGACGTCGAACACCAGGAGGCCTAAAGGAGATTTGCTGATATGTGAAACGTGTGGAGAGCGCGTTCAAGACCTGATGAAACACACCAAGGCGGAACATTGGTTGGAATGTCCAGTGTGCAACAAGTCATTCGAGACTCTCAAGGACCACATATGCGTCAAGTGCCCCAAGTGCTGCAAGACAATGTCAAGTCTAAAAAAAAGCACAAGTGCCAGATGTGTGGGAAGTGTGGGTCATTCTATGCAACGCGACACTATTGTGGTGAGTGTAGCGGGTGCGATGCCAAGTTTAAATCTAAGAACGCTGAAGATGCACATAAGTGTCCCGGGAAGACGAAGGAAAGGTCTGTGGACAACACATCCAAACGACGCCTGACGAAGGCGTCTGAACGAGACTCTATAGGGGTGTTGAAGAAACAGAAGTTGGACATCGACTCTGTTGCAAAAAATTATACCCGTGAAGAGACGGAAGCGCAGCGGGGATTCTAATGTTGTGCGCGATAAACTGGCTCTTACAAAGGGGAGTAAGCGTCAAAATCTGGATGGATGTAGAAATAGAACAAGGTATACCACCATTGGGCGACTTCCACATGCAAAATACACCATCCATAGATACATCCAGCGATGTAATCGGGAGTGGTACAACAGGTTGTCGTTGTTTATTGATGGAGCGTCAGATAGAACTCTCGAGGACTTCTTGGTGTGTTTCTGGGATTAGAAGCCGGTGTAGCTTCGGTTGACGTGGGTGAGAGAGTGTAGAAGATGTGGTGGGCCCACTTGATGATGACATAGCTGCCGGTGACGAGCTGAACTCTGACGTAGACTCGGTGGATGTGACCAAATTGGCTAGTCGTCTCACCGCCACGGTAAAGGATCTGGTATACAATATCCGACGAAAGGATTGGCGACATCGTTTATTGAGGTGACAAAGCTATTTTGTCAAAATTGGATAGAGACATTGCAGAGGCGATATGCTGAACTCCAGTTGCTTGTGGACACACCGGGGACGTTTCAGGTCATCTATTCGACCGTGAGAAGTCATGATGATATTGTTTTGGACAAGCTAACACCAGTTGGTCGAAAGCTGCCACTTGCAATCCGAATTGATCCTTCTGCATTACTCGGGATGGCAAAATCGTGTTGGTCCACAACCGAGGGTCGAGGTCGGAAGATACCAACAGTCGACGAATCGCAGTACAGTCAATTTGATGTAGTTCCCAACACAGACCAATTGACGGGTATGCATGTGCTTATCGGCAAGGATCTTACCCTGGAGGTTGTGAAGCGGATGAACAAGGCGAACAAACTGGTAAGACCATCGTTGATGATCTCGAAAGGTGTTGTGCGACTACTTGAGCGAGTTCCCGACTACAACAAGACGATGAAGATGGGGTGATGGGGTCAACCTTGAGACTATTCTCGGATCGGAGTATAAGGCTGGTGGATTGTTTGGTTCAGCAAAGGTGGGTAAACAGATTAATCGAACATATCTGGCAACACTGAAAGATCTGTATGCACAGTATGGTGACAGTGCAAGAGCAAAGTTTGTCAACCGCCCGATTGTGACCGTGGACCCGAATATGCATGAGGTTGTGTTTGGAGTATTCTATCCATCCAGACTGAGGGTGAAATATGTTGACAACGATATGTCCGAACACACAAAGTACAAGGTGTCAGTGACGTACAGGACATTTAGTGTGAGTGCAGCTACACTGAGGAACTCGTCGAAGCTATGGCGGGTGTACTTGGCAAAACACCCGATCGCGAGGGAAGGGTCATTTGCAAAAGTCGCAAAATCTGTATTTAAATCCGAAGCTGTAGGTGCACGTGGACTGGGTGAGCGGCTGAAGGTCCAGTTTATACAGCACGTGATGCGGATGTTGTCAAGGTACTGCAGTGAAGGGCGAGCTGGCTACAAAACACTAGATCCTATTGTGTTGTATGGAGATGGACAATTTACGAGCAACGCGAAGGGGCTTGTTGGCTTCGGACAGACATTGGTTCGAGAGTTGAGCAAACACTGTTTTGTGATGTTTTCAGAAGAGTTCAGAACATCACAGGTGTGTTCTGTGTGTCATACGAACGAGCCGATGACTCCTGTAGCTGTTGGGCGTCACGCACCGTTTAAGCACATGCGCTGCATGCATTGTGTGACAGGTGAAGGTGTGACAAGGAGAAATCTATTGTTTCAGCGAGACGTGAATGCGATATTGAACATGTTTCGCAATGCACTGGAGACTACGGTACTTGGGGATGTCGGGAAGGTCTTCAGACGAACGAGGAATACACGACGAGCCATAGGGTAGATATATAGATATATAGATATATAGATATATAGATATATAGATAGAAAAATCATGGGATTTGCCATCCAAGGCATACCCTTTTAAATTCAGAACGTGCCGTTATAGGAACGCAACATATAGACAATTGTATGCTAAGTTAACATTAATGATAAAGACGGGGATTGTACCCAGGTTGTTCTTGTCATCGCCGGCGACGCCATCGCCACTACTCAGCACACTGAGCTGGTCGTCGCCCCATTTGCCTGGGAAGCCATGCCAGCACATCACCTTGCTGCCCTTGGGTGTAAACGCGGCGCTCTTGTCACCAGCCCGGAAGGCGTGCTCGCGGACAAGTCGATCAGTCAGTGTGGCCCCGCCCCTGTAGCCCGACGAGCCCCCGGCGGCCTGCGTGGGGCTCCGCGTGGGTGCCCGTGAGCTGCGGGCCAGCAAGTTCTGCTTTGCGTTCTTCCGTCGATCAAACACCGATACATAGGGGGCACCCTGTGCGGGGGGCGCGGTTCGAGAACGCATCCCCCACACCACCAGGGTTACTAGTAGTATTACAAGCGTGACTGCTAGGACAATTAGTTTCATATTTTATTTATCATGTTCCAAACCCTAAACCCTACACTAGCCACGGCCACACAGTAGGCCACCCGTCAAGCACGTCCACGATGCGTGTCTCTACATCAAGAAACACTCGCTCGC
Source organism: Sphaeroforma sirkka (assembly GCA_001586965.3). Lineage (NCBI taxonomy): Eukaryota > Ichthyosporea > Ichthyophonida > Sphaeroforma > Sphaeroforma sirkka. The sequence goes on along the minus strand of LUCW03000005.1, from coordinate 273,922 downwards.
GGTCAACCCAGCGCCCGCCGCTGCCCTCGATGGCTCGCTGGAGCTCACGTCGCCGCTCCCTGGCGTAGTTGGTGTAGTTGAACAAAAAGTGCATCTGCGCCATCCGCGTGGCCACGTGCTCCACACACAGCGGCTGCTCACCCGCCACATACGCCTCGCACAGGCTGCTGTCGGGCCTTCTGGACAGCCCCAGTCTGCCGAGTGCGATCTCCAGCGAGATGGCCCGCTCCGCCCTCTCGTAGCCCGCGGCCATCGCCAGGAAACAGTCTACACTCGCGTGGGTACTCTCTGCATCGGCCGCCGGGTGCAGCAGCGTGTCCGCGCTCTGCTGCAGATACGCAAGCTGCCGACCTAGCGTCAGTCGGGCCAGCACGGTGGCAACGCACTCTTGGACCTTAAAAGCCCTAACCCCAGACACGGGTCGCCAGACCCTCCTGTCGAGCAGCACGGTGCGCCAGACAGGCGGCACGAGCTGCAGGACCGTGTTCATCGAGCGCAGCGCCCCGAGCATCGAGTCCAGGTCAATGCCCTGCTCGTTCCGGGCCACCCCCAGCAGCAGTCCTGGATCGGCCGGGGCCCCGAACACGGCCTCGGTGAGGTAGTCAAGCTCGCACGCAGCATCGATTCTCTCGTACACGTTGCCACAGAGAGCCCACGTGCGGCTGTAGAACAGGTAGCCCAGCCAGTCCAGGCCCTTGCAGTACGCGCGCAGCCGCAACTCCTCTATCTCTGACTCGATGGAGAAATGGCGCTTGAAGAGCTTGCCATAACGCACGAATTTCTTCAGGGTTCGCTCGTGCAGAGGCGCACCGGGCCACAGTGTCAGGACCCGTTTGATGCGCTGCACAGGTGTGTCCAGGACACCCTTCTCCTCGGTAGTGTGGAACGCGTCTGCGATACGCTTCTGGAACAAGATGTTGGTCGTAACGGCCCTCGCGTCCCTAGCAGACACGCCCTTGCCCTCGTGGAAGGCCAGGAACCTGCCAAGGACCTCCCGGCACTCGTCGGCGCTCCCGAGGTCTACGCCCATGGGCGGCTCCCCCGTGTACATACACAACACCAGGTCGATCATCTGCAGGCTGTAGGTGTTGACCAAGCGCTTGCCGTAGGGGCCAGGGCGAGTCGCCTGTGTGTAGGGCACAAGGGTCGAGGGCCAGCCGGCCATGCGATGGGGGAGGTCCTCCGCGGTGACGGGTGTGTCGGGGCCCTGCCGCACACGCATACCCACCACCAGAGCGCACATGCGCTCCCAGTGCCGCTTGGGCATATCGGCGGCGACGTGCCTGGGGCAGATGCCCAGCCCCGGGATGTCCGTCTCGGGGCTGAGCCAGTACGCGGGCACACGTCGGCGGTGACTGGCCATGCACAGGAAGCAGATGGACGCCAGCTTGGCGCAGACCAGGTCCCGCCATGTCTCGGAGGGACCGATTTGTTTGCGCTTGACGCGAAACGCGGGGGCCACAAGTCCCAGAGCGGCCTCCTGGAACGGCAAACCCGGAAGAACATAGGTGTAGATTCTCGCTGCGGCAAGGAGCGGTTTGACCTGCTCAAACGAGAGCGTCTCCAGACCGGGTGGCCAGCGATCGTGGGTTGCCACGTAATCGAGGACGGTGTCGATGGCCGCTGGAGAGAGATCGCCGGTACCGGAAGCCTGGTCCTGGCCGGGTGCGTACGAGTTAATGTCTACGAGCATTGTTCAAACCTGAATGTTTCAAAAGGTGTGAGTAATGAAGATATGGCAAAAGGGAATGTTGCTTATATACGGAAATCAACAGAGTTTATTCACTTCTCTAGCCACGGCCAGGCAGCGGGCCAGCCCCCCTTCTCGTTGACAATACGTCTTTCCACTCCGGCGTATACGGCAGTGCGGTCCACCCAATCGCCGTGGCACCTCTGTCGCCTTGCCGCCTGGAAGGCCTCCTGTCGGTCCCTCGCGTAGCTAGTGTATGAAAAAAGATAGTGCATCTGCGCCATGCGCGTGGCAACGCATTCCACATCGAGTCCACCGGCGGCAATGTACTGCTCACAGAGACGACTGTCGGCACGGCGCTGTAGCCCAACTGCGTCAAGCGCATTATGTAGTGCCACAACGCGCCCAATGTACCCAGTGTCGTCGATGCCCCTGGTGTCCTGCATCACCCTGTCCTGCAGATCGGGCTCCACAGTGCCCAGAATCATTCTCACGCAAACATAGTGGTTCACGTTGACGGTGGTACTCTCAAAGTCCGCGTTGCCCCCCAAGGTGGACGACATATACTGCTTTATAAACAACAACTGATCCGCCTCCGCAAGCCTGGTGGTAACAACACCCACGCAAGCGCGTAGCCGGGACTCATCAAGCCCCAGAGGGACCCACCGTTTCTGGTGCAGCATGTCGAGCAACAAAGCGTGCCAGGTCTCTGGTACCACACGCAGCACAAGGGTTGCACACCGCAGCACGAGAATGGTGTGCTGTACATCCCGGGTGGCGGACTTAAAAATAAAGTCCACCAAATCTTGCGGCTCAGGGGCCATGTCGAGGGCCGATCCCGTCTCGTGGCACTCGGCCGCGGCATCAATGCGTTCAAACAGGCCTTCCACCAGACAATCCCCGGCCTTCTTGAAGTGGGCCTCGGTGAGCCACGCAAGGCCCGCCGAGTAGGCGCGGACCTTCAGCTCGAGCAGCGCATTGTCCAGCGAGGCATGTCTCACGAGCAGCTTGCCGGACTTGACGAAGCGCTTGAGGTACGCTGTGCCCTGGATATCCACGCCCGGCCACATCGCCAAAACGGTGCTCGCCCTCTGCTCGGGTGTCTCAGCCTGGGTGTCTAGCACGGAGTCTCTCGCCCGGAAGCGTTTTGTCACATACTCGTCCCAGAGGTCGGCGGTGGCCAGCCCCCGCTTCTGCGTGAGGGGATTCGCCTCCACAAACTCGTCTAGTTGCAGTCGAGACGTCGCGAGATCGGCGATCGCGCGAGAGGGGTCCAGATCCGGTTTCCCCGTGTACAGGCAGCGCACGAGGGTGACGTCCTCCTCCGCATAGATGTTGCTCACGTACATTCCAAAGCGCCCGCGCATAGTCTCCTGTGAATACGGGATAAGGTGCGTCGGCCACTTGCCCAGTACGGCCTTCATGCACGCGGTGCCTAAGGCTCGCGTATGCTCGTACGCGAACGGCAAATCCCGCACGGCCATGTACATGCGGCGCCAGTGGCTCGCGGGCATGTCACTGAGAACATGCTTGGCACACATGCCCAGCTTGAGGTCGTCACACGCCTCGCTCAGCCAGTACGCGTCCACACGGAGTCGCGGCTTGGCTAGACACAGGAAGCAGTTTGTGGCCAGCTGCGCCCGTACAATCGAGCACCAGCTCTCGTCCTTCCTGAGCCGCTTGCGCTTCACGTGGAACGCCGGGGCCATGAGGCCCAGCACGGTTTCCTGGTGGGGCATAAACGGCAACAGGTAAGTGTACGGGGGAGCAGCCGAGAGCAGCGGCTGGAGCTGCAGGAACGTCAGCTCCTCGAGCCCCTCGGGCCACCGGTCCTGGGTCGCAACGTGGTCCAGGATGCGCTCATGGATGGCCGCGATGGCCGATGTGGCGCCTAGAAACTCTGCTGCCCCAAGCGACGACATTTCGGGGAAGCTGGCCACAAGCACGTCTCGGATGACGGGGGTGGCAAAGGCTAGTGGCCACGGAACGTCTGCATCGAACACGGGGGCGTCTTTGAGAAGCGCACAAGACGAGCGCTCCACGGTGCTGATTTCACCGTCAACAGTGGACTGAACAAGCATGATGAAATAATGGAGGATATGGAGGATAGTGGTGGCAGAGTGGCCCTTTTGTACAATTTTGTAGTAGTGTACAGTCCCGAAGACTCATTTTGCCTGTAGGCCACGAGACAGCCTCGATTGGTGGTCAATTCAACCCCTGCTCGGCCTGGGCAATGTGGCTGGATGTGTCGCGTAGTATAAGTCCCTAAATCGGTCTATCCACAGCCTGGGAGTGTGATCGTTCTCTGGATCGCTACAATACATGAGATGCAAGGCGACGGCATACACTGGCAGATCATTGTAATTTCTTCCCGGACCTATTATTTCAATGATGCCCCTGAGTGCGGCGTCGTGCTCCTCGGTTTTAAATTGAGTCTGTCTCAGTTTTGCAACGAACGGCCGCAGCCTGTACTGAGATTTATTCAGTTTGTTTATCACCGTGCTCATCCGGATGACACAGTATTTTGTGGCCAAATTGTGGTGAGCAATGGCCTGTTCGTCGACGCATTTAAACTCTGATAAACATTGCCTTTTTCGTGTAGCTGGCCTATCAAGTGCCTCATTGTCCCGTGGACGAGGTGCTGGGTGTGTCTGGGGTGTGGATGGCCCACCCTCATTGTCCCGTGGACGAGGTGCTGGGTATGTCTGGGGTGTGGATGGCCCACCCTCATTGTCCCGTGGACGAGGTGCTGGGTATGTCTGGGGTGTGGATGGCCCACCCTCATTGTCCCGTGGACGAGGTGCTGGGTATGTCTGGGGTGTGGATGGCCCACCCTCATTGTCCCGTGGACGAGGTGCTGGGTATGTCTGGGGTGTGGTTATAGTGTGCGGTGGAAATTGACCACGGATCAATGCACGGTTGTCACCCCGCGTGTACTCGGGGGCTCCATCGGCTTGCGCTCTGTACCCCGGTGGTGTGGTCCCCGTTAGTGTTTTTAACAGGTTTTCAAGTACTATTGATCGCTTGTACTGTTTCTCGAGCTTGGATACAACATTATACATTGATCTCAGATCCGCCATTGAGTCCAGGTTGATCACTGCAAGAATGCCGATCTGCTCATCTATACATGTTTGTGTGTGCTGTAGTTTTTTTATAGCCTTCTCCTTAACGAGATTCGTCATGTTGTTTTGTTATGTAACGATAAAAAAATGTTTAGCTAGTCTACACGCGGACGCTTCCTCCAGGACCCTCTTTCAGACTCCCCCTCAGTGTAACTGACTGGACTGTTGAGTACAGAGTGTCCATCAGAGTTCCGATCAGCGTCGTCTGCCTGAGTTAAACGTTCGATCGTTATATTCAGATGTTCGATGGCCGCATACAATTCAAATTGACGATTATACACGGATGTGGATTCAAGGCATAATTCCAGGCCCCGGCTTGAATTTCTTGAACCAACGTCGACTAATTCGTCGATTAAATGAAATATGTATTCATTATTCCTGTGAAATTCGTCCAGCAATTTTAAAACGGCGGTCCGTTTTTGCTCGAGGAGCTCCCCGATTTCACCTCGGATCGTGTTGTGCATATTTCATTAATGTGCATATTTAGTTACCGAAAATAAATTTCATTTGTACAATTTTGTAGTGGTGTACAGTCTCGAGGACTCACCTAGGAGCAGTTTATTTTCAATGAATACCTAGCCACGGCCACACGGATGGCCACCCGTCGAGCTCGCTGACGATCTGCGACTCCACTGTCGCAAACACAGCCTCGCGGTCTACCCACACGTCGCGCCCACTGTCCGCTATGGCCTGGCGGAATGCATGCTCCCTCGCCGTCGCGTAGTTGGTGTAATTGAACAAAAAGTGCATCTGAGCCATGCGCGTGGCCACGGCCCCAATGTCCAGCAGGCTGCCCATGACGTAGGCCTGGCAGAGGCTACTGTCGCCCCGTACAGGAACGCCCACCCTGGCCAGCGCGCAGTGCAGAGCCACCACCCGTTCAATCTGGGTCGTGTCGCGCAGGCCGGCAATCTCCATGTACACCGCCGGCTGGAGGTGCGGCGGCATGTTCTCCAGGGCAAGTGCCATGGTCAGGAACCGGTCGACGCTGTAGGCCGTACCCTCCGGGCTCGCCTGCACGCCCAGCAGCAAGTTGGCGTTCTGGTGGACGTACATGAGCTGCTGCCTGGGAGTCAGGCGGGCGAGCACGACACCAACGCAGGCCTCGACAGTTTTAGGGTCCAGTCCCGAGTGAGGCTCCCAGATCGTGCCGTCTTGCAGCATACCCCGCCAGGCCATGGGGACGAGGCCGAGGACAACGTGCATGGAGCGCAGCCTGCCCAGCGTCGCCTCAAGGACCGGCTGCTTGGTCTCGACCAGCCCCATGAGCTCCTCGGCATCCACGCTCGTGCCCCACACGGCCATCATCAGGTAGTCGTACTCGCAGGCGGCATCAATTCGCTCATACACCCCCTCGTCCGAGACGAGGGTACGCGGGTTGAGCCAGTCAATCTCACTACAGTATGTCCTGAGCCGCATCTCTGCAATCTGCGACTCAATGGACTTGTGGCGGGCCTGCAGCTCACCGGATCGCACATATCGCTTCAGCATTGTTCTCTTCACCGGAGCCCCGGGCCAGAGGGTGAGGACCCGCTCGGCTCTTTGCACCTTGGTCTCTGCACTCTCGGCCTTTGCGTCCCGGCAGATGGTCTCTGCAACACGCTTCTGGAAGAGTGCGCTGGCTTCCATGACCCTCTGGTCCCTGGACGTGACCGGGCTGCTCTCGTGCAGGGCCAAGAATCGGTCCATAGCAGCCCGCGACTCCACACCACCGAGCCTAGCTCCAGGCGGCGGGCTGCCTGTGAATAGAGCAATCACAATGTCCACCATTTGTCGGCTGTAGCGGTTGATGGTATAGTTTCCATACTTGCCCTCAAGCGTCTGCTGGCTGACCGGAACAAGAAACTTGGGCCAGCCGGCCAGATCCACCAGCAGGGCTTTGACGGTGGTGATGGCTTCGCGGCCCTCGCGCACCAGGGGCATGGTGGATACAGCCGCACACATCCGCTCCGAGTGCCTCGGCGGCATGTCCCGGCCCACGTGCTTGGCGCAGATGCCCTTCAGGCCCGGGATCTGGTCCTTGAGCCAGTAGGGGGCGACCAGCTTCTGCGGCTTGAGCATGCACAGAAAGCAAATGTCCGAGAGCTGCGCGCACACAAGCTCGTGCCACGTCTCTGGATGCTGGAGGCGCCGGCGCTTGACCCTAAATATTGCCGCTGTCCGCTGAAGAACGAGCTCCTGGAAGGGCATACCCGGGAGCACGTACGTGTACGCCGGGGCAGCTGCGAGGAGGGGCTTGGCCTGCTGGAACGAGAGGGCGTCCAGTCCCGGTGGCCAGCAGTCGTGGGTGGCGACGTGATCCAGGATGGCCTCGATCGACTGGTCAAGCGGCCAGGCGGCGGCACCAGCATCCGGCTCAACGCAGTGGTTGGGGTGGTCGGCTACGGGAAGATGGATATCAAGCATGATGAGAAGAAGAATGAAAAAAATGAGACAAGGTGCACGACTTATATACAGATTTTCAGAAGCGAGGGAAACACAGAGGGGCACGGGGCAGCCCCGATTGGTGGACCTTTTTAGAATTGAAATATCGAAACATGTTTTTTTTGTTCTTGTATATAAAGCGCCTGAATACACAAACCAAATCACACTTTTACAACAACCAACACCAACAACCACAAGCCAAACATGATTTACTTTACCGCACTCTGGGCTCTGGTCTTCTCGGCCACAGCCACCACCACCACCACCACCACCGCGGCCCACGATGCCACCCCGTCCATGGTGGAACCGTCCCATGCTGCACCCACGGCGGTGTACTCGCCGGTTTACCTCCCCGACATTCACGGCGTCATGTTCCCCATCACCGTCACTGTGAACTCGACCGACTCTGCTGTCCTGGACGACTACATCAACAGCGTCACCGAGTCCATCAAGGTCCTGGCACCCCAGGCAGTCGTCAATCTCGTCCCCACTGCCAGCGCCCGTGTACTGGATCCCTCTGCGGGCAATGGCACCAGCAGCACCGCCTCGGGCACTGTGGAGGTCCGTATCCCCTCACACAAGTACAATGCAGTCGTCAACAACATCAACAACGTCGTCATCTCTGGTGATACCGGAGGCTCCATCACAATAGGCAATGATGCCAACATCAACCAGGAGGAGAATGTTGTCGTCAGCGTACCCGGCACCACGAGCCCCAAGGCCAGCCCCAGCCCGGGCGCCCCGGGCTCAGGAGACGAGGAGTGCAGCCCCGGGTGCCCCGCGAGCTATCCCGGCGACGACTACTGCGACCTCGAATGCTATGTGCCCGAGTGCAACTACGACGATGGCGACTGCGAGCTCGAGTACCCCCCTGTCCAGTTCACCAAGGAGTGTCGCATCACACACCCCGATCCCGAGCTCAACCAGTACCTGGACATTGTCTATGGCGTTGCAGTCATGGTCTCGTCCCCGCCACCGCGCTGGACCCTCGAGTACGTCTCCGACACCCAGTTCATGATGCGGCGGGACGACGAGTACCTGGTGGCGGCTCTCGAGACCGAACCCGGCTCCAACGGGGACAATATCCTTCTGGAGACCAGCACCAGCGCAGAGGCCCCGAACAACCTGTGGGTGTTGAAGGAGAATGGCTTTATCGAGAACGACATGAACTGGTACATCATAGTCAACTACTCGAGCAGCTGCATCGTCAAGCTCATGGTCACGGGCAAGTACCAAGTGTACGCTGACCAGATCTGGGAGTTTGTGGACTGCATCTAGGGGGGTTTTTTTTTTTTAGTTAAGCGCAGACTACACAATGAATAAAAACACTTGAACAAAAAAACTCTAGTCTTTAAACTTTTTCGCCAGGCAAGATGGAGAACTGGCCCGTGATTTACATCTCGCAATCGGCGTTTGCGCTATGCAACTTTTACGGTGTGGGCTCGGGTATGAACCAGACTGCATTGTTTTTTATTACCGCCGCCTACTTGCTGGGGCTGTCGTTTATAATGCGACTACTGTTTGGTCTACCACAAGTGGCCTCGCTTGCTATAGCCATCCTGTGGTTCCTCTTTTCAATGTATCGGGTATACTCGACATCAAAAGAAAAGAAAAAGTACGCCTATGCCGTGGGTGCCCTTGTGTCGTTCTTGGTGACGATATACTTTGGCCAGAGAGGCGGTGGTGGGTTTGGGCGTGGTGGGCGTGGTGGATACTAGGTGAATTTTATTAAAAAAAAAACTTTATTTTTATAGTCGCACGAGTGTCTCGGCACTACAGTCGCCTACGAAATTTCGATTACATAAACATATATACATACATGACCCTTGGCCTCTCCGCCATTCGGGTCTTGTCTGTGGGAGGTGTAAGGCTTACAAATGTTTATCAAACACTCTTGATGTATGCAACTTAAGCCCCCAAAACACCCAAAGACCCCACCACCCAGGCCCTTGGCATCTCACCATTCGGGTCTTGTCCGTGGGGGTGTAAGGCTTACAAATGTTTACCAAACACTCTTGATGTATGCAACTTAAGCCCCCAAAACACCCAAAGACCCACCACCCAGGCCCTTGGCATCTCACCATTCGGGTCTTGTCTGTGGGAGGTGTAAGGCTTACAGGGGTTTATCAAACACTCTTGATGTATGCAACTTAAGCCTCCAAAACACCCAAAGACCCCACCATCCAGGCCCTTGGCCTCTCCACCATTCGGGTCTTGTCTGTGGGAGGTGTAAGGCTTACAAATGTTTACCAAACACTCTTGATACATGACGGTTAAGCCACTAAACGGCGCATCGGGCCATACCGCTTATATCTTGGAGGCTCATGTTTCACGTCTGCCCCGTCATGGACGTCCCCTATCAACCCAAATACCTTGATTGTACACCCCACCCTATAGACAGGGGCTCTTTAGGCACCGGTGGCATCCCCGCCACGTGGCACCCCTGCCACCTAGATCCCTAAAGGTCCCTGCCCCGACTCACTATACCGGTCTCGACCTAGAGCCCTCAGCCGGGTTGGGCTCCTTGGGGGTCAGAGCGCTGGGCAAACGACTCTACGGCCCTCTTGACAATGGGTCTCTGGGGTCTTGGGTGGTCTGGGTCGTTTAAAGAATGGGCCTGGGGTGCTTTTCCACTAGGGGGGCTGGGCCTGTAAATAGGTTCGTAGACCCCTCTTTCCACTGGGGGGTCTGGGTCTCCCCACATGACCCCCTCGACATACCCCCCTCACGAAGAAGACCTTAATGATGGAGCGGCCAGGGGGGGTGGACGGTAGGGCCTTTGCGTGCGTTGGCGGCTTAAGTCACATGTATCAGGTGTGATTGATGGTGCTGATTGTGTGTACTGAGGGCTTAAGTCACATGTATCGGGTGTGATTGATGGTGCTGATTGTGTGTACTGAGGGCTTAAGTCACATGTATCGGGTGTGATTGATGGTGCTGATTGTGTGTACTGAGGGCTTAAGTCACATGTATCAGGTCCATTCGATGGTGCTGATTGTGTGTACTGGGGGCTTAAGTCACATGTATCGGGTGTGATTGATGGTGCTGATTGTGTGTACTGAGGGCTTAAGTCACATGTATCAGGTCCATTCGATGGTGCTGATTGTGTGTACTGGGGGGCTTAAGTCACATGTATCGGGTGTGATTGATGGTGCTGATTGCGTGTACTGGGGGCTTAAGTCACATGTATCGGGTGTGATTGATGCCCCCTTTGCAAAGCTCATGTATGAGGGCTCATTGGTGGCCCGTGATTTTGTGTGAATATTTGAAAAAATGGGTATAAATACAACACACTAGTCCGTTTTGTGTTCATTCTACATCATCACATATTGAAACAATTCGAAACAAATTGAAGAAAAAAAAATGTGCTGCACAATGGTCAACCGCCAAATGAAAGACCTGATGAAAGGCTACGTTGCGTACTTGCGAACGGGGGATGTGGCGCGTTTTGAAACATCATTTAAAAAGTTCCAGGAAGCGTACAAGCACTTGAACACTGATTCGTTTGTCGTCGACGTCGTCAAGGTCATCGACGAGGCTAGTCTGCTGATCAAATCAAAAATCACCGAGGCGCGCGAGAGAAACGCCTTCCGAATCCTGTTTCGAGACATCGATCTCGAGTATCTACACGACGCCGACTACGACGGGATCAATCTACACCTGAGCTACGAAAACTCCCCGAACTCTGAGGGAAAATTTACTAGTCTCGATCCCCGTGTTCGAAAAACTGTGAACATGTACGGCTTCAAAATTCGAAATTAAAATAAAAAAAAATGAATTGCGTTAATGCGCTTGTGTATCGTTGAAACAAGAGTGTGACTCAACTCACTCAGAATTATTTTTTTAAGTGTTTATCCTTTTAGCATGAATGAACGATACCCCGAGCTCTCTGGCGCCGTGTTCATCGCTGGCGACGAGGACCAGTTCCGTCGGGCTATAGGCGACGACCTCTTCTACAACACGCGTGTGCTCACCACATTCCGGTACATGCACCACTACCTGAAGAAGGGCATCTTTGTCTACACCGGCACTCCCAACCTCTACGTGCCCTTCTCGAAGAAGGCCTACTGTCGGTCGGATGGCGTCGTGTTCCCATCAGACCCCAAGGTCCACGACGGGTACTGGATGAACAACGGTATCGTGCGCAAGGACGCCCAGGACCACAACAAGAACAAGACCGTCGAGCTGTTCCGCGACTACATCTTCCGCGACGGCTTCAAAGGCCCCGCGCCGGGTGCCAAGGTCACCACGGCCCCATACAGCGGCGGCGGCGACGCCGGCAGTGGCGGCGGCCAGATCTTCTTTCTCAACATCCGCGACCACTGCTATCTCCGAAAGGATCGCATGGATCCATATTTCCGTACAGCTCCGAACAGGGCCGTGCCCGCGTACTACTTTACCAACCTCTCCCCTAGCGGCGAGCCCGTGGCGCCACTGCCGATCCTCTCCATGACCTCGTCGGCCGCATACGACGACATCCCCGTGCCGAACTGGGAGGATCTCGCCATCGACGTCCAGCCCCGCGGCACGGCGCCCCCGCGGCCGTTCGCCGAGAAGCGCGACACCATCATCTTCAGGGGCCAGGCCAGCGGCTACGGCGTTACCGAGGAAACGAACCAGCGCCTCCGCGCCCACGCCCTCGGCGAGGCCGCGGAGCGGGCCGCCGCTAACGGGGAGGACCTGTGGCTGGACGCCGGTATCACGAAAAACTCCCGCCGGGCCAGGGTGGACGCACAGGGCAACGAGGTCCAGGTGCCCCCGGTACACACCAAGGCCCAGGTCACCTCGCGCGACCAACAGGAGCTGTACAAGTACATTCTCAACATTGAGGGCCACACGTGCGCCTTCCGCCTCTACGGGCTCCTGGGCTCGAACTCGGTCATCCTCCACGTCGCCAGCACCATGGCCCCGGCTCCGTACACGTACTACCAGCAGCTGCTCAAGCCCTACGTGCACTTTGTGCCCGTACGCGCCGACCTGTCGGACCTCCACCGCCAGTACCGGTGGTGTGTCGCCCACCCCGCCGAGTGTGAGGCCATCGCGGCTGCCGCACGGGCATTGTACGAGGAGCACCGGCCGCTTGATGCTCTCCAGTCCTGTATACGCGCCCATGGTGTCGCGTGGCCGCCGACCGAGCTTGCCGAGCCCGATATCGCCTACCGCCCCATCCAGGGGCCGCTGCCGGAGCCCCCGTCGTGCGACACCGCAGATGCGGCGGCTTTCATGGCCAAGTGGGGCATGTTCTTCTCCAAGGCCGATCTGTCGGGTCGGGAGTACCACATTGCGCAGTACATTGCCGATTCGGGCATTTCCATCGTCCCAATCGCCCACACACGAACTCATGTATACTTCCCCTACCAGACCGGCGAGACAATGTTCCAAAACACGTTCACGGCATCGGAACACCTCGTCGTGGCCCGCGTGGTCCTACGGCAGTACCTTGCGCTCTACGAGCGCACGGGCTTTGTGCACAATGACCTTGTGCCCTGGAACATTTACGTGTTCCCAGCGAGTGCCGATGAGCCGCGTCGGGGGAGCCGCAAGAGCAAGGCCCGCCGGAGCCGGGCAAAGCAGCTGGACCCCACCATCATGCTGGTGGACTTTGACAAGTCGGTCATCAGCGCGTCGGACCACGACTTTGGCATTGACTGCTGCAGGTTCATAGTCCATGTCATGTGGCAGATTGTGTTTAACGGCACGCAGAGCCTGGAGGACATGCAGACGGTCGTCGCCATCTACAAGCTGCTCTTTGCAGACGTGATCCGGGGGCCGCAGACGGAGCGCGTGATCCTCGAGCGCCTCGGCATGTACAAGCGGTTTGACGCCATGATCATGTACAATGCGGACGTGGCGCTCGTGCGGCAGGTCCTGGCACTGCTGACCCCTTGATCGGACAGGGGTCCCCGATGGAGGGGTCAAATCCGACTCCGAAAAAAAATAAAAATATTTGGGTATAAAATGCCCATTTTGACCCTTGTCCTTTTCATTTCACTTATATATACAACAAGAAAGCACGATGGCCAAAGCACTGAAAAACACGATCAAATCGGACCTGCTGTCCTACAACTACCGCTTTGCTCGCCGAATTGACGAATGGGACACCATTGACATTGGTGATGCCGTGGATATGCTCAGGGTCGTGGGTGACCTCCTGCTGAGCGGTGCCGTGCCAGACAACGAACAGACATTCAAGAACACGATGCGCTTGCTGGAGGTGTTTCGCAACAGAGACGTGGAGAATTGGTGCGATGTTGTAGCGTTTCTAGCTGAACGGAATCTGGGAAATGATCGTCGCATCGCGGAGATTATCACGACGCAGTGGGAACAGCCCGCGGAGGACGAAAAATTCTGTCGCGATTTCCTGGCAGAACACGCGGGGCCGGCAAAGCAAGTTGTTGTGTCCAGAGTGCCGCGCGTGGCATCTAAGATTACGAAGCGAGCTCCGGTTCTGAGAACGTGCGGCGTCATGACAAAGAGTGGAAAGCCGTGTAAGCGAAAGCCCGGGAACACCTGGAACGGAGTGTGTCGGCATCATATGCCTTAGAATAAAAAACCCTAAACTCTAAAAAAACTTTGCGTATTAATAAAAAACCCTAAACCCTACAAAATCAATGTTAACTTTGCGTATTTAAAAAACCCTAAAATCAATGTTAACTTTGCGTATTAATAAAAAATCCTAAACCCTAAAAAAATCAATGAGTTTTTATGGGGCTGGCTGTCCCCTTGATCGGGCAGGGCTCGCCGATGAGAGTGTGTATTCTCAAGATTTCTAGATTTCTAAAATTTAGAAAAATGGGTATAAATTGAACATTCACATTGTCACAATGTTCACTTTTCTTCTTTACACTTTGGAAACATTACTACTATCCAATTGATACGATGCGTGTTACACAAGTTGTACTAGCCAACAAGCGTAGGGCCACCACCAACCTGTCCGAGTATGAGCAGAGCCGCAAAGTGCCCGCTCAGCCCTGTGCCCACCCGGATGGCCCCCAGGACCAGGAGGACGTTTCCTCAAGAACCACCGTTGTCCTGCCAACGCCCGAGTGTCTGCGCACCATTGCGATCCGCAGCGCAATCAACTGCCCCTGAGTCACCCCCCTCAAGCCCCAGTCGCTCGAGTCCCCCCCCAGCCCCCCACTGGCGCTCCGCGGGAGGCCCCCCCACCAACCCCTCTGCGCCGGCGGAATGCGCCCATGACGGCCCTTACGCTCTCGGCAGCCGTGAACCACCTCCAGCGCCTGCGTGATCCGTTTGACGTTGACCCCAAGTCCGTTGTGGCCGAGTTCAGCAACAATGGCAAGACCGTCAAAGTGCTCCGCGACCGCGTGCTCAAGCAGTACGCCGGGCCGCCGGACATGGCCTATCTTGCCACACACGAGTACTGTGTCACTCGCAAGTTCCGCAACCACTCCAACATTGCCAAGATGGCTGGCCGTCCGGTGTACAACAAGGCCGAGGGCACCACAATGCTCACACTGCAGCACCACGGGGACGAGCTGACGGAGCTTATCGGTCGCGACGTGCTCTCAGTAGACCAGAAGGTCCAGATCGTCCAGCAGATTGCGAGTGCACTGAAGTTTATGCACGACAACGACCATGTGCATCGCGACGTCAAGATGGACAATGTATGTGTGGCGGGGGTTTACGGCGAGAACCTGGTGGCTACGCTGGTGGACCTTGAGACGTGTGACGCAATCGAAAACATTGACATTGACAATCTCTCGGGGACTGCCGAGTACCTGCACCCCCTGGTCATTGCGAATATGGACAATGGGGCCCCGCCATTCTTGAATGCGTACTACACGTACTATGACGTGTGGGCTCTGTCTCTGATGATTGTCATCCTGTTCCTCAATCCGCCAACGTGGAACAAGGCCTGCATGACAGATCCGGTGTTCCGCAGCTTCCAGGCGGCGTACAAGCACCTCCCCGTGGACAAGTTGGGTGCCAAGGATCTCAGGTACCACCCCGTGATGTCGCGGAATCGGATAGACGATGTGGTCGGGCTCAAGCTGGTGCGCACGGCAATGCGCGTACTCTGCAACGACTACCAGAGCGATGGGCCGGTCAAGCTGGCTGATTTTATTTAGCGTAGTGTATAGCACATGTCCAAAATAAACTTTCTTTAAAAAAAAAAAATGAATATAGTCAGGCCAATATCCCGCCATTTTTTTTTTGTGGATTATCATCATGTTTGAAAAACGAAACACACCTAGTCTGTCGCTTGACACAAATCAACTGATTGAACCACCACCGCGGCGTACGCTGGAGGAAAAATTATATCTTAAGGTGTCGCCAAGCCTCTCCAGTGGGGTTGCAGAGTCTTCCAGGCCCATCCAGCTAGTCCCTCCGGTGAGGCTGTAGAGTCTTCCAGGTCCCTCCAGCTAGTCCATCCAGCTAGTCCCTCCGGCGAGGCTGTAGAGTCTTCCAGGCCCCTCCAGCTAGTCCCTCCAGCTAGTCCATCCAGCTAGTCCCTCCGGCGAGGCTGTAGAGTCTTCCAGGCCCCTCCAGCTAGTCCCTCCAGCTAGTCCCTCCAGCTAGTCCCTCCGGCGAGGCTGCAGAGTCTTCCAGGCCCCTCCAGCTAGTCCCTCCAGCTAGTCCCTCCAGCTAGTCCCTCCGGCGAGGCTGCAGAGTCTTCCAGGCCCCTCCAGCTAGTCCCTCCAGCTGGTCCCTCCAGCTAGTCCCTCCGGCGAGGCTGCAGAGTCTTCCAGGCCCTCCAGCTAGTCCCTCCGGCGAGGCTGCAGAGTCTTCCAGGCCCCTCCAGCTGGTCCCTCCAGCTAGTCCCTCCAGCTGGTCCCTCCGGCGAGGCTGCAGAGTCTTCCAGGCCCCTCCAGCTAGTCCCTCCGGCGAGGCTGCAGAGTCTTCCAGGCCCCTCCAGCTAGTCCCTCCAGCTAGTCCCTCCAGCTAGTCCCTCCAGCTAGTCCCTCCGGCGAGGCTGCAGAGTCTTCCAGCCCCCTCCAGCTAGTCCCTCCGGCGAGGCTGCAGAGTCTTCCAGGCCCCTCCAGCTAGTCCCTCCGGCGAGGCTGCAGAGTCTTCCAGGCCCCTCCAGCTAGGCTGTGGTGCCGCCAGGCCTCTCCAGTGGGGTTGCAGAGTCTTCCAGGTCTCTCCAGTGGGGTTGCAGAGTCTTCCAGGCCCCTCCAGCTAGGCTGTGGTGCCGCCAGGCCTCTCCAGTGGGGTTGCAGAGTCTTCCAGGCCGCTCCAGCTAGGCTGCATGGTCGCCAGGCCCCTCCAGCTAGTCTCTCCGGCGAGGCTCTCTAGCGAGGTTGCACGGTCGCCAGGTCCCTCAGCTAGTCTCTCCGGCGAGGCTCTCCGGCGAGGTTGTAGGCCCCTCCAGCTAGCCCAGGCCTCTCCGGCGAGGCTCTCCAGCGAGGTTGCACGGTCGCCAGGTCCCTCCAGCTAGTCTCTCCGGCGAGGCTGTAGGCCCCTCCAGCTAGCCCAGGCCTCCCCGGTGAGGTTGCAGGCCCCTCCAGCTAGTCTAGCCTCTCCGGCGAGGCTCTCCAGCGAGGTTGCACGGTCGCCAGGTCCCTCCAGCTAGTCTCTCCGGCGAGGCTGTAGGCCCTCCCAGCTAGCCCAGGCCTCCCCGGTGAGGTTGCAGGCCCCTCCAGCTAGTCTAGCCTCTCCGGCGAGGCTCTCCAGCGAGGTTGCACGGTCGCCAGGTCCCTCCAGCTAGTCTCTCCGGCGAGGCTGTAGGCCCCTCCAGCTAGCCCAGGCCTCCCCGGTGAGGTTGCAGGCCCCTCCAGCTAGTCTAGCCTCTCCGGCGAGGCTCTCCAGCGAGGTTGCACGGTCGCCAGGTCCATCCAGCTAGTCTCTCCGGCGAGGCTGTAGGCCCCTCCAGCGACAGGCCACGCCAGCTAGTGACCTTATAAAAAAAAATGAAATAAAATAATTACTATTTAAGCCGCCGCAAAATCTGCGGCAGATTCATTCTCGCACTCTCTGCCTGAAAAGAACAATTCACGATGCCCCTGTCCAAGCCCACCACCTGTATGCCGAGGCAGTCTAACCGCGACTACATCACCAGCCTGACCTTTAGCGATGGCCTCGCCGCCCTCGCGCGCGGCAAGTACAAGAGTATCCACAGCCCCGCCTGGCGCGAGGCCTACGACCTCGACTACTTTGACCGGCCGTACCTGCCCTACAAGCACCCCACGATCCTGGTTTACGACATTGAGTCCACCGGCATTGGCCGCGATGCCAGGATCGTGCAGCTCGCCTGGACCCTGTGTGATATGCAGGGGGAGCGCTGGTACGAGTGCGACTACATTGTGCGGCCCGAGGGCTACGTGATCCCTGCCCGTGCCACAAAGATCCACGGCATCACAAACGAGATGGCCGCGCAGAGCCCCAACCGCATTGCCGATGTGCTCGACGCGTTCATGGCCGACCTCAAAGCATGCGACCTGCGTGTTGCGCACAACCACTCGTTCGACGACCGCATGCTGCAGCAGGAGCTGGCCCGTCTGAAACGCAGGCGCGACATCCGGGAGCTCGACAGCTGCCCGTACGTCGACACGTGCTCCATGTTCACCGCGGGCCTCATGGACATGCCCGCCGCGCCGCCGCCCGAGGGCACGCCGGCCGCCGTGGGGGAGTGGAACCCCAAGAAGACGCCCGGCCGCCGCCCGAACCTGACCCAGCTTTTCACGCACCTGTTCGGCGCGCCCTTTGACAATGCACACGATGCCCTGGGCGATGTGCGCGCCACGTACGACGTGTTTGTATACCTCTACAACTACACGAACATTATCCGCAACACGTTCAGGTACATAAA
Organism: Sphaeroforma sirkka; assembly: GCA_001586965.3. Taxonomy (NCBI): domain Eukaryota; class Ichthyosporea; order Ichthyophonida; genus Sphaeroforma; species Sphaeroforma sirkka. Next base: position 255,912 of record LUCW03000005.1, on the reverse strand, counting down.
GCAGCCGAATGACCGTGTGGCCACAGTCGTCCCGGACTTTGGCGAGGCCACACCAGAGCAGCTGGCGATGGAGGACGAGGACACGTGGTGCTTCCGAAAACTGCCGCGGTAGGCTAGCCTTCATCAATCGGCCGTGTACGATCGACTTTAAAACAGCAATAAAATTTGGACTATATAAGCAGTCATTGTTAGTCTTTATATCTCACAAGTTTGACAATCAAAAAAAAAAACAGACCAAGATGCAGATCGCTTACGACGAAACCCTGTCCGCCCTCATCGTGGCCGGAGCCGTGACCAACACAAAGCTGCTGGACGAGAGCGACATGCTGGACGACAAGGGGCTGGTGGACGTGGTGACCGACGCCGTGGTCATTGTCACGGGCAGCAGTAGCCAGGGGGAGATGACGGTGACAACGCGCATGTTCCGCATACTGGTCTTTGTGTTTGAGGTGTGTGCGAAGCGCGTGGAGATTATGGCAGACCGTGGCCGGGACACGACCGGTATCAACCCGCCCATGGTGTCGAAGCTGATTGTCCTGATGGTCCAGAACGCAAAGCTGGATGTGGCCGAGTGCCTGAACAACACGTTTATGCCAAAGGATGAGCCCTCGTATCTTTCGTTCCGCCGAGTGATTGCGAGGCGAAGAGAGCAATAAATAAAATCATTTTCCATCATATTTTCCATCATATTTTCCATCATATTTTCCATCATATTTTCCATCATATTTTCCATCATATTTTCCATCATATTTTCCATCATATTTTCCATCATATTTTCCATCATATTTTCCATCATATTTTCCATCATATTTTCCATCATATTTTCCATCAGTCGATCAGTCGGGGCTGACTGGTGGACCGGCCATTTTTGAAAAAACAAAAAAACGAGTATATATAGCCACAACTCTGGTTTCCCAGATTCACTTTCGTTCACGAGTTATTGTGTTCACATCAAATCCCCACTCTACCACTTCAACCCCCACTATCCCACTAGTCATCATGGTTACTATCGCAAAGATCAACCAGTTCCAGCCCCAGTGCGCTCGCCTTGTTGAGCTTGTTCGGGGCGCGGCGGTGTTCGAGTACACCTGCGCCAGCGGCCACAAGGGCGAGATCGCCATCAAGTTCCTCCAGCAGGAGGTCTCCCGCATGGCTCGCGGCACCCCGTCCCAGCGCCAGGCCATCTGCAGCTCCTGCAACGACGACCTTGCCATGGCCGCGTCCCTCGAGGTGCACAAGGCCCGCCTTGTCGCTCGCCACAAGGAGTATCTGGCCCACGAGAAGGTTGCCAAGAGACTTCTCCTCGGCTACCACTGCCTCACCTGTGGCTCGGCCAGCCACACAATCACCACGGACGACCTCGTCGCCCACGCGGGCGGGACCTGCCCCTCGTGCCGGGACCGCCCGATGCCGGCACGCGGCGAGGTCCTCCTGCAGCTGGCCGCGACCGGCCTCAAGGCACCCGTCTTTAACGGTCGGGCCGTGGCCTTTGAGTGCCACTGCGGCCAGCCGGGCAAGCTGAACCTTGAGATGGTCATGGCCGGCTACTCCTGCGCCTCGTGCAATGACCAGTGCGCTGGCAAGGAAGGCTTTGACATGGTCGCCGCCGTCGTCTCGCTGGACACCATGGTGCTTGTCGAGGGCGCTCCCGACGCCTCTGTCGTCACGGTGCGCTGCACCGGCCCCGGCGCCCACGAGCACCAGCTCGCCATGGTGCCTCTGGTGGATGCGGTCCGTCGCGGACACTGGACGTGTCTGCACTGTGTGGCCGCCGAGCCCGCCGCACCCGCCGCGGTGCTGGCGAAGGCCCCGAAGACTGTCGTGTCCGCACCGGCCGTGCCAAGAGGCGCGTACGGCCTGTCTGGAGACATGCTCATCAACCTGAAGAGGGCGTACCCGCCCGCCGAGGGCGAGTTCCGCACCGTCCGCTGGGTTAAGCTGGGCTACGAGCTCGTGTGCCGCGAGGGCCACGAGACGTCCATGTCCCGGATCAACTTTAGCAACTACCTGCGAAACTTTAACAGTGGTGTCAGCAAGCGCACGCACCTGTGCGGCACGTGCAACACCCAGGCGGCAGCCTGGGACTCCTTCCGCAGCCACGAGAAACGTGGGCTGCAGGGTCTCCGCCAGCTCACGGGCATGGCCGGCACCAACAAGAGGGACGTGGCCACGTACACGTGCCTGACGTGCCAGCACGAGGGCAACAGTGTCCAGCTGGGCAACCTGAAAAAGAATGGGTGGTGCGGGGCCTGCTTTGGGCGCCCGTACGACATGGAGCAGATCGCAAAGCTGGCCACCGAGGCCGGACACACGGTCACGGGCAGCAACCAGAAGGCGTGGAGCGTGACGCTGGACTGTCGCTGCGGGCGGCACCGGGGCGTGGAGGTGCACGCCCCCCTGCTTGTGGCCGGGCTCGCGTGCCAGGACTGCAACGCGGAGGCGACGGCCTCGCGGACCGAGGAGGAGAGCCTCAAGACGCTGGTGGAGCGGGGGTCGGCCATCGAGCTGCTGGGCCTGCGCGCCGCAGCGGGCGCTGGGACCTTTTTATCCAAGACTGCGCTGCAGGTGGCAACGTACAGGTGTCTTGCCACTGGCCACGAGGCCAGCGAGTGGGCCTTTGTGTTGGCGACCAGGGCGCTAGCGGGTGCCCCCCTGTGCAAGACGTGCGCCGCCGGGCCTGCGCCAGGCGCCCCCGCCCCCAGGGCCACTGCCTCGAGCTCTGGTGCTGCCGGGCCTGCGCCAAGCGCCCCCCCCCCCCAGGGCCACTGCCTCGAGCTCTGGTGCTGCCGGGCCTGCGCCAAGCGCCACTGCCTCGAGCTCTGGTGCTGCCGGGCCTGCGCCAAGCGCCCCCGCCCCCAGGGCCACTGCCTCGAGCTCTGGTGCTGCCGGGCCTGCGCCAAGCGCCACTGCCTCGAGCTCTGGTGTTGCCGGGCCTGCGCCAAGCGCCACTGCCTCCAGCGCCACTGCCTCGAGCTCTGGTGCTGCCAGGCCTGCGCCAAGCGCCACTGCCTCCAGCGCCACTGCCTCGAGCTCTGGTGTTGCCGGGCCTGCGCCAAGCGCCACTGCCTCCAGCGCCACTGCCTCGAGCTCTGGTGCTGCCAGGCCTGCGCCAAGCGCCACTGCCTCCAGTGCCCCTGTGAGACCTAGTGTTTCCAGGGCCGCGCCAGGTACCTTTGCAGTTTTCCCGGTCCATGTCATGTTCGAGGCCCCCGTCGACCTTGTGTCTTTCCCTACTACCCCCGGCCACCGGTACAGCGTGTCCAGCTCAATCCGCGTGAGACTAGATGCTCTCTACCCGCTGGCCGGCGGCGAGTTCCGCTCTATCGTGTACCGGGGCGCGAGCTGCCAGCTTACCTGCCGCGAAGGCCACGCCACTGCCATGGATACAAAGGTTTTCTCAAACATCATAGGCGAAATGTATCGTGGCAAAACTGACCGGCTGCACCTGTGTGGCGACTGCAACGGGCTCATTGTAAGGTGGAACTCCTTCCGCCACCACGAAGCAGGGGGCCTTGTTGGTCTCCGGCAGCTCACCGCCATCACCGGCTCGGGGCGGCAGACCACTGCGACCTACATCTGCCTCACTTGCCGGACTCACGGCATGAAGACTACAATGTCCAATTTCAAGAACGGGCGTGGTCGCTGCAAATGCTGCCAGGCATACGCCATCGACATGGACCTTGCCAGGCGCATGGCCCTGGAGGCCGGCCACACTGTCCGCGGCCAGAACAACAAGGCCAAGGCCATTCTTATCCGGTGCAAGTGCGATACCTCGCAGGACGCGCCCGAGGTTGAAGTCCCCGCCGTGTTCCTGATCGCCGGCCTCGCGTGCACCAAGTGCAACGCCGCTTCTGCCGCGGCAAGGACCGAGGCCGCCTGTCTCGCAGCCCTCCTACTGCACGCGGGGCTCGCCCTGACTGGGTTTGACCCCGTGTCCAAGTATGCGACCTACAAGCACGCTGATGGACATTCCGGCCACCGCGCCTGGGTGCTGGCAGATTATATATCTAGAGGTGAGAACCCACCAGCCGCACCCCTGGCCATCGAGCCTGCCGGTGCTCCCACCAAGCCCGCCGAGCCCGCCGCAAAGCCTGTCGCAGCCCCCGAACCCGCCAAGCCCGCCGAGGCCCGCCACCAGGCCTGCCGCCAAGCCTGCCGCAGCCGCCAAGCCCGCCGAGCCCGCCACTGGGCCTGCCGCCAAGCCTGTCGCAGCCCCCGAACCCGCCGAGCCCGCCGCCAGGCCTGCTGCCAAGCCCGCTGCCAAGCCGTCGCAGCCGCCGAGCCCGCCGAGCCCGCCGCCGGGACTGCCGGCAAGCGCGAGGCCGACTCGGGCCTCTCTGACTCGGGTCCCAGCAAACGCATGCGCCCGGGCACACCTGAGTCTGGGTCTGATGACTCCGGGTGCGCAGTGCCAGCCCCCAGACTCCTCGTGGACAGTACTACTGGTCGCACCCTATGTCCCTTATCCACCAGAGGCCGATTGGACAAATGAGGAGAACCACTGGTATCTGATGACCATGGACTCCTCATATCGTGCACACTATCTTGCTCTGGAGCCACAGACCGCGGACGACGTGACTGCTTCGGAAGACGTTACTCCCCCCATGGCGATTAACGAACCGACCACGCCCAGCGTGCCTTTGGCCACGTTTCTGATGGCCGTGGATCCCTTCTACCACGACGCCGACTCCAGTCATCCCGTGGACACTGTCGCCGAGCACGCTGCCACCCCCAGCACCGCCTCCAGTGGTAAGCGCACAGCCGAGACGGTCGAGACCGCCGCCGGCACCCCGGAGGTCCCCGAGACCGCGTCCAAGCGCCCTCGCATCACGCCTACAGACAAACACCCTAGTAGTGTGCCCACGCTAGTAACCACTAGCAGGCCCCGTCCACCCGTGTGCGCACCGGCCACCCCGCTATGCGCCCCTCCAGCCAAGGTTGTCGACATCACCGACACCCCAGACGATGTCATCGACGCCCTAGTCAAGTTCCCGGAAATCTCAGACGTCAATTCTCACACTGTGACCATGACGAATGTCCCCGGCAAAATGCTCGTGTACTGCGAGTACCACGACATGCTTGACATTGTCAGCAACGACCTCCCGGCTATGCGGCCCAAGCGCACTAGTGGTGCGCCGTACAACACAATCTGCTCGGCCTGCTACACGCTCCAGAGCAACATGCAGCGGGCCAAGGCGCTGCTGGCCAAGACCGCGTTTACGTTTGTGGCCGTCGTCAGCGGCAACATTGCGATAAGCTGCACCCGCGGCCACGTCTTCCACGAGCGCGCATACATGATCCGCGACAACGCCGCCAAGGGCCTGCACTGTCTCCAGTGCGATGAGGGCAACACACTGGCGCTCGGAGACGAGATGTCCTTCGACAACTCGCGCAGCGCTACGGTCCGCGCCTTCGGCCCCGCCTACCGGGTTGCTGTTGATACCACCAGGGCCCTCTATGCGTGCCCGCTCGGCCATGTCAACTACGAGAGCCGCCGTACACTCGACGCCCGACGGGCCAAGGGGAAGACGAGTGGCATCAGCACGCTCTGCGTCACGTGCTACAAGGATGCCGAGAAGCTTGTGGCCATCGCCCCCAAGATCGCGGTGGGGACAGTGGTCTACCTGGATGGCCTGGTCGGCATCCTGGTCTGCCACGCCGAGAAGCACCGCCTCGTCTACAACCGCGACTACCTGGTCAAGAGCTGCAGCAAGATCTCGTGTCGGCTGTGCGACTCGCGGGTCCGGGGCGACCACTACTTTAAGTCTGTGGTCGCCATGCTCGCCAAGATGGGCAGCGTACACAAGCTGCTGGCCGTTGACACTGACCGTCGTGCGACGTACAGCTGTGGGGGCTGTGGCCGGGAACGCCAGACGCATGTCGGCAACCTTCTCAAGGGCTCGTCGCACTGTGGCATGTGCAGCGCTGACGCGACCCGGCTGCCTCGCGAGGAGGTCGTGGCCCGACTGGACGTTCTCGGCATGCGCCTTGTTGATGACTTTGTGTATCATGACAACAAGTTCCTGGAGGTCCACTGTAGCTGCCCGAATGCGACGGTCATGTCTGGTCCGCTCCACGCGCTCGAGAGCGGGAAGCAGGTGTGCATCTACTGCGCTCGCCAGCGAGCTCTGGAAAAGTCTGACAAGAGGTGCGCTGTGCCTGGACACCCCGAGTTTGTGATGGAGAACTCTTCTGAGGCAGCCGCTGTGGAGTGGATGCTGCAGAACAAGCTTGTCCACAGCGCCGACTTTTGTGCCGGACAGCTGTCCCTGCACAAAATACCAGTGGTCGAGACAGCCGAATGTGTCAGTGGTATTCATCTAGCAGACGGCTATGTAAAATCCACAAATACCATCGTGGAGCTAAAGTCAGCGTGGACCTACCAGTTGAGACAGGATAAAACTATGGCACATGCGTTGGATATTGTCTCTGCAGGCTACGGCTACACATTTGTTATGATGAACAAAAAAGGAGTAGTTGCAATGGCAATGTACAATATTGCCAGCAAGACATTTCGAAACTGGTCGGTGCGAAATGATTTTGTATTTGGGCAGCCGATCAGCGTGAACGAAATGAATCGGCGCGAAAGTGAGTTTGACCACACAGGGGCAAAAATCGAGATGTCTCAATATGTTGAATGTACGCTGGAGGGCGAGCTAGTAGTGCCTTCGGAGCCAGCCTCGGTGCCAGCCACCGTGTCTTTGGAGCCAGCCGCGGGGCCAGCCGTCTTGTCTCTGGAGCCAGCCGCCGTGTCTTTGGAGCCAGCCGCGGGGCCAGCCGTCTTGTCTCTGGAGCCAGCCGCCGTGTCTTTGGAGCCAGCCGCGGGGCCAGTCGTCTTGTCTCTGGAGCCAGCCGCCGTGTCTTTGGAGCCAGCCGCGGGGCCAGCCGTCTTGTCTCTGGAGCCAGCCGCCGTGTCTTTGGAGCCAGCCGTCTTGTCTCTGGAGCCAGCCGCCGTGTCTTTGGAGCCAGCCGTCGTGTCTCTGGAGCCAGCCGCCGTGTCTCTGGAGCCAGCCGTGGGGCCAGCCGTCTTGTCTTTGGAGCCAGCCGCCGTGTCTCTGGAGCCAGCCGCCGTGTCTCTGGAGCCAGCCGCGGGGCCAGCCGTCATGTCTTCGGAGCCAGCAGTGGACCAAGGGGTCACTGTACACGCCGAGGAAGGGGGCTCGGAAAGTCGCGTCGAGTGTGAGTACCGCGATCTCGTGGAGGTACTCACACGCCATGCGCTCTTGGTACGCACGAAACGTGACCTTTTGGCTCGTGTGGTGGAGATTATTGATCAAATTGCCTTTGAGTCCGAGGTCGCCAGGCACCCTGAGCCTGCCGAGGCAACAGCCCAGCCCTTCGTGCCACCCCCGACTACGCAGCACACCGTGTCGCCCTTGACCGAGGTACTGTTTCCGCTGATCAGAGACATCGCTGACCACAAGGTCCGCGTGGTTCTCACCAACTCGGGGGTTCGCCTCGATTGCGAATACCACAGGCTTGATGAGGTGATCACGCGCCGCGCACTGGCATCTCGAAGGAAAAGGCACCCCGATTCGGAGAATCGAATCTGTCGGTTGTGCACCAGTGTCGCGGACACCCTGGTTCGTGTGGTTGAAATCGTCGATCGAGTTGGAGATGGCAATTTCGAATTTCTAGGCGTCGTGAGCGGCAACGTGGCTGTAAAATGTGCAGCAAGGGGCCACGTCAGCAACTTTTCCGTGTACAAATTCGATGGTCGCAGCACACTCGAGTGTACCCAGTGCACGTACAGCAGTGACCTGTCGTTGGCGGGTGTCCCGAAGCAGGAACACCGGGGCATCGTGTGCACATTGCGCAATGGCACACATGTGCTGTACGAGTGCACTCTTGGCCACGTCAACTTCGAAAGCCGTGTGGCTGCCGACAAGCGAAGAGCGAATTCCCTGGCGTGTGTTACGTGTCATCGCAACCAAGAGCATATGCGGCGCATGAACCAGAAGACTACACCAGGCATGTCTGTGGTGTATGTCGACGGGATGATGTGTCGTGTACGCTGTGCAAATGGTCACGACACAGATTACACTCGACAATACTCGATAAATGGTGTGAATACGATCGTGTGCCGAGTGTGTGCATGAAGACGATTGTGTGCTTCAATATTTTTTGTAGAAGGGCCGCAGCTGGTCAATAAAGTTTAAAAAAATAACCCTGCACTGTACCAGATGCCGCTTTTTTTGTTTGTTGTCGCGATGACAAGTTGTACACGCCGCGATGAGGGCATCGTAGTCGACGGTATGACACGTATGAGTCACACCAGGACCACCCCCCATCGATCACTCCCTTCTCATGCACTCATGGGAGTCTATACAAAAAATATATATATATATATATATATTCATAACTTTTCATTTTCACTTTCATTCTGTATATGTTTACGCAATTAGAACATGACATTACCACCAGTTTCTGTTTCGAAAACGAATGCAAGCCAGCCTGATGGTGCGCATCTGGTGTCAGTTGTCCGAACAGGTGATACATATCACGTCGTGTGTGAGAACGGACACGAACGGGACATGAAGTGTAAGCATTTTCGCCAGCAGCTGAAGCTGATGGAGTCCGGAGACTCGGTCAGGTATGCAATGTGTTTCGAGTGTAACACGGCACTGATACTGGAGGCCAAGCTTAACGACTATCGACACCTTCTCGCGTCCTTGTACAAGAGCCTTGTAAGTGCTACACGTGTCGACGGAAAGCAGTACGTCACATACAAGTGTTTAACGTGCATCTCTGTCCATACGGTCGGGATAGATTCTCTCCGTAGCCTCCGTGGTGCAACGTGCCCCGGGTGTGTTGGGCGCCCACAGCCTACAGATGAGGATGTTCGCGTAGGTCTCCATTCACATGGACACACACAGCCAATATTCAAAGGCGACGATGTAGAGTTTACTTGCAAATGTGGAAACGAGCACATCATACGTCCAAAACTAATGGCTGCCGTTGGGTTCGGCTGTCGTTCGTGTGACCGCGGAAACTTGGACTACAGACATCGCCGTGCTCTGAACATTGTTGAGGCCGTGGGTGAAATTGACAATCTGACTTTGCTCGACAAGGATGTTGAACCGTCCGCGATGACTGTCAATGTCGCGTGCGATCATGGGCATGAATGTCAACTTTCTCGCTCGTACATCAATACACTTCGAGTCCGCAAGTACCGCGAGTGCCCCCAGTGCAAGAACGACGAGCCAGCACCGTCTGTTGGTGAAGTGCCTATTCCACCTGCACACAAAGACCAGGTTAACGTCCAAGAGGTCGACGAAGGGGTCACTGTCCACAGCGAGGGTGGATCCAAGATGCTATTTCCCCTAATCCGAGACATTGCCGACCACAAGGTCCGCGTCGTTTTGTCGGGCTCGGAAAGTCGCGTCGAGTGCGAGTACCACAATCTGGTGGAGGTGCTCACCCGCCATGCGCTCGTGTTGCGCAAGAAACGCCACCTCGATTCCGAGAATCGAATTTGTCGGCTGTGCAACAGTGTGGCCGACACCTTAGTCCGTGTGGTGGAGATTATCGAACGGATTGGATGTGGCGATCTCGAGTTTCTAGGCATCGTGAGCGGCAACGTGGCTGTGAAGTGTGCAGCAAACGGTCACTTGTGCAATTTTTCGGTTTATAAATTCGAGGGCCGCACCACACTCGAATGTGCCCAATGCCTGTACAAGAGCGACCTCAAGTTGGCTGATGCCCCTGAGCAGGTCCGTTCGCACGGTATTGTCCGTACAGTGTCTAATGACACTCACACACTGTACGAGTGTGACCGTGGTCATGTGAACTTTGAAAGCCGTGTCGTGATCGGCAAACGAAAAGATACTTGTGTGTCGTGCCATCGCAACCACGAGCATGCCCGACGCGTGAACGGAAAAACCACCGTTGGTATGTCTGTGGTGTATGTGGACGGGATGATGTGCCGTTTACGATGTGTAAATGGTCACGACACGGACTACATGAGACAATATGCTATCAGATGCATGAAGACGATCGTGTGCCGAGTGTGTGAGTGAAGTCGATTGTATATTCAAGATTTTTTGTACAATGATAGTTTAAGCAAATAAACCCTAAAAACCCTGTTCTGGATGCAACTTTCGTAAAACCCTGTTCTGGATGCAACTTTCGTAAAACCCTGTTCTGGATGCAACTTTCGTAAAACCCTGTTCTGGATGCAACTTTCGTAAAACCCTGTTCTGGTGGATGGGTCATTGAGGTACCACTTTTGTAGGAATAATGTGTTTTTTTTCTATAAAAGTGTACTCTAAAAGAATAATGTAGGGTTTTAGGGTTTGGAAAAGCGTCCATACATCCCTTTATAAAATGGGAAAGCCAAGTGATCCGTTGCTAATTCTGACCAAGTTCCAATTCACCGCATAGATAATCATCTCGTATCTCTGAGGAAAGTCACATCCAGGAGGCCCAGCTCCAATGCTTCCCAACAGGGCCATCTCTGAGGCCTTGGGACATAGAGTGACGTTGGAGAGGCGACTAAAGTTGGTGGACAGGGTGGGGTCGACAGAGGCAATGTCGAGCGAGTACGAGTACAGGTGGATGCCCGTCTCTTCGGGGATGCAGGGCGCGTGGTGCATGGGCTGCATGAGCGAGTAGTACTCGGAGGGCATGTCGCCGAGGCGGGGGGTGTTTTCGTAGACCAGGCCGGTAGTGACGATGGGGTCGACGGCGCCCGGGGGCGAGAAGTTCATGACCTCGGAGCCTTCGTACGCGCCCTGCATGATGATCGGGACGCCGGTGGTGTAGTTTGACCACTCGGAGGCGATGGTGCGGTTGCGGACGCCCCACATGAGGAACTTGACTGGGTGGCTGAAGCGGAGGTCAAAGTTCGGGGATGGGTTGTTCTGGGGAGAGAAGGCCTGGGTGGACATGCACTGGACCTGCTCGATGAGGATGTCGCGGCACTTCTTGCCGATGCACTTGCGCTCGTCGTTCTGGAGGACGGCGTAGTGGGCCCAGACGTTGACGGACTTGAGGGTGGGCTCGCAGACGAGGTCGCAGACGGTGGCGGGGCGACTGGCCGAGGCGTCGGTGATGTTGTCGACAATGAGCAGCTCGTTCCAGTTGCGGAGCGTAAAGTTGAGCTTAATGTCGTTGTACACCAGACTCATGGTGGGGAGCGCGACGCCGGAGTCGCGGGAGAACGGCAGGGGCAGCGGGATGCTGAGCAGGACACTGGGGATGCAGACCCCGGGCTTGTGCGGCTGGATGAGCTCGTCGACGTTGCCAATCATGTTGTTGTAGCCGACACGGTGGTTGGCGCCAATGGTGAGCTGAGTGTAAAAGTCCAGGAAGGCCGAGTCGAACTCGCAGGCCTTGAGGTCGTTGAAGGCGAGCTCGCAGTGCTTGATGAGGTTGTGGCCGAGGTTGCGGGTCCAGCGGAGGCGCAGGTTGGGGTCGTTGGTGTTGAGCTCGACAGCCGGGATGGTGACCTGCATGAAGGCGTACAGCATGTAGTCGCCGGCGCGGGACACGGTGGCGCTAAAGTCGTTGCCGAACTGGGGCTGGCCGCTGCTCTTGGTGAGGACAGAGGGGCAGAGGGACGCCCAACTGGACTTGCGGATTTCGCGGTGAAAGTAGATGGTGCAGTCGTCGCCGCCGTAGAGCATGGAGTCCTGGACATCGTACGAGGCGAGATCGACAAAGGCGGAGGTCAGGTTGGAGGTTGTGGGAGCCATGGTGAAAAGAGTGGGATTTGGTTTTTTATTTTTCAAAAGGTCCCTCTTCTATTTTTTTCTATGGTCTAAAAGTTCCTTAAGCTGAATTTTTTTTTCTCCCGATTTTGCGCAGGGCAGGGTCAAGGACGCCGGCGCAGTCGAGGCGGTGCTCGAGGGTCTCGCGCGGCGGCGGCGGGTCGCGCACGGCGGCTCGGACTCGTCTGTCGGACATGGCGAAGGCGAGGCGGCCGTTGCGATCGTGGTCGTGGTCGTGGTCGCGGACGAACGCGGCCACCAGCCACATGTGCTGGTCCGGCACCCTGGCGATGCGGCGCATGAGACGCGAGCGGTTCTGCGGTGTGTCCTTGATTGCGCCACGGGCGTAGCGGTCGAGCGCCGCAAGCGCTTTCTCGCATGTGCTGCGGGAGGGTGCGGCGCCAGCGTGCGGGGGGTGGGGTGTGCTACCACCCCACTCAGTCTTTAGGGGTGCTCTTTTGATATACTCCTCGAGACCCTCCTTGAACTTGAATTGCTTGCCGAAAAGCGCGTGAACTCTTTTGCCCAGCGAGCTGACGGCAATAGTTGTATCCTTTTCTGTAACGCTGAACTGGGAATCAAGGAAATCCACCAGTGCCCCTCGGTCCTCCATGCCATGTAGGTGTGCATCCCCTGCGGCGGTACGGAGTGTACGCCGTCGACCATTCTTCGAAACAGCAGTCAACAACATTTTGCTGAACTCGGTTCTCTCAATAACGTCTACTACATGTTTTAGTTCTGGTACCATTGGGCTATTTGTATTGGTTGGTAGGCCCAGCGCCATGTGTATAACAATCAGACATACGAGCGTGGTGTTAAATTGTGTTTCTTGTGATTTCTTTGCCGCATTTCGCATTTGGTCTATGCAATGAACAACTACATTTTCGGGGTCAATCTTTGAAAAATTGCCGCTTTGGAATTGTGGTAGGAACCCACTCAAGTCGCTCATTTATGAGTATAGGTTTTTTTTTTTAATTCCTCGGGATTTTCAGACAAGTTGGCCAACAGTGCACCTATTCTTTCTCTAATGTCAATTATTCCCACCGGGTTCCCTTCGTGTTGCCCAAGCCTCCTTTTGTATATTTCCTGGTCACGCCCTGTTTTACTCTTATCTTTCCGGATCTGAGTTTTATCCATCGGATCTTTTACCTTGACATTATTCCGACTATTCTGAGTCAACTGCCTCGATTGCGGCTCTTTTCCTGTAGTTCCGGCCCATTGTTGTAAGGCAAGTGCCCCTGTCGTCGAATTCAGTGGCTCATCTCCTCCTGTAGGTTTGGCTTTTGATCGTTGCGTGGGATATGGTTTGCTTGTCGTTGCCCGATTATCTTTCACCTTCATCTTTAATGACTTTTGCCCTCCACCACTATTTCTCGCATGCGGCGTCGCCGGTCCATCTGTCGACTCGATTTCAGTCACAGCATCATCCCATGGTTCCCCATCCCCAATGTTAAATATTTCACGAAGCAACACAACAACACCATTAACGTCATCAAGTGTAGTTTGTATATTAATCATCAAGTCGTTCATACTCATCTCTTGCATGAATTTGGTCCCCATCCAATTCGTAAATTTTTCACTCATAGCGTCAATAATTGAATTTTGGTAATCAATCATCCCATGTACCTCCACAAGATTAACGTCGGGTATTTTTGTCGGATCAGGCACAGCGATACATAGTGCGTACGATGAAAGCAAATAGATTAGTGCTCCGTACCCGTTTACATCTGTCAGCCCACCATTTATGTTACTCAGGGTTTCCGAATATTTATCCCAGGTCACGTTGCTTTTGCCATTTGTGAAAGCTTTAATGTTGGCCAGCACGTCCGCCATAGTCGTTTATACTTTTACATTTTTTTTTTCTTTGGGAAATTCAGCTCGACTGCGGTGCGGAGCGTGGGGTCGATGACACCGGCGCGGTCGAGGCGGTGCTCGAGGGTCTCGCGCGGCGGCGGCGGGTCGCGCACGGCGGCTCGGACTCGTCTGTCGGACATGGCGAAGGCGAGGCGGCCGTTGCGATCGTGGTCGTGGTCGCGGACGAACGCGGCCACCAGCCACATGTGCTGGTCCGGCACCCTGGCGATGCGGCGCATGAGACGCGAGCGGTTCTGCGGCGTGTCCTTGATTGTGCCGCGCGCGTAGCGGTCGAGCGCCGCAAGCGCTTTCTCGCATCTGTGTGTGGGGGGGTCAGCGTGCGGCGCCCGCTTCGAGGGCAGGCCCCGTGGCCTCGCGGGCGTGCTGAACCCCGCCACATGTTGCTGGGGCAGTGTGGCTGCGGCCACGTAGCCCCTTACGTATTTTTCTATATCAAAGATGGCAGGGAATAGCCGCAGTATCACATCCGTGGACAGCTTCTCCGAGATTTCTATGTCACACGCCCCCTCCAAAAGGTCGTCGAAAAATGCTCGAACAACATCACGTTTAGATTTTCCCGCGACATTGCTCATTTCGTTATAGGGATTGCTTGGTAATTGGGCGACGGCTTCTCCAACAACACTTGACATGAACGTGTTTCTCTCGAGGATCTCAACTATACTGCCCTGTAGGTTTGGTTCATCCATTACTCTTTTTGCAGCCTTCAGCGCGACGTCGAAGTCCTCGTTGTATCCTACTAGGTTGGATGCATCCAAATCGCCGATGAATCTGAGCACGATACACAGAAATACATACAATACAATAAGATGCAACACTATCGTAGTATCGTTGACGTCCCTAGCATTGTCAAACATCCGTTGAAACCCACCTAGAACAATGGGGATTTCTTTCAGCCGTTCATTTATCGCGGCCTTGCCCTCATGTAGATATATAATGCGTTGGATAAGTACATCCAAGTCTCCAGATGAATCCATAACCGTCGCTATGATCAGTCGTTTTAATCAAAGTCCCTTAAAAATATTCTCGAGACAATACGACGGGTTTGGCTAAATGTCCACAGCTCCGTAGCGAGTGTTGGCCATTCCCAGGATTGTATATCCTCTCAATAAATTTTCTATGTTTAATTTAAAGTTGCTGGCCGTCACTCTGATACCATCTCGCAACACCATTGTATCCTGGCGCTCCTTATCCTCTGCGTCGCTAAACATTGTGTTCATTACATGTTCGACACCTTTACGATCACCCACCACTCCATCGGATGTATCCCCAATGACCCTTGTAAACCGAGCTCGTAGACTATCGCCGGGTATGTTGGTTAGATACTCGTCAAACCTAACCACATTAGACACTTGGACATCCAATTGTCCAATCTGGGTTCTAACCGCGTCACAAATATCGACATAGTGCACAATACTGTCTGGATCTGGTATAATGAAAAATAGAATATATACCGCAATCATGTATAGAAAGGTAGATGCCTTTCTTTCATCTGAATTGGGGTCCAACGCATTTACCCCTGCCAACCCACTAACCAACGATGCTAGGATATTCAAATAACTCGACCCGATATCCTTATCATTGTCACTCCTAAGCTTGGTTTGTAAATTTACACTTTCACCGATAATTCGATGCAATGTTAACATTGTCGTTTGTCGTTTATTTTAGGGGCATGAAAAATCTTTTATTCTCTCACGTTGAAATCTCTACGACGACCCCGTTTCGCGACTGTCCTCGTCTGCAGGGGGAGATCCGTGTCGTCAGCGCCACCGTCCGACCGGCGCCTCTTCTCTCGACCACCCCTTGCTGCAAACAGCCGGTCCATCCACTCCGACGCCTCCAGTCTGTTGTCGAACAGCCCCAGTTCGCCGAGCACGGCTTGGAAGTCTCCCACGTCAATGGTTGCAATGTGTTCGTGCAGCGCGCGGAGGCCGGTGCAGATTTCGTCCAGGGTGGCCCGGTCCCCCCGCGTCGGGACGGTCGTCTGGTCCAGGAAATACAGCAGCGGCACCGCAAACGCAGCTGCTGTCGTGTGCCGGTACAGTGCGTCCTGTCCCGTGCTTGTTATTGCCCAGTATATACTGCTGAGGTCCAGCAAAATGTCCCGGTACGCTTCGGCGTTCTCAGTGTTGCTGTACACGTAGTTGCGTATCCGCACCACGCTCTCGTCGAGCGCGTCACGTGACGTAGGGGCCATGCTGCCGCTGCTTTTGGGACTGGCCGACGTTCCCCGGGGCCCCCTCGGCTCGTTTCGGCCACATGAACAGATCCGGTTTGTGGCGTCGGCCAAAAAGTTGCAGCGATCACCAGAAAGTCCCGATTGATGGACTGGTGGTTATTGTTGTTGTGTTTTTTTTTTTGCACTATATAATACACACACACACACACGCACACACACACGCGCACACACACGCACACTAAAAAAAAAAATGCAAGCCTGCTCATTTTGCCCCTACTCGTGTTCCGGAAGTCTCGTCAACCACCTTCGCGTTGAGCACGATGTGGGCGGACCAGTGGTCTCCAAGCCCCGTCCGCACCCCAACGCGTGCCCGTACTGCCCTTACTCGTGTTCCGGAAGCCTCGCCAACCACATCGAGTCCACCCATCCCGGCGGCGGCACTCCCGAGGTCCAGGTCTGCGAGTACTGCGACTACACTTGCATTGGCGACATTTCAAACCACGTCACCCTGGCCCACGCGGCTTTACCCCAGCACCGAAGAAGCGCCCTGACACCAAGCCACGGCCAGCCCACCGAGGGGACACCCCCAAGGCCAAGGTGCTGGAACGGCCTGTCCCCAAGTCGCGCCGCCGACAATTGAGTCCACGCAAGGTCGCGGGACTCCTCGCCAGCGCTGGCGCGCAATGGCTTGGCGATGCGTTTCCCGACGGCATCTGGCTTACCAGTGGCTTTACGGCGGACAAGGGGTTTGGCATATACGTGTGCAAGCCCTGTGACGCGGCCTGGATCTCGGCTCATGCCTTCCCCAAGTTCACGCAGGCGTGCCGGCTCTGCAATGTCAACCACCGCCCTTACGCGATGCTGGAATGTCACTGCGATGACGAAAGAGACAAGAGCGACAAGCAGAGGCCCCATATGTGTGCGCTCTGTGAGGTGTGCGTCTCCAAGGGCTGCGACGCGTGCCACAGAGACTAGTGTATCTAGAAAAGTCAAGTATGAATAAATAAAAATCTACCCACAGTAGTTGTTTGTTATTGTTTTTTCGCACTATATAAATGTAACACACGCACACACACACACACACACACACACACACTTGAAAACACATTTGAAAACACATTACAACATGGGCAGTCTCATGAGCACACTAGTGGTGAGTTCACCAGTGGTCTCCAAGACACCGAGCCCTACTGGGGACGTGACATCGATTGCCCTGACCCAAGCTGCACCCGAGCCACGGCCCTACGAACAGCCCGTACTGCCGGTCACCAAGCCGCACCACGTCAGGCCCGCTCGTCAAGAACTGGATCCACGCAAGGTCGCAGGACTCCTCGCCAGCGCTGGCGCGCAATGGCTTGCCGATGCTTTCCCAGACGGCATCTGGCTCACCAGGGGCTTTACTGCCCATAAGGGTTTTGGCATATACGTGTGCAACCCCTGCAACACGGCCTGGTTCTCAGCTCATGCCTTCCCGGAGTTTACACAGGCGTGCCGGCGCTGCGACGCGAACCACCGCCCCTACGCGATGCTCGAGTGTCGTCGCAGCGGCAAATCTCGAGACAAGAAGGACAAGCAGAGTCCCCATATGTGTGCGCTCTGCGAGGTGTGCAAATCCGAAGGGTGCAACGCGTGCCACAAAAAAAAAAGAAGCATAGACTAGGTCAAAGTCCAATAAACAAAATGTTCATGTATTTTTATTCTTTATCCCGGCTCTAATCTTGGCCTTGACGGCTTCGTTTTGCGACGCGTTCGGAACACCAAACCGGGCCACGGTCGTCTCCTCCTGCCGCTGCTTGATCGTCTTCGACTGGAGGGCAAAATCTACACCGTGGTTCTCCTGCATCGTGGCCTTCCGCTTGCTGTGCGTGCAGGTCTTGCATCGCACTCCGCTATCCCGAAAATGTCCAATCGTAATGTCGACAGCCTGCTTCTCGCACAGGCAGAGGATGCTCAGCTTCTTGGTGGCCCCCTTGAAGTCGCTGAACGGCGTCATCAGCTTGTACCCCTGGGCGG
The DNA here is from genome assembly GCA_001586965.3 of Sphaeroforma sirkka. NCBI lineage: Eukaryota > Ichthyosporea > Ichthyophonida > Sphaeroforma > Sphaeroforma sirkka. The sequence goes on along the minus strand of LUCW03000005.1, from coordinate 238,137 downwards.
CCACATCCTGGACGATCTTGGCATACGAGCCCTCCGGGGAGTTCGGGCTGCAGAACTTGCACCGCGTGCCCCGGTCGCGCAGCGCGTACCAGCGGACCTCAAACGGCTCCCGGTGGTCACAGTCGCAGAGGATCGTCATCGGCTTCATGATCCCCGCAAACAGTAGCAGCTGAAGCCCGCGTCCAGCTAACTCAGCGGCCATCTTTGTAAAGTCCCATCGCACGTTCGCCGCCTTTACCTTTGTCACCTTGCCCTTTGCCACATTGCCCTTTGCCCTTGTCACCTTGCCCTTTGCCTTTGTCACCTTTGTCTTTGTTGCCTTGGTCATCCTCCTTTGATTGTTCTTCAACTGTTCCAGTGTAAGAATGAAAATTATACACCTTGTGTGGCGCTATTTATACTCAATTTCGCCATTTTTTTTTTGCTGATTTTCACTTTTTTTTGACTTCGGCCCTAGAACAAAGAATGTCGGCAAAAGTACTGCAGTTCCAGAGCACCACCAAGGACGCCAAGGGCACCATAGAGGACGCCGGCTATGCGCTCGAGGACTCGGTCAACCACGACGCCACCCATGCCGAGATCGTCAAGGACAGTGTCCTGGGGCGCAACGTGCTCGAGATCACTGTCCACGACGTCGACATTGACGGCAGCGGCAGCGAGAGCAGTCCCAAGGACAATGGCAAGTCGCGCGTCGAGCTCAAATCCCCCGCGGGTGATCACGCGCCACCTATTCGCATCAAGGAGGGCGAAACAGTGACCTATGACTGGTCCTGGTGTGCGGCCTCCAAGCTGTACAACGGCTCCGGGTCCTTCTATCATGTTTTCCAAGTAAAAGGTTTGGATCATATTTCGGGTGGGTCCGAGTCCAGTGGGCACCCTCTCATGACGATAACGTTGCGCGAGGACACGCTGAACTTTGAGCCTTGGCTTGAGGATAAAGACAAGGTGGAGTTGACAAAGGTTGAGACGGGTAAGTGGCTGCGGTTCACGCTGACGGTCAAGTTTGCGAAGGACGGCATGTACGACCTGCGCGTGACCGAGTACCCGGATGAGAAGGTGATCAAAACGATCACAAAGAACGTGGCAACACAGGACTCGCCGTTGCTGGGGAGCTACAAAACGATCCGGCCAAAGATTGGGATCTACTTTCAAACATTCGACACTGTCGACCAGAAAGTGCGCATTGGGCACTTTTCCAGCAACATGGGCACCAGTCGGGCGCCGCTCAACGCCAGCACCGCCATTGTCGGCTCATCCTCGGGCTCATCCTCTGGCTCCTCGGGCTCCTCGGGCTCGTCCTCGGGCTCATCCTCTGGCTCGTCCAGCACGCCTGTGGATGCCACAATCACGAGCGACGATGATATTAGCGATGACTCCATCACAAGTGACGACGACCTCATTGACTCGGACACCAATCTGGTCGCGAGCGGTGTAGACACGAGCGCCGTAGCTGGGACGAATGTAGTAGTGGGCGGTGGCCCAGTGGCCCCAGTGGCCGCGGCGGGCGGTGGCGGGGGTAGCAGCAGCGCGGGGCGGTGGGCCATGGTGGCCTTCATCGTCGTTGCCGTGCTGCTGACAATCGCGATTGCCACGTACCTCGTGCTCACACGCTGAGCCCCCGGGGCACCCGAGCCCCCGGGCCGCTCGCTAGCGGCGCAGAAGCTCGTCGTACAGCGCGATCCGCGCATCAACCTTCTGGCGCACCGTTGAACTATTTTCGGAATTTTTCGCGAAAGGTACATTTAATATCAGTTTGTTCCCGAACAAATTAATGTCCAATAAAATCCGGTCACGTGAATGATGTATTTATTGGTAATGGCGTTATTGAACTGACTTACTCGAAAAAACGAATTTTCACATTTTTTTATAATTTCAACCGGGATCGTCAACCAATGGAAAATTGTCAACTAAGACCCCGTCTTTCACATTTCAATCGGTGATCGACAATTGGTCGAGACTTGGAACTAGCATCGGCCAAACTACTCTTCACATCCTATATATGAAATTCCCAAGTCCCAATACTCAGCCCTGTTCGATGAATCTTTTAATTATTACATCTAATATTATTTTGTTCCCGAACAAATCAACATCCAATAGAATCCAATCACGTGAACGGCGTCTTGGGTGGTTTGAAAAATATATACTGACTTTCTCGGAAAAGTAGAAATTTCACAGTTTTCTATAATCTCAAAATACCTATAAAAGCAAGCGACTCGACTCAGAATACTTCAGTCTAAAATGTTTAAAGGTGCAAACTACTTCAAGCTAAAATATGGGATCTCACCAGGGACTCTTCGGGGATGGTACGACCAAGGGAAAGTCACCGGTATCCGAACACCCGGAGGAAAGCGCCTCTACAACATCGACAGTGTCTCAGGGATCTTCAGCCAGCCTGGGCAGAAAGAGGTCGCGATCTACATACGAGTCAGCAGCGCCAAACAACGAGGCGACCTCGAGCGGCAGCGGATCGACTGCCTCGCAGCATACCCAGACGCCGAGGTCTACAGCGACATCGGATCGGGGGTCAACTTCCACAGGCGCTCCCTCAAAAGGCTATTGGAACGCATCTACCGAGGCTTGGTCAAGGAAGTTGCCGTCATGCACCGCGACCGACTTGCTAGAATCGGCTGTGAGCTCATCGAGCACCTATTTGCAATCAATGGCGTCAAACTCGTGGTTCTCGGTAAGGACGTGGGAGCAGAGGACACCGACACCCTTGCCCAGGACCTCTTCGCCGTCACCAATCTCCTTGTCGCGTCTCATAACGGCAAACGATCAGCGGAAAACCGAAGAAAAAGAGCAGTCGCGCAAGACCAAGAAAAGGAGGACTGTCCGATCCAAGAACAAGGCGAAGCAAGCGCTGCTAGATGATGGGATCCAGACTTATGAGAGGTGCCGCAAGATCCGACTATACCCGACTACGCCGCAGAAGATGAAGATTCGACAGTGGTGTGGTATATACAGATTGGTGTATAACGCCTGTGTTATGCACCATAGAACCCATGCATTGAGGAAGCTGGCTACGACGCAGGAGCTAAGAGAGATGATCCGGGACCTGAAAGCCACCAAGCCGTGTATCGCCAGAGTCCCCGTCGACATTCTGGATTTTGCCGTGTCCGAGTTCGTCGAGGCCTGGCAGGCGCAGCTGGCAAAGGAAGAGGTCGTATACTCGGAATTCAAGCTACGGCGGAAGAAGTGCAAGCAGGAAGGATTCAAGATGAGAGCTCGCGACTGGGATCGGAAGTCTGGCATATACTCGGACACTTTCCACCGGGACAAGATGTACACAACAGAGTCTATACCTGAGCTACAATGTGACGTGCGCATTGTTGTCACTCGCCTAGGGCACTTCTATCTCGTGGTTCCAGTGCTTCGACCCATCACACCAGGTGGTCGGGGTGGCACTGTCGGCTTGGATCCCGGTGTCCGGGTATTCATGGCCGGGTTTGACACCAGTGGACGGGCATTTGAGATCGCCAATGGTGGAAATGCAACCCTCGCTTATAATCTTCGATGCAGTGACAGGCTAAAAGGCAAAGTTGCAAGCGAGCCGTCCAAGGACCGGCGAAGGAGATTGAAGCGAGCTCTGTATAGGTCATTCGACAGGACGAGGAATCTGGTCGAAGAGGTCCACAAGAAGACTGCGAACTTCCTATGTCGGACTTATGACACGATTCTGTTGCCGACATTTGAGACGCAGAATATGGCTAAGCGAGAAAACCGGAGGATTGGTCGCCAAACAACACGGGGCCTGTTACAGTGGGGACATTACAGATTCAAACAGAGGCTGATATCCAAAGCCCAGATCTGTGATGGTGTCACTGTCGTGGAGTGTGACGAGTACTACACGAGCCAGCAGTGCGGACAATGTCATCGCCTCAATAGTGTTGGGTCCGCCACGGTTTATGAATGTGAGTGCGGGTATACTGCACCTAGAGATCCTCATGGCGCCCGAAATAATTTACTTAGATATTTAACTATAGAACAAATTCCCTTACTATAAGGAGAGGTCACTATGATCTTTGCCACTTTGGCACGATAGTGTTGTTGCTACCTTTTAGGTTTAAGGCACACTCATATCGTTAAGAAATCATGAAAATGTAAGTTTAGTGGTTTTTGAATAAAGCGCCCGCATCTCCATCACCGACTGCGCATTGGACGCCACCGCCGCCCGGAGGCCCTCGAGGCGCTCGCCCAGGCTCGCCGCTAGCGGCGCAGCAGCTCGTCGTACAGCGCGATCCGCGCATCAACCTTCTGGCGCACTGCCCGCATCTCCATCACCGACTGCGCATTGGACGCCACCGCCGCCCGGAGGCCCTCGAGGCGCTCGCCCAGGCTCGCCACCAGCGGCTGCAGCAGCGCGCCCGACCGTGTGACCAGCCGGGCCCCCAGCGAGGTCCTCGCCGTCAGCTGCGCCTGCTCGACAAGGTCCAGGCCGATGGTCTGCCAGACCGCCTCGTCAATCACGCTGATCAAGAGCTGCCGTCGCCGCATGCGGAACTCTGTCTCCAACTGCAATTTCTGTATCTCCAGGCGCCCAATGTTCTCTAGCAGCTGGACCTTGTTGTGGAACGCCAGCGCGTTGACCTGCCGCAGCCTCGCTTCCTGGACTCGGGCCTGCATTTCGCTTAAAAGTCCTCTTTTTTTTTAAATTTTTTTTTTTTAATTTTGTTATAAAGAAACGACGTTGTAGAGAAAAAAATTGTCGCCCTCCCCCTCCCCACCACCCCAAAAAATGTCGGGCAACAACGATGCTGGTAACAAGCTGTACAACAACACCATCAAGAAGCTCCAGGACAGCCCGGGCTATGTCATCCAGGCCGCCACCCTCGTCGGCGCCGCCGTCCTCTCGGCCACCCTGGCCAGTCTGCCCAAGCGGTTCCTGGACATGATTGGAACCTTTGGAGGTCTGCTGACGATTCTGTTCTTCAACATTATCCTGACCAATGCCAGTGTCATCAATAAGCACAACTCCACCACGTACATTGTGCGCGCACTGGTGACCAGTCTGGTGGTGGCCAGCATCTACGCCATGTTCAAGCAGCTCATGGTCTTTGTCGACAAAACCATGACTGCTAACGAAGAGGCTGAAGCCGAAAAAAGACTCGAAGAGATGAAGAAGGCCAGCCCCGTGCTGGTGCAGCCGCAGAAGGGCGTTATTCTGACTGAAGTCTAGTCGCCGCAAACTGCAAATTAAATAAATAAATATATTTTTTTTTCCGGTAATCAAAAACCGTGGAAGAAACCCTAAAACAGCATGTCTGACGAGTACCCTACGCCCACGGCACCATACCTAGAGTCCGAGGACCCCTATCTGCTCGTCTCGGAGGACTCGGAGGGGTCGTTGGAGACCGCTTGCCAGCCCGCCGCCGATCTGGGCTACGCGTCGAGCTACGCCTCGCGGTACGCGTCGGGCAACGGCTACGGTAACAGGCTCTCGGGGTACAGAGCCAGTGCCTATGGTGCGTCGTGTGGCGGTCGATTTACCTCGCGCTATGCATCCGCCGGCTACGGCAGCACCGCCGGCTCGGGCTACAGGTCGTCGCGCTATGCGTCCAGCTTCGGATCGGGCTACGCGGACCCGAGAGCTCGGGGTACAGGGCCAGCGCCTATCGCGAAGTCGACGCCCGACCGGGCCAGAGCGGGGCCAGGTTCCAGTCGAGTGGCCCGCCAACCGCGCGTCGTCGACCCAGCAACCCACCGAGACCAGCACCATACTCTGGCTCCAAACAATACAAGAGCAAGCCACCCCAGCGACCACCGCCATACTCTGGCTCGAAACAATACAGGAGCAAGCCCCCACCACGACCAAACCACCGAGCCCCCGCGTCTACTCGAAACAACAGACCACCACCACCGCCGCCAGCAAGTGGCGTGGGGTTCGCAATACTACGCCCCTCGTCGTCCAAAAGTACATAAAGAGCGAAAAGGCCAAACGCAAGCTCGACATCCTCGACAGGGAGAGCAGGTCCCTGGCGCTGGAGCGCAAGTTTGTAGATAACGCACTCCGGCTGTGTCAGGACAGAAACGTGGGCTGCACCAACCTCGCACAGCTACAGCATACCCTGGTACGCAAGCAGAAGCGAGTGAATTCAAATTCAAAGAGACTGCAGCGGCAGTCGCACAGACGCTGATTTTTTATATTTTTTTTTTATTACACAGTCTTTGTCCGCTCGATACGACTTTTTCGCACATTGATGCGCTCAACCGCCCGCTGCACGGCCAGCGCCTGTGGCCACAGCGCGACCAGCGATGTCTCGACCTCTGTTATGGTGGGGCGCCTGGCCGCATCGACCGCCAGCATGGACGTCAGGAGAGGCTCGAGGACCGAGCTGACCGGGTCGGGCAGGCGGCCACAGGCCACGTAGTCGGCATACTCCGCCACGGCGGGCGAGGCGGTCGTCCACGGGAAGCTCCCGGCCTGTATGGCAAACATGACTATCCCCAGCGACCACACGTCACACGCCCGGACCAGCCCATTCCCATTACCCACCCGCTGCGCAAACAGCTCTGGGGACGCGTAGACGTTCGTCCCGTACGTCCTTGTGGGGTCGAACCGAGACTCGTGCGTGGCATGGCCAAAGTCCACGAGCGTCAGGAGCGGCACACAAGCGCCGTCTACGGTTGTAATGACAGATTCCTCCACGCAAATGTTGTCACACTTTATATCCAGGTGGCAGATCCCGAGCGCGTGGATGTAGGACACGGCCGACACGATCTGCGCACTCATGAGGATGGCCTGTGGGAGCGTCACGGGGTCTTTCTGTTTGAGCATGTAGTCGACGAGGTCGAGTGCGCCATGGTAGGTGAGGTACAGGTCAAAATGGTCATTTATCGGGCTGACGGACGTGGCCACGACCCTGACGATATTGGGGTGGTCCACCCCCCTGAGGATGTCGTACTCCTGGGCAAACTCGTCGCCGTGCTTGCTCAGCGACCCGCGCTTGAGCACATAGGAGGGGCTGGCACCGCGCTCCCGCGGCTCGATCGTGTACACGGACGACGTCGAGCCCTCGCGGAGCAGTTTTCGTTTCAGGTACGCGATATCGCGCAGCGCAGTTGCCGACATTGTTTGCACCAATGAGTTGCATTGTAGCCGAAAGCGTCTTAACAAGAAAAAAAATAAAATCATTTTTTTTTGTCGCGGTGTCGCGCACATGTTTACGTGTGTATGTGTGTGTGTGTGTGTGGTTGAGGAAAGTGAATGCGATTCCGATATATATACCTAAAAGAAATCAAATTATGAAGGTTGTATATCAGAAACGAGCGAGCTCCAGGCCCCAGTTCCAGTGTGTGGCGACCTGCACGGTAAAGGCATGGGCGCCGCGCATCGTCGAGCTTATCGGCGGCAGCGTACCAGACTCCGTGACAATCACCGTAGACAGCAATGTAGGGCACCCAGCCATCACTAGAGGCGCGGAGATGGTCTTTGACGTAGACTACTTCCTGCAGAACCCCGACGACCTCCCCGGCGTTGTGGTGCACGAGCTCGTGCACGTCATCCAGGCCGCGCGCTCCGGCCCCGGCTGGCTCATCGAGGGCATCGCAGACTGGGTGCGTTACTTCCACTTTGAGGCCGACGATCCGAACCAGGAGACCAAGTGCACGTACGAGGTCGGCTACAGGACCGCTGCGCGGTTCATGGACAAGGTCGAGGCCCGGCAGCCCGGCACGGTGAGGGCGTTTACGACCAAGATGCGCGACGGGTCGTTTGACCACAACACCCACTGGACGGAGCTCACCGGCAAGAGCTCGGCGGAGTGGCACACTGAGTTTTACGGCAAGCCGCCTTGTGACGGCACCTAGTGTCATATAAAGCAAAATATGTACATATGGTACATTACAGCCCTCGTCACTCTGGTGATTGTGCTGGTGATCGCGACCCGCCCACACCGCTCCTGCTTGTCCAACCCCGCGGCCCAGACGCGATACGACTGCAAGGCCAAGTGTGCCGCCAAGAAGGCGAGCACCGCCACCGGCACCAGCACCAGCACCACCACCAAGTCCGACAAGCTGCTGCTCGTAGGCATCGACGGCTGCCTGCCCTCGGCCATCGCCAAGCTCGACGCCTCGTCTACGCTACAGACGCTCATTGCCTCCGGGGCATACATGGACAACGTGTTCGTCGGCCAGGACCAGAAGACCAGCTCAGGGCCTGGCTGGACGTCCTTCCTGACCGGCAAGTGGCGAGCGGACCATGGTGTCAACGACAACGAGTTCAGCGACTACGACGAGGCCAAGGCCCCGACGCTCTTCAAGACCCTCTCCGAGGCAAACATCACCTGTGCCAGCGTATGCGAGTGGTCCCCCATCAACGATCTGCTGGTCGACGGCAGCCACGCGACCAAGGTCAACACGAGCAAGGGCGATTCTGTGGACGACACGATATCCGCCATCGCGGATCACCAGTTCACCTTTGTGCACTTTAACAGCGTCGACAGCGCGGGGCACGGCAGTGGGTTTGGCGGCTCCGAGTACATGGAGGAGCTCGCAAACGTGGACGCCAAGATCGGCCAGATCCTGGCCAAGTACCCCGACATCAACATTGTGGTCGGAACCGATCACGGGGGCGAGGACAAGAGCCACAGCGACACCTCCAAGGCCACGGTCTACACCGTGTTTGCGCTGTTCCGAGGCGCGTTCAATGGCGTCACGTCGAGCAGCACCAAGACCCCCGTCACAATCATTGCCGATACGATCCGGGCATTTTTCAGTCTAGCTGTATAGACTCTTGAGCGCCGCCTTGTCTCCCGCCGACAGCACAAAGTTAAAGTGCCGGACCAGGTCCTTCCCCTTGGTCACGCAGGCCTGTGGCAGCTGGTAGTTCATGACGCTGTCGGGGTCGAACTTCCCCGCCGACCCGGTGCTTATGGGCAGGACGTTTTGCTTCATGAACGCATCGTCGATTTTGTAGTAGTTCTTGATACACGTCTGGTCTATTTCCAAGACGCCTTTCGAGTTCGGGTTCATATGCTCGTGGTGCAGCCCCAGGCGGTGGCAGATCTCGTGCAGGGTAGTGCCCTGCACTCGGTCGCTGTAGGAGCTGGGGAAGTACGAAAACGGCGGGATGTGGCAGTTCGGCTTCTTCAGGTATATGCTCGGGGTGTTCCCGATGTACGAGTACCCCCCCATGGAGCTGATGAACTCAATGTAGATATCGTACGAGCTCGATTTCGGATACGAAAACCGGTCGCCAATCACCGGCACCAGGTGGTCTTGGATCACCTGCTTGACAAACGCAATGTCCGTGGCATTGCCGTTGTTGGCCGCGAACCCGACCGTGAACTTTTTCGACTTGTCGTGCTTGTAGCTGGTGATCAGCGACCGGTCCCGCTCGCCGTCCGCGATCGGCTGCGGCACGAAGCAAAAGGATTCGGTCGGCGACAACACGTTCATTCTTTTTTTTTTTTTAATTTTATTTGATTTAGTGTAGACCAGAAAAAAATTAGAAAACTATCCGATGTACCGTGTTGTCCGCCCGGTGGATCCGGATAATGTCGCCCGCGCGGAACCCCATAAACCGGCACACGGGGTCCGCGGATAGGATCCGCGGCAGGCAGTCCCGGTTTGCATCCAGGTACTTGTAGTGCGGGTCCGTGGCCAGGACCCGCTCGTGCGGCGGCACGTACTCGTGCCCAAATATGTAGTACGACATCTCGGCGCTCGTCAGGAACTCAATCTTGTTTCGCGTGCGCAGGCTCGTGTTGTTCTTGACGTTGGGCGTCAGCTTCTTGTCGTGCACGATAATCAGCGCCTTCGCGCTGTTGTGCTCGTCCAGCACCTTCTTGATGAACGCCGAGTCGATCTTCTCGTCGTTGAGGCACAGCTTGATAATCGTCTCGGTGCACACAATCTCGTGGTCGCCCGTTTCCTCAACCGTGTACCCGCGGTCCGCGCACAGTCTGAGTACCACATCCACCACGCGCATGTTGAAGTCTTGCCCCACCTTTGCGCGGCTCCTTTTTTTTTTTCTTTTCAATTTTTGGGTGTCCCACGCACCACTACGCCAGTAGGCGCACAATGCTGTACACAAAGTAGATCAGGATGGCCGATGTCACCACGAGAATCGAGCCCGCGACAACATCGACACCCAGGCTGCCGCCCCCTGTGTCCATCGCCAGCAGCGAGGCAATGTCGTCGTCCGTGTCGCTCTGCTCTTGGATCAGCGTCTGGATAAACTCGGGGATCTCATCAACGGGCGTGTGCACCGGCATCTCGAGGATGGCCCGTCGCCGCAGAATCGAGTTTACTCGGGCGTTGACGCTTGTCGGGTCCGCGCCCAGCGCCGACTTGGCCCCAATGCTGGCCAGAATGTCCATGGTTTTGGCCAGCGTCTCCCCGACCTCGCTGTCTGCATTGCGACCGCCACGCGCGTCCACGGCGGGTTCCGAATCTGTATCCGGATCCGTATACTCGTCCGTCTCGTCGCCGTCGCCACCACTGCCCTCTTCCACTGGAGGCGAGCTCGCCTCCGGCGGCGGCGTCAGCAGCTCCGTGTCCACTTCCAGGATCTTATCTTCACTGATCGAAGGCAGCGGCCCCGGGAGGGTTTCATCGGCCTTGCTCGTCTTGGGCATAATACTATGTTATAGGGGTTTTGCTTGCTTTTGTATGCTACACAACCGCGTTAACCGTCTTTTTTATTTTTCATTTTTTTTGTCAAATCGAAATTGCACACTTACACACACACATATATATGCACAAGTATAAAAAAAATGCTCGCCCTACTCGTCTCGTCCGCCCTGGCCATGCTGTTCTATTCAACCCTCCAGCCGCCCCACACTCGCTGCGAGGCCGCGTTCGCCAGCCACCTTGCCGACACCCACCAGGTCTTCCCGGACCCCTCCGAGTACTCGCGCCGCCAGCGGTTCTTCTGCGAGCTCCGCGAGCTCTAGTCAAAGTCCATCGGCTCCGGCAGCGGTATTCTGGACACGGGCTGCTTCGCCGGGTGCTTGCGTGGCGGCTTAACCAGCCGCCGAAAGACCCCGTACACCCCGTACAGCAGCAGCCCCATCAGCACAAGCATCAGTCCGATTGGCACAAGCCCCAGCTTCCCCCCTGGCCGGTGGAACAGCGTGTTGGTGTACGTGTACACACTCCCGTCCTCTGGTAGCTCCGATGGGCTCATTGTCTCGTTGTTGCTGCCGCCACCAGCCCCACCGGCCCCACTGCCGCCCTCGCCGTCGTCGCTGCCGCCCCCGTCGTCGTCGCCGTCGTCGTCGTCCTCCACATCCTCCTTTCCCAGACACGCGGGCTTCTCTGGCATGTCGTACACTGGCTGCCCGTCTGCGTCCCGACGCTGCTGCTCCTCGCGCAGAAACTCGTAGAACGCTGCGTTCGATACGTCCGTGTCTGTCGTCACCACCTTGCCCGTCCGCGCATCGTACAGCTGGAACGTGATCCCCGTCTTCTCGGCGATCCACGGCCCAAACAACGCAATGTTCACGTAGATCCCAAACTTGTTCGCCGACCCGCACCCAGTCCCCCAGCTCACGGTCCCCACGAGCACCGGCCGGTCGAACGGCTGGTTGTCCTCCGTGGACCGTGTGGTGATCGCTGGCCCCCCGGAGTCTCCAAAGCACGGGTCCAGGTCGGGTCGCTCCGGGTTCCCGGCACAGAACTCGGACATAATGTCAAACTGCGACATGCGCGTCGAGCAGTCGTACGGTGCCTGGGTCGGCACATCAATCACCTTGAGGTACCGCGACGGGTTCAGCGAACTCGCCTCCAGCGACCCCCACCCCAAAATCTTGACGCTCGGCAGGCCGTACACGTCAATGTTCCCGTTCATCCGCACAGGCACAATGTTAGCCACGCTCTCGTCCAGCTCCAGCAGCGCCAGGTCCTTGGTCGTGTGCTCGACAATGGCCTTGATGCCGACCTTGCGGAACGACATCGGGTCGCCGAGGTCCACGCCCCCGAGCTTGATGTAGATCTCGTCCCGCCGCTTGTTTGACGTGCAGTGCCGCGCAGTCAGCACCCACTTGGTCGCAATCAGCACGCACCCGCACAGGTGCTGGTGCGTCGCCGAGTCCTGGATCGACCCCACATACTCGTGTGCCTCGGTCGGTATGCTACCCCCCAGTAGTCGGTACATTTCTAGTTGCTTGCTTCTGGAATGGACGCTTTGTCTAGAATGTCTAGAACGTCTAAGCATCTTTCGTGCCTCTACCGTCGGAGCCTGCGCCTCAGGACGTGCGCGTTCTGCACGTAGACGGCTCTCGTCGGGCACACAACGGGCTCGTACACGATACACACTCTGGGGGTCGGGCACCTGGTTGGCCTGCCACCACCTATACCGCCTATACATCCACCCCCACTAGGGGTTGATGTGGGTGTATGTGTGCACACGTACAGCGGGCGCTTCGTACGCCCCACGGTCGGGATCGGCGTGCACGTAACCGGCGCCCATGTACAGCCACCTGTATCGGTCACCCCGTCTCCCGTGTCTTCCGTCGTCTCCGTGTCCCCCGTGTCGCAAACCATCGTCTTGGCCGTGCGCCGGTACGAGTAGTCCAGGCCCGCGATGTAGGCATTATATTCCGTATCCGAGGACATCAGGACCCGAGTGTTGGTAAGGTTTGCGTGCACGAGGTCCAGTGTATCGCACGTCACCTTGCCCGCCTCGTGGAGCTCCAGCCAGTCTGCCACGGCCAGCTGGAACGACGCGTAGAACAGGCTGCAGTCGTCGTCTGCCATTTTTTTGTCTTGTCTTTTAGGTGAAAGAAAAAAAAATAAACCTTGCGCCTAGCACCAGCCACGCCCACGTCCACGACCATGACCATTGTTGTTGCTGTTCCAACTCGGCCACTGCGACCACTGCTTTGGCGGCCAGCAGGATGTTGTCTCTAGGTGCGGACATCGCTTATCGACAATTACCTGTGGTGGACACTTCTGTTTGTCTATAACGATAAGCGGTTGCCTGGGCTCTTCTGGGCATGCTTTAGAGTTGTTTTTGATGACTATAATCTGCGGCTGCGACTGTGGCTGGGGCGGCGGTGGCGGGCAAGCCGGTGGAACTATTTGATTCAAAACGAAGATCGGCGGTGCAACACAACATCCGGGTGGCTGGGTTATCTCGATCACGGGAGTCGGCACAGGCGTAGGCGCGGGTGTCGGGGCCGGGGTCGTTGGTGCAGGCGTCGTCGGAGCTTGAGTCGGCGCCGGGGTCGGCGCCGGGGTCGGCGGCGTCGTCGGGGCCGGTGTCGGGGCTTGAGTTCCACAAACAGCCACTCTACTGGCTTCATCCACTCCATTCACGAAGCCCTGCCCATAGCAAATTGAATACGACGACGACATCTCTGATATCAGCTTGTTGGCAATCGTCGTCTCGCTGCCGCATACCTTACCCCCGTCTTCGAAGGCCTTGTTGAACATTTCTTGACCTTTCGCGTTCCCAGAGATATACTCTGGGAGATCGGTTGGACACACACTAATATAGTTGTTGCAATCGCTACTATCGTACGATTTGCGATACGAATAATCTAATCCAGCAATGTAAGCATTATATTCAAGATCGGACGTCGTCGGGGCCATGGATTTTTTCAGCGTCTCATAAACACTATCGATATCCTCGCATCCAGTTTCTGGATCGTAGGCACCCCCCCAGTCTGCAACGGCCTGCTGGAACGTCGCGTAGAACACATCACCGTCAGAGGTGGACATTGTTTTATATGTACACTATTTCATAAAAAAAAGATTAAAATCGACGGCACGGCGGTTGCGGCAGTGGGCAGTTGTTTTGGCCAAAAATAACGAACGGCGGCTGCGGTCGGGGTGGTGGACATTTCGTGTCATTATTGATTACAATCACACTGGGCTTCTGTGGTGGGCACGGCGGCGGCGGCGGCGGGCAGACTGGTGGATTTGGAGGCTGGATAATGATCACGTTAGGTGGACAACAATTGGCGGCGGCCGTCGGTAAAATAATGATCTCTGCAGGCGCTGAGGTGGGCGCGGAGGTAGGTGCGGAGGTAGGCGCGGAGGTAGGCGCTATAGTAGGAGTTCCACAGATTGCCACTTGGCTCGCATCGTCCAAGCCGACGATATACCCCTGGCCATAGCATATCGAAAACGAGGTGTCGACGCCCGCAATCAGCTCCGCTGCGATTGTCGATTCCGTCCCACAGACCTTGCCGCCTTTCTCAAACGCCGCATTAAACGCCGCTTGCCCGGCTGCATTGCCCTCTATATACTCTGTAGTGTCCGGTGGACAGGCGCTGACAAACCGGCTGTCCATATCCGTACATTTGCCGCTATCGCGCGATTTGCGGTACGAGTAGTCCAGACCCGCTACGTATGCGTCGCCCGAAATACCCGACGACGGGGCCATTGTAAACTTGAGGGTCGCGTACACCTGGTCCAGGTCCTCGCACCCACTCGAGGCATCGTACGAAGCGGCCCAGTCCTGTACCGCGTTCTGGAACGAGGTGTAGAACACGTCGCTGTCGGACATTGTTTGCAGCCTCTTTTATTCATTGGCCTATAAAATGTTTTTTTTTTCAAATATCGTCTACCTGTTTTTTCGCGCATTTACCTTCATCATGACTTCGCGGTACCGCTTGGACCCGACTTTGAGACGCCTCTGGGTGAATGGATTGATTACACTGCCCTCTGCCGTCTCACGTATAGACAGTGGTACACTGCTGTTCGTGTTGATGTGCGACAGGTACGACGCCCTGGGTGTCTTTTTCGCGGCCTGGGACGTTGTGCGGTTGGGCATCTCGCGCTTGACGCGTTCTCGAAGGTACATCTGTATGCTGTGCACAGAGAACTGGTCCAGCAATGATATGTCCTCTGGACTAGTCGCGGGTCTTGTGGGAGGCGGCATGGCCATCGCGGCCGAGTTGAGGCTGAAGATGACGCTCTCGCCCACTGGCTGGTCCCGGTTCTGCACGATGACGCTGATCTCCTCAGACTCTTGTGTCGGCCTTCTATGATTCGCGACCGGGGGCTTGGCTCTTTCTTCTCGTTTCTGCTCGACCTCTGCGTCTCTCATCGTTGTGGCCCCAGACTCCGTGTCAGGTGTCCGCTGCGACAGCGCGTTGTTGTTGACGGCCATCTCGCTCGAGTTGAGAGCCTCGGATACTATGCGTACCCCCATGCAGCGGGGTGGATCGAGGAGAACGGTCTCCTCATCGGTCCAATCATCGTACATTTTTTTTTTTGAAACCCTTTCTTCCTATTTTCGTTATGGGAAAAAAAAAATAATATTATTTCCCACATACACATTCCGTATTGATCCTTTTTCTCTCACCCTGGACGCGAGTGGTGGTGGTCCACACCTTTCTGGTGATGGGGTGGGGTTGCTGTACTGTCCGCACTGGCTTCTGGTCGTTCATTTTTTCTTTTGGTAGGGTGGAGAAAGGGCGTTTAGAGTCTCGAGCGGAGTTTGCACGAATCTCCGAATTAGTTTCTGGCATGCGCAACTCTTTGTTCTGACAACGCCTCCAGTGTCCACTGTAGCAGTCGCTGCTGCACCAGCAGAATCGCGATGGCCCGACTCATAGAGCTGGAAAATAAAATCAAATAGCGGCGGCAGCGAGGGCAGCGAGGGCAGTGAGGGTGGTGGCAGTGAGGGCAGAGGGTAGTGGCAGCGGCGGCAGCGAGGGCAGCAGGAGCAGTGAGGGTGGTGGCAGTGAGGGCAGAGGAGTAGTGGCAGCGGCGGCAGCAAAGGGCAGCAAGCCGACAGTGAGCAGTGATGGCAGCAGTGAGGGCAGCGAGGCGATTAATTAGCAGCGGCGGCAGCAGCAGGCAGCAGCAAGGAACAGCGAGGGTGGCAGCAGTGAGGGCAGCAGAGGTGGCGCAGCAGCAGCAGCAGCAGGCAACGAGGCAGCAACGGGACAGTGAGGGCGGTGGCAGTGAGGGCAGCGAGGGTGGTGGCAGCGGCGGCAGCGGCGGCAGCGAGGGCAGCGAGGGTGGTGGCAGTGAGGGCAGCGAGGGTGGTGGCAGCGGTGGCAGCGGTGTCAGCGGTGGCAGCGGTGGCAGCGGCGGCGGTTGAAGAGATCAGAGAGTCGTCCCTGCTGTACCTCTACTAGCCGACGCTCGATGACCCCGAGGTGCAACGAGAGTTGTTTGCGCCGTACACGCTGACGCTAGGGAAGGTGGGTCAAGCAGATTCGTGAGATGTTTTTATTTTTGCAGGTACATAAAAATATATATGAGTCTGACAATTTTATGTTTACATCATTCTCACACTAGTGCAGTTTGTTAAGTAGGATTTTTTGAACCATGCCCAAACGCTCATCTGATGCTGTGTCGGGCCGTCGGCTACCCACCGCGAAGCGTCGCAATAGATGTTGCCAGGGGAAGCTGGCTGACGGTAAGGACTGCCCGAAGGGTGCTCGGGGTAAGACGAACTTTTGCATCACGCACGGTGGAGGCAAGCGATGCCAGGGGAAGCTGGCTGATGGTAAGGACTGCCCAAAGTCTGCTCTGGGTAAGACGAACTTTTGCATCACGCACGGTGGAGGCAAGCGATGCCAGGGGAAGCTGGCTGATGGTAAGGACTGCCCAAAGTCTGCTCTGGGTAAGACGAACTTTTGCTCCACGCACGGTGGAGGCAAGCGATGCCAGGGGAAGCTGGCTGATGGTAAGGACTGCCCAAAGTCTGCTCGGGGGAAGACGGACTTTTGCATCACGCACGGTGGTGGCAAGCGATGCCAGGGGAAGCTGGCCGACGGTAAGGACTGCCCAAACGGTGCTCTGGGTAAGACGAACTTTTGCACCACACACGGTGGAGGTAAGCGATGCCAGGGAAGCTGGCCGATGGTAAGGACTGCCCAAACGGTGCGGTGGGTAAGACGAACTTTTGCATCACACACGGTGGTGGCAAGCTATGCCAGGGGAAGCTGGCCGACGGTAAGGACTGCCCAAACGGTGCTCTGGGTAAGACGGACTTTTGCAGCACACACGGTGGAGGTAAGCGATGCCAGGGGAAGCTGGCCGATGGTAAGGACTGCCCAAACGGTGCGGTGGGTAAGACGAACTTTTGCATCACACACGGTGGTGGCAAGCTATGTCAGGGGAAGCTAGTTGACGGTAAGGACTGCCCAAAGTCTGCTCGAGGTAAGACGGGCTTTTGTAAGACACACGGTGGAGGCAAGAGATGCCAGGGGAAGCTGGCCGATGGGGAGGACTGCCCAACGGCTGCTTATGATAAGTCGGGCTTTTGTGCCATTCACGGTGGTGGTAAGTGTGAACACGACAAGTACACCAGGAGGTGTCTGGACTGCATGTCGGCAGACGAGGCCCTGGCCAGAGAGCTGGTATGTATTACCTGCTGGCAGAAGTCATCCACACTGCATTGCAATGTGTGTCAGCCGGGCATCTCGTGGTCTGACGAGTTCACTCTGGACATGATTGTGCGCAACGCCACAGGCATCCCGTTTCAGCGCCACGTCACGCTCAGCGGAACCAAGTGCGATGCTGGCGTCTTGACCGAGTCCGGCAAGGGGAAGCGTGCGCACCCCGACCTGTCGTTGAAAATGAGTGACCGCGTTGTCTTTGCCTGTGCAGACGAGAGCAGTGGCCACGACACACCCTCATACCCCGAGGTATGTGAGCTTGCACGCTTGCAGGTACTCGCCTATGGGACGAACTCGGGTGACCTGCCGCACCTGATTGTCCGGTTCAACACGGACCGCATCCGCAGCAACGTCCATCTATTTGCCCAGGCGATCCGTAACGCCATGGTGATGCCGCTACCGGATGTTGGCCCTTTTGTCCAGTACGTCGACTACCCCGAGGATAACCCGCACATGGCCCGAGCCCGCGCTGTGGATGGCAAGGCCCTTGTGGTGCTGGGTAACATTACCGAGCTCGACATTGATGGTGACCTCCAGGACATGACGTTGGCGGACCTTACCAGGCTGCCACTGGACGCGGTGGTCTTGTCCGCAGAGACGCTCTTGAAGAAACCACTGTGTCGACGCTATGTGGGCAAACAGGTCTGTCAGCGTGATGTGACGGAGGAGGGGAGTCAGTTCTGTGACCGTTGCGTCAAAAAGATCAAAACACGCGAGAAGGTGTATATTTTGACGAGCCAGGGACGCACGGAGATCAAACTATCTGATTAGTTGTTTTGGGGGTTAGAGGACTGCCTACTGGGTCTTTCGAGCCCGCCTGCGAGCCGGGGCCAGCAGGGCAAGTTGTTGTAGAGTTTAGGGTTTAGAGAAAATGCTTAATAAAAAAAAAAAAACAAAGTGTTGATACCCGTTCGCTTATATTTTTTTTTTTTTTATCTTATAAACGACCGAAATGTCCGCCTACGCCATGCAGGGCTACGTCCGCACCCTCGCCAAGTTCGCGGGCGTCCTCCGCATCGTCTCGCAGACCCAGACCCCCGGCTCCTGCATCCCGAATAAGGTCTACCTCACCACCCGATACAACTGGCGCACCAAACTCAGCAAGGCCTACTACCGTGACACACAAGGTGTTCTTTACGAGTACATTATCCGCCCTATAGGGCGGGTCTCCGACACGGTCAACGTGTGCCACTACCCCGTCATCGCTGCCTCGGACCAGGGTCTATACAGCACAGAGGAGTTTGAGAACGTCGTCGTGTCGAGCAACAACTGGATCTGGCCCGTGGGCTTCAACTTTAAGACACACAAAATCACCTACCAGCCTCCAGACGGTGAGCTCATCACATACGAGTTTCCACCGCCCGGCATCGAGCCCGTCACCGCGCACCCCGAGTTCCGGCACGCCTCGTCACTCGGCACCTTCGACTAGGCAATCTTTACCCGCTTCAGCGGTCGCATCCGCGACTCGCTCCCGTACCAGTCGCACACGAGCGGCGTCGCCCCAAACCGCTCGTACAGTGCTCGAAACTGCATCCCGCTCGGCAGACATGTCCGGCAAACTCGCCGCACCAGGGCCTTCACCTCGCGCCGGATCTCGGCCTGCACCTCGCCAGAGGTCACCCGCACCGGCCCGCAGTTGTCCGCCACCAGCGCCGCGAGGTCGGCCCCGGCCCGCTTGCACACTGTCACGTTCCGCTCGCAGAACCTCTCCACATCATCCCACAGCAGGTCCACGTCCAGCGGCGTCTCGCGGCAGAACCGCCCCACCAGCATCGCTAATACGCCGTCCATCAGCACGTCACGAGTCAACGCCGCCGGCTCACACAGGCTGTACGAGACCGCCAGCGCCTCAGACTCGGACACCCGACGCCGCTCGATCCCCTCAAACTCCTCCACTACACTGGCCGACAGCAGCCCCACGAACTCGGCGGCGCCGGTGCGCAGCACCACCAGCTCGTGGTTGTCACCCGTATCGACCACAACTACCGCGGGCTCAGCCCCGGGCCCTCGGTTCACCTCCACCCCGCCGCCGGCTCGCAGAACCGCCAGCGTCACCCCAAAAAACGCCGCCAGGTCGCCGGCCGCCTCCGCATCGAGTCCCAGATCCGCAATCGCCACCGCCAGGGCGCGCAGCAGCGCCACGCGCTTTCCGACACCCAGCACTCCATGGAGCATGCCCAGCGCAATCGCAAGGCACTCCAGCAGGCTGTGGTCCACCGCGAACCGGATTGACGGGTCTCGCACCACGCCCCGGGAGTTCGCCAGGTAGTGCCGGCTCGTGGTGCCCGTCCGGTAGTAGCCCGTCGCCTGGGTACAGAGCGCAGTGTCCCACAGCCCAAGCGGCGAGTAGACGCCGACACCCACGGGCTTGGCCGTCAGCAGCACGTTGCGGACCTGCACCTTGATTGTCTCGCTCGGGTCCCACACAAACTCCGATGCCACGCTCTCAATAATCGACTCCACCTTGGCGCCCTGCGGTGTCTGGAAGCAGCACGGGAGGTACGGCAGCGCCTTTCGGTTCTGCAGCGTGTTCGACACCAGCCCTATATACGGGAACTCGGCGTTCTGGCACGACGTGTACACCCTCTGCTGGGCCCCGCCCGAGCCCCACGCGTCCGGTGGAAATACAATACATGTGTTTGCCGGCCGCTGCCGAACATACTCTTCCATGGCGCTGCGGGTCTCCAGCCCCACGACCACCTGCACGTGGCGGCTGTCCCGAACCATATGCGAGTGCTGCGAGGGGAAGCAGTCCGGTGCCACACCGCGGATGTCGGCAGACAGGTACACGCCCTGCCGCCTCTCCGGCGGTGTGTCCACAGCGAGGCCGTGCGCCACGTACTCTTGCCTCACCACCCGAATGCGTGCCACATATGTCTTGTACATGTACACCAGGTCTCTGTACAGCTCTCGCACACCAGACAGGCTGCGTGTCTTGAACTCCAGCACAGAGTACCGTGCATCCGGCTTGTACTTGAGGTCGCTCATGTCTAGCAGCTTGCGGGACCACTTGGACATGGTCGGATTGGTCAGCACGCAGGTCGTCGCCGAGCCCGCGTGCTCGAGCTCCAGCCGCTCTCCGACCGAGTCCGAAAAGTGGAGCCCCCGCAGCAGCCGGGCGTCGTCCATCAGTACTAGCGCCAGCACGTCGTAGTCCAGCGCATCGTTTGCAAAAAGCAGTGTCCCGTCACACTCTGCCGTCGCCGCACGCGTCTCAAACATCCCAAACACGCTCCCGAGCTCCCGCTCGAGGCCCTCGGTCTGCGTCCCTGTGTACTCGGCTACCGGGACGCCCTTTGCATCGAGCGTCACCGTGTACACGCGGTGCCTGTGCGACTCTATGTACAACACATTCCGCGTCTTCTTGCCACCGAACCGCTCCACGAGCCCTGCGCACGGCTCGCTGGCCCACATCCCTCCGCCGACCAGCTGCAGAAGCACCCCCACCCCGGTCTGGGACACAAGATTAGCAACATGCTGCAGCGGCCAGGCAACTGTGAACCGCATCGTCACTGTGAAGTCGCCCGTGTCCAGCCGCACCGCGGACCCGCACCGCGGCAGCACGGCAGCCTTGAATGTCCGGAACGCGAGCGGCCTGCGCTTCGGCACCCCCCGCCGCGGCCCCAGCGGGTCGTGCAGCACGCGCTGCACGCCCGCCATCGTGATCGCCGCCATGGCCGCCGCCAGCTCCGCGGCCCGCGTGGCCTTGGACACGGTCGTGTCGGGCCCACAGAACGCCTTTGCGTGGTGCGCCCGACACAGGTATCGCAGCTCCTCGACGAGAAAGGCCGGCTCGAGGAGCGGCGCCCCGTGGTCCAGCACGTAGTCGTGCAGCAGGTCCAGCGCCCCGCTGGCTCCGGGGTACTGTCTCTCTCCGTCCAGGTATGTTTCCAGGTCCATTCTGTTTTGCTGGCTCGTCTGCGATTGTATTATCAAGTGCACTCTAGCCCACCAGTGTCGTTATGAGGCTTGCGCTAAAATATTTTTTTTTCTTGTACTAAAAGAAGTCTAAAACATGCCCAAGCTCGATTCCGCCGCCTTGCAGATCGACAAGGTCATCGCCTACCTGACCACGCTGCCTGTCCCAGACCGGGGCGCCATCGACGAGCACATCAAGATCCTCGCGGCCCTCAAGAAGGACCTGAACCGCGCCCCCGTCAAGTTTGACTCTAGCAACAGCTCGCTCGTCGTTACCCGGCCCATAACTGATGAGGCTGTCGCATTCTTTGCCCTCGAGGGCAGCGCGCAGCCTGTCTGTGTATCCCGTCCCACGGCCACCCGGCGCTTCGCCAGCTACATCCGCGCGAACGGCCTCCAGGACCCGCACAACAAGCGCATCATCAACCCCGACACCCGCATGTGTAGCCTCCTGCGGTACGACACCGAAGACGGGCCCATGACCTACGCCATGATGCAGCGCCTCATCTCAAATGTGTTCTGCTAGCACCCGCACGGCCTTGGGCCTCAGGTGCTGCAACACGGCGCTCTGCAGCGCAATCGTGGCCGACGCCCCGCCCTCTGTGAGCGGGCGCACCATGAAAAAGTCGAGCGTGTCCGGTGACGCGTTCGAGTACAGCTGCGCGGCGTTGAGCCCCGCCGTGTTGGCCGCCCGGCTGCCGCCGCGGATCGACGACGACCGCATGTACAGCTTGAGGCATAGCTTGGCTGTTGTCAGCGCCCGGTCCAGCTCGTCTTGCTTGGCCACTGTCACAGGGTACACCTGGTGGCTGACAATGTGCTGGTAGTGGAAGTACTCGAGGGCGTGCAGCAGGTTCATGATGGCCATGGTGTTGTGGGTAATGTGCTTTTCAAACAGCTCGGCGCGCTTGGCCGCCTGGCTGAAAAATTCATCACGGGTCTGAAACATTTTTTTTTTCACCCTGCTTTTATTTCATTGGAAATTATTGCAATGAAATATTTTTTTTTTTTTAGCGGTTCTAGTAAATCTAGTTCTCGGGGTGCCAGTACAGGTAGTCGGACGACTGCGCGCCCAATGGTAGCACGCTGCCGGCATCCATCTCGGAGCCATCGTCAAACTTGAGGCGCAGGTGGAAGTCGACCTGGCTCACCTCTGCGCTGATGATGCGCGGTGCGACAACATTACCAATGTTGTGCGGTGTACCCGCAGTGTCCACCAGGATCAGGTCTCCCGAACCGTTTATGAGTGCATTGCTGTATCCTGGGCCGGACGCCCCTGTGGGCCCGACTGCTGACCCAGCGTTTGTAGATGAGCCGTCCGTGTAGTATACGATGAGGTTATCACCTTCCAGAGTCACATTGGTCACGCCTCTACCGGGTATTCCCGTTTCACCAGTCTTGCCATCGGCGCCTTCGACTTTTCCAAGGTTGTCCTTGCGCCCGTCTGAGTACACGATCTCAAGTTCACCTTGGCCATTGATATTACTATCAACGATACTGACTCCGTCCTTTCCATCGCTGCCATCTCTACCCGCGGCTCCCGTGGAGCCGACGGGTCCTTGGACTCCCGCTGGTCCCTCGGGAATCTGGCCAACGTTAATGGTTGTGTTATTGTCGAGTGAAAAGATTAATTCGTTGTTGGAGTTCAGGATAATTCCCGCGACCCCAGTACCCTGCTTTCCATCGCTGCCGGTCGGCCCGATTACCTTGCCAAGGTTACTCACCGTGTTGTCGGTAAATGTAAAGACAAGCTCGTTGTTCTGGTTCAGCACGACGGAACTAATTCCACGCCCACTGTCCCCAGTACTTCCATCGTTGCCGGTTGGTCCCTTGACGTTACCGACGGGTTTAGATTCTCCAGTTGAGAAAATAATGTCCATGTTGCCGTCCTTGTCTACGGTAGCACCCGTTACCGAAACACCGTCGGCTCCGGCGGGTCCGACATCACCCTGTACGCCTGGTATTCCTTGTAGTCCTTGCTCCCCTTTCTCCCCGCGGACCGGTCCGAGCGAATTCGTGCTTCCGTCAGTCATTACAAATGACAGGTTGTAGTTGTTGTCGAGGATTATGGAAGATATGCCCAGACCTTCTTCACCTTGTATACCCTGGGGTCCGCGGACATTTCCGAGGTTCGTAGTCTGGTTGTCACTGTAGAGGACCACAAGTTCATCGTTACTGTTGATTGTTACGCCCGAGATGGATCTGCCATCGGCACCCGTATTTCCTGTGCTGCCCGTGGCCCCAACCACTTTGCCTGCGTTATTCTTTTCGCCATTGGACAGAATGATCTCTAGTTCCCCGTTGTTGTTGACTATGGAGTCGATCACCGAAACCCCATCAGCACCGACACCACCGGTAGGCCCCATCGGCCCCATTTCCCCTGTTGCTCCCGTGGCCCCCTCTGGGCCGCGCACGGGGCCGACGGTGTTTGATGTGCCGTCAGACAGGATGAACGAGAGATTGTAATCGTTATCCATGATCACGGACGTTATACCCAGTCCGTCTTTTCCAGCGTTTCCAGTGCTGCCGGTAGGGCCGATTACGTTTCCAAGATTTAATTTAGTGCAGTCTGATAGAGTGATTATAAGGTCGCCGTTTAGATCGATATCCGCTTCCAAGATTCCGATTCCGTCGACCCCATCGTCGCCGACCACTTTTCCGAGGTCGATCCGTGTTCCGTCTGACAGTGTGATGGATAATTCACCGTTGGCGTCGATAACGGCGGCAACAAACGATATTCCCTGTATGCCCTGTATGCCCTGGGGGCCCATCACATTTCCAACGTCCGTAGATTTTCCGTTGCTGTCGATTAACACCAGGTTCCCGTCACCATCGACGGTGGCGTCGATGTAACTTATTCCGTCCTGGCCCGGAGCCCCGAGGACATGACCCGGTGACTGCACGGTGCCGTCGGTCATTGTCAGCTGGAGGTCGCCAGAGTTATCGACAATGGCTTCTACTATTCCTCTTCCGGCGTCCCCTGTGTCGCCCTTTAGGCTGCCATCGACGTGCACTTTGTCGCCCGAGGTCATGGTAAAGGTCAGCTCGTGGTTTTCGTCGAGCGCAGCAGAGGCCACACACGGTCCGGGTTGCCCTCTGTCGCCCGTAGCACCAACTGGCCCCTGCTCGCCGCGCGAGTAGCCCGCGTTGTGGACTTCGCCTTCGCTGTCTGTGAGAATCAGATTGCCGGCATCGTCGATCTCGGCCGACACGATAAACTTTCCATCGTCACCGGTGGCGCCTTTCACGACTCCCAAATTAGTAATTTCACCCTCGCTATTTACGAAATTTAATTCGCCCTTGGTGTTGAGGAATACGGACGTGTAACTGATGCCCTGTTCACCAGTGTCACCCTTGTCACCGGGGCAGCCGACTGGGCCCTGGGCGCCCGTGATTCCGATCCCAGGTGGACCCTGAGGTCCAATTTCCCCTGCTGGCCCAACGCACCCAATATCCCCTTGGGGGCCAATCACATGGCCGGCGGCGAAAATTTCTCCTGTTGTGCGGACGATCTGCAGCACGCCATCTGACCCCACGAAGGCGTTCGTGAAGCCGGGGCCGTCCTTGCCGGGGGTCGAGGGGCTTTTTCCAATGTCAAACTGGTTGCCTTCGCTGTCGGTTATGATGGTATTGCCGTGGCAATCGATTGTGATATCTACGATTGTAGCACCCTGAGGGCCTGTGGCGCCGGTTTCCCCTGCTGCTCCTGTGGCACCTGTGGCGCCTGCTGCACCTGTGGCACCTGTGGCGCCTTTTTCCCCTGCTGCACCCGCCGGCCCCGTGGCCCCGGTGGCGCCGGCCTCAGTTGGAACTAGGCCGGCGTTGATGCAGGACCCGTCTACGAGGGACAGGACCAGGTTGTTGGATGCGTTGATTGTTGCGCCGGCCACGCCCTTGGAGGGGCTGTAGCTGATCTCGCCGGTGGAGTGGTTGTACGAGAGGCCCATGGGGACATTGTGCTTGTAGGCGACGGGCTTGATGACCAGCGAGCCCTGGCCGGCACTCGGAAGGTCAATGTTGGTGGCGTTAATGACAATGGCATTGTCGTCGATGTGGGATGCGCCGGCCAGGTTGCCGATCTGCACCGAGTTGGGGTTGGGGTTGGGGGCACACCTGGACATTGTGTGGTCTTGTTTGCACCCTTGTTACTTATGCGTTACGGGGTTGTGTGTTTGTTTGTTGTAGAGACTAGATGCACCAAGACTAGTGGACTAGACGTTTGTGATTTGTGTGATCTGGGTAGGGAAAAACTACTTGTTTTTTTTATGATGGGTAAAAAAAATAGTAGCGTTGAAAGAGTTGACTTGGACGAATGTTACAAGTATATTTTATTTGAATTCTGAAGTGCAGACTTGTACATGGTTTCGGCGCCGTGGAGGCTCGAGCAGCCGTCGGCGAGATCGACGGGGGTGTGGTAGAGGTTGGTGTACTTGCTCTGGATCTCGTGGCAGGGGAATGAGATGTCGTTGCGGGGATCGGCGTCCCGTTGTTTCTGGTCAAGGTCCTGGAGGGCGGGTCCGGTGTGGCGCGCAATGCGCTCGAGGTTGAGGATGCTGTCGCGCTGGTGCTCGGGGACATAGGCGTCGTTGACGGGGGCGGTTGATGTCGTGGGGGTAGCTGTCGTAGTCCATTTCGACCTCGGACGGGAGGTGGTTGCCGGGGCGGCAAGTGGGTGGGTGGTCGTACGGAGAGGCTGTGGTGGTGGGGCAGGAGCGCAATTGGTCTGGGGGTGGGTACGTGTCGCGGCGGACGTATGCTTCCTGGATGAGGCTGTCGACGCGGGCGTCCATGTCGAGGTCGAGAGACCCGATGTAGAAGATTGCGACAAAGTAGACGATGAGGAACATGCTCATGGTGGCGACCCAGCCAGGGACCTGGAGGAGGGCCATGATGATGAGGATGAGCACGTAGAAGCGCCATATGGAGTTGAGGTTCTCGTTGATGCTCTGCGCGCGGTCTGGGATGAGGGTGGACGACTCAAAGAGAGCGGTGATGTCGTCGGTCCAGAGTGGCATTGTGCTGGTTGCTGGCTGGTTTTCTAAAACCACAAGTGTGGTTTAACCAAAAGTTAATTTTTGAGGACGGTGAGATCAAAGCAAAAGTGGTTGCCGCAGAGGACGACGGGGATGAGGCCGCTGTGGATGCGGGCGGTGTCGAGGAACATGGGCTGCGGCGTGCAGTTGCGGAAGGTGACGTGGGCGAGTATGTATGCCGGACGGCCGGTGAGCGGGTCGCGGACGACGTCGTAGAGACGGTGGTGTGCGGGGTCGGGGATGTAGAATGTCAGGCCGCTAAACATTTCGGAGAACTGGCGGCCGTTGGGGGACTTGCGGAGCTCGCGCATGGTGAGGGACTGTGGGGGGTGGGCGTCTGGGAGTGCGTTGCGGGCGAGGGCGCCGAAGAGGGCGGACTGGAACTGGGACTCGGATGTTGCGGTTACGAGCGGGTTCTTGGCGTCGCCGCGGAGCGTGTTGCCGATGTCGGCCGACGGGATCACCACGGGCGAGGGGAAGGCGGTGCTGGGTATGTAGACGGAGGACGATGAGGACAGTGTGTCGGAAGTCAGAACAACCGAGATGGAGGGTGAGGGTGACGAGAGGTCTGTGGCGGCGGTGTGGGTGTCGGAGAGGGCCACGGAGGAGAGGGGACGAGAGGTCGGCGGCGGTGTGTGTGGATCGCGAGAGGGCCACGGAGGAGAGGGTGGTTTGTGGTGGCTGGTCGATGACGGGGACGCCGATGCCGACACTGGAGATGGACTGGAGGCCAAACACGCTCGAGGTGGATGCGGTGTCGGCCTCAGAGACGAACGAGCTGTCGGCGGTGGCGCCAAACGCGACATTCTGGTTGGGGAATGTGGCGTCTGCGCCGTTGGAGTCAATGGTGCGCTGGACGAGCTCGCGGAGAAGGACGAGGTTGCTGGTCGTGTTAGTCTGTGAGAAGGAGTCAGGTGTAGTGTACACGGACATTTGGGTGAACTCGCGGGCGGTGAAGCGGCCGGTAAAGAGGCGGATAAGAAACTCCTGGAAGTGCGTGAGGAGGTCGGAGGCCAGGGTGCTGGTGAGCACTGAGGCATCGGAGGGGGGCTTGGAACTGCGGTTGCGCTTGGTGGGGGCGGCGGCATCGAAAAAAATGTCGCCGCTGACGTAGTCTTGCTTGACCTCTGATTTGATCCTAGTGGCACTGCCCCATTCCTCCCCTGTATCTGTAAGATTATCGAAAGGGTTAGTGGGGCTGGCCCCAGTACCTCGACCGGTAGCGGTTTTCGGGAAAGCGTCGTGCTGGTCGTGGCCCCGGGCAAAGGTCGTGCAGGGATTATCCCTGTAGTCGCCCGCCAACTGCTGCATTAGCTCGTGGTCCCCATGCTTTAGTTTGATCTCGGCAATGTCTAATTGAAAGAGTACTGTGCCACCGCCGGACACAAGCTTTGTTTGGGCGGCCATTTTAAGACAGTAAAAAAAAAAAGTTTTTGGAGACAAGACCGAAACTCGAACGGGCACAATACGGGGTGTCGCAATATGAAAGACCGCGTGACTGCGAGTCTGGGATATACACACATATGATAAAGACTCTACCCAACACGCGCAATTTCCAAAGCCACTGATAGGCACACAGAGACACACAGAGACACTAGACACACGTATACACACTATACACACAAACCAACGCAGTACGGGCGGATGGACAACCGGGATGCGAAAACGGCCATCATCACGCGGGTCAACGAGCTGATCCGCCAGCACACGAACGGGCTGACGTTTGACGAGCTGGTGGTGCTGTACACGCGGATTGCGGCGCTGCGGCGCGACTACGACCTGCTCTCGCAGGAGGAGGCGGACCGCGCCAGTGGCACGAAGCGGGTGTCGACACAGGGGCCTGAGATTGAGGCGATGCGGCAGACCATCGCCGAGATCGGCGTGATCGTGGACAGCCTCGAGGACGCGGCGCGCGGGTACTACGGAACAGAGAACCAGATGGCGTACAGCCGGGGGCCCGCCAAGCTGATCATGATTGAGGTCAATCGGCTGGTGGCCCAGGTGTTGGCGATAGACAGCCAGGAGGCGGCGGTGACGCAGCATCGCGAGTACCCGGACCTGATCTACCGTGCGTACTACCTGCGAGACGTGGCCGCGTCGATACTGGCCCTGCTGGACGGCAGCACGGACCCGAGCCAGGCGCAGGAGGAGGACTACCGCAAGATGGCGGCGATCGGGAAGGTCGCGCGCGATGGCAGCAAGGAGTCCGTGGCGGTGATCAACGACTACTTTGACATGCTGCGCAAGTGGAAGGACGGCCGGATCGAGCAGGTGGCGAGTCTGGCCACGCAGCGGCGGCTGTACATGACGCACCTGCCGTATCTGACCCCCGAGAACGTGGAGGCGCTGTCCAGCAAGCTGTATGTGCCCGAGGACACGGAGACGTATGCGTCCATGTGGGTGGAGGAGACGCCTGGTGGTGGGGGGTTCAAGAGCGAGGGGGTGGTGGTGTCGCCGTTCATTGGGTCTCCGATCGTGGACGGGCGGCGGACGACGACGTCGAGCATGTTTTCGGGGCGGAGGCAGCTGGGGGCGATGGGGCACGACGTCGAAGGAGCGGGGAGCAGCGAGGACGACGATGCCGGCGGTGCCGGCGATGCCGGCGATGCCGACGAAGCGCTGGAGCTGAACGGCGAGATGTTTGATGTGAACCTAGTAGACGAGGTGGACCGGGTTTGGCTGACAGAGAGTTCAGTGGTGGCGCCGCACGATACGCTGACGCCGATGCTGGACCTGGTGGAGTACTACCGGGTGGTTCTGGACACGGATCTGGTGCGTGACCAGACGGCGGTGGAGAATCTGCTGGGGACATGCATTGCGTACCTGGATCGGAGCGGGAACGGCGGGACTAGGCGGCAGACCCCGTCGATGGGGAGTGGGGCCGGGGCCGGGCCCGGGGCCGGGGGCGAGGCGACGCAGCACAAGGACCTGTTCCTGGTGTCGTGTCTCAACCTCGTGCTGCTGCGCCGAATGGCGGTGGGGCAGGCTGCGCTGCCGGACGTGTCGTTTATCGTTAAGCTGTTTATCGTCAACAATGCAAACATCAAGTGGATCAAGGCCCATGCGCTGCGGCTGGCTGAGAATGCGGACGCCAGGGTGGCGGTGACCGGGATACTAATGTCGACGTCGATGGCGGCAGAGGCGGCCCGGAACCCCACGCGGGTGCGAGCGTGTCCGTTTGACGTTGCGCATATGGGGGAGATGGCGACATGGCTGCTATCGCAGCTGCACGGGCTGAACATGGACACGAACCTGATGCTGCGGGTGTTCTCCCACTTTCCGACCGTTCGGCACGGTGTGATGGGGTCGTTGCTGCAGAACAAGTCCGAGTACGCAATGTACGTGATGGAGCTGCTGGTTGCCAACACGGGGAGCAGCGAGCGGATCGTGTCTGGAGTTAACGCGTCCATTGGCCACACGACAATGGCGACGGGGGCCAGCACCCAGGCGCGGAGCGAGATCCTGCGGTTTGTGGCGGCGACGAATATGTACAATGTGTACTCGATGCGGGTGCTGGCGCTGCTGTACCCGGGGCGACTGCGGTTCATGGCTGAAGCGCTGGATGAGCGGATGGCGGCGGCAGACACGAAGCTGCCCGGCCTGGCGCGGCGGATCCTGAAACACTTTGCGGCGGAAAAATAGTCTGTGATAAAGGAAATTTACATTAATGAAACACAAACAAGATGAACGGCGTGCCGGCGTATGTCAACGATCCCGAGGTGCATGCGTACCTGAACCTGACGATTGAGCGGCGGTACGGCAACGTGCACTGCAAGCCGCCCCGAGTGCTGGCGACGCTGCTGCGACAGGCAAGCGTGGTGCACGAGCGGTTTGCGGATGCGCTGGACCTGGCCGTGGCGAGCATCCACACGTCGCTGGCGCCGTGCAGCGCGATGCCGGTTGAGGACAGGGACACACGGCCGCAGTCGGCGTTCCATCGGTCGGCGCTGCGGACACGCTCGAAGGCGGTGATTGTGCGGTAGTTGGGGCGTGCGAGTTAAGGCCGTCGAAACACTAGCAAAAAGAGGGAGATAGAGAGAGATGCGTGTAGACAACCCGTTGGACGCAAAAAGAGCCGGCTCGGGTGACCGATGTGGTGGCTTGTATGAAACTGCCGTTGGCGAGATGGACAGTGCAAACACCACTCTGATGGACCTTCACAGTAGCCTGATTGAAGGACATCGGCTTGATGGAACGCTGCACTCGGACTTGCGCGCTGGTGCCCAAGACTCGCTGGTCGCACTGACTGAGTCTGTCCAGACACAACTGTACGATTCTGTGGGTCGTAAAATACGTGAAGCGTGTGACCGGTACTCGCGACCGAGGCCGGGTGACGGGGACGACGTAGCGGCCCTTGTACACGGGTACCATGAATGGTGTAACGAGATCCGATCCCGTGTCTCCGGTCAAGTGGAGGACATCAACCGACTGTACGCGGATGTGGATTCGAAGCTGGTGGTACAGGCGGTAGCCTTTGCGGGCGTTTTGCAGTCTATTTCCAATGATTACATGGGCATTGGAGCGGACGCGTTGACTAGGATACAGGAGCTGGTAAAGGACGGATCGCCCGCTGGCGGTGGTGACAGCCACGAAGCGCTGGGGGACGGCGGGGTGGTGGTGGCGGCCCCCCGTTTGCGGGCCGAGGATGTGTGGACAACGGGTGTGGCCGACACAGACGAAACATGTAGCCTGGTGAAAAGGGCCGTGGACGGTATGGATAGAACAAGCAGCCTACTGTGGGCGGGGCGCACCGAAGCCGGGCTGCATGGCTTGGACGATGGGACCGGTGGTCTGTTGGTAGAGCTGCGCACTAAAGTGTACGACGACATATATAACAGTGTACATGCCTCCGTACGCGAAGCGTGTGAGGCGTACTTCCAGGAGACCACCACTGGAGACGGGGCCATCGTAGCGTTTACAACGGGATATCGTGAGTGGTCTGAATCAATTCAAGCCGATATCCGTGAAGTGGCGGGCGGTATCGGGAAGATTAACGGTGGTGTGGATTCGGCTGGGGCGAGACATGTGATGGTGGAGGTCGACGTGCTGCAGGAAACAGCTGTTGCGTTCCTGCGCATTGGCCAGGAAGCGCTGGACGAAGTAGCGACCTTTGTGCGCGACACCGGCACCGTGGACGGCGTCAAAACGAAGATGGCAGCCGCCGTGCAGCGTGGTGGGCGTGCGGTGTACAACGAATACGTGGATGGATTGCTGTACCGTGCGATGGGGCTTTATGCCACCGCGGCTGTTGGGGAGCGGGATTTGCGGGAACTGAGTCTGGAGGTGTTTGATGTGTTCCGGGACAAGCTGCCGAAAGAGATGCGTGACCGGGTGGTCAAGACGTTTCGCGTGATTGACGAAGAGACAATGCAAGCCGTGCAAATGATGCTTCGCGATGCCCGGGGGTATAAGGCCGAGCATGCTGCGACGGACGAGAGGGACATAAAAACCGATGTGGAGCTATTCCGCCACCGGCAGCGGGAGGTGTACCTTGATTTTGACGTCAACTTTGCCGAAAGCCTCAAGGACGCGGTGGACAACCTGGAGCCGGTTCGCATCGTAGCACCGGACGAACGGAGCGAGAGGGCCGGGATCATACATGAGGTGGGGAGAGAGATGGGAGCGGTGACCAAGAAGTTACGCGCCTTTGAATACACCGCTACTCACGGGGACCACGAGGCCATGTATCAAACGGTTCTCGGTGAACTGGATCACACCCACAACATTTTGGACACGAAACTGAAAAGGAACGTTGTACGGGACGACCTGTATATGCGGCTGTATATCCGAAAGTTCCGGGATATCGTGGCGGGACTACAGGGTGTTGTGCGGGATACCTATGGGCCAACCCGACCCACGGAGGACATTGTGCACTGGACGCCTGTAGCCAACGGGGACTACAATGGTCGACTAGAGCGCGATGGCGAAGGTGCCCGTGTAGACGAGTCGGACCGCACGACAGGCTCGGGTTTGACAACTAGTGGCGATGATGATAATGGGGTATCCCTGGCAAATCTGCCGGGGCAACCTGTAGTAGTAGTAGATGGTGAAGACGCACCTAGGCACTGGATGGGGGACGCAAGTTTAACAAGAGGGGAGTTTGTGGTTAACGATGCGGAGCAACCGACACCCGAAACACCGGACGGCGTCAGGCCCGGCGTGCAGCGCACCCAACACCCAGACTCTGGGGTGTGGCAACCAACACCCGAAACACCGGACGACGTCAGGCCCGACGTGCAGCGCATCCAACACCCAGACTCTGGAGGGGGACGCGGGGGCCACGAGAATGTGGCTACAGAGAGAGGGGCTGATCGTTCCAATAGCAACGTGTACAAATTAGAACCGGCCGCGCACCCTGTCCGCCCCACGACAAGCTCGGGTGACGTTTCGGGGGGGTCGGACCTCACGACACTAGGGTCGGGGGGACGTTTCGGGGGGTCGCATATGGTGACTAGTGACGATGGCGAGAATAGGGTATCCCTGGCAAATCTGGGACAACCTGTAGTAGGTGGTGAAGACGCACCTAGACACCGGATGGGGAACGCAAGTTTAATAAGAGGGGAGTTTGTGGTTAACGATACGCAGCAACCAACACCCGAAACACCCGACGGCGTCAAGCCCGACGTGCAGCCCATCCAACGCCCAGACTCTGGGGGGTGGCAACCAACACCCGAAACACCCGACGGCGTCAAGCCCGACGGGCAGCCCATCCAACGCCCAGACTCTGGAGGGGGGCATGGTGGTCACGAGAATGTGGCTACAGAGAGAGGGGCTGATCGTTCCAATCGCAACGTGTACAAATTAGAACCGGCCGCGGACAGGGTGCGCGGCGGCAGGCCCCGTAGACGAGACCAGCTGTATGCCCCTACAAAACACCCAAACACCTCGTCCAGTGAGAGTGTGGGCGATTCGCCCTTTGTACGAGCGCTCAAGGCCTACCTCGCCTTTTTTTTTCCAAGACGCGGGGGGCGGCGGGCCGGCGAGCTGGCGTCGACAGCGCTGTGTCGGGCTCTGGCAAACTTTGCCCAGACCGCCGATGTCGAGGTTCGCGTCTGTGAGTTTACCATCCTGTGTCTGTTGACAAACACACTATTCACGCGCGTCCTCGAACGCAGGGTGGACGCTGGGGTACCGGACATTGCCGTCGTGTTCCGATTTGTTGCCCTCTTCAAACTGTTGTACACGGGCATTTGCAAATCCGTCGAGTCGACGCTGCGTGAACTACTTGTCCGCACGACACTGGATGTGAGACTGGTCGCCGGCTACGAGACTCGTATACAGGAGATATTGCGCGAGCGGGCATGGGGCGAGAAGCATAATGTCCTGCAAGCCACTGGCGAACAGGGGCAGCCCCCACTAGGACCCCATGGCGATGTAGAGAGGTGGGTACAGGGGTCGCGAGGCACACTACCGGACCAGAAGCACAAGTCGGCTCTGGAAGGCCCCGGAGTGGCAGACGAGTGGGGACAGGGCGACAAGCCGGCTCTGGCAGACGGGTGGGCACGGGGCGACAAGCCGGCTCTGGCAGACGGGTGGGCACGGGGCGACAAGCCGGCTCTGGCAGACGGGTGGGCACGGGGCGACAAGCCGGCTCTGGCAGACGGTGGGCACGGGGCGACAAGCCGGCTCTGGCAGACGGGTGGGCACGGGGCGACAAGCCGGCTCTGGCAGACGGTGGGCACAGGGCGACAAGCCGGCTCTGGCAGACGGGTGGGGACGGGGCGACAAGCCGGCTCTGGGGGGGGGGCCCGGAGTGGCGGACGAGCGGACACGGGGCTGGCCACCCGTGGGAACCCCTGTGGTAGCGGACGAGCGGGCACAGGGCAACAAGCAGGATCTCGTGGGCGTTATAGACGACTTGCGCAGGCGCATTGTGGAGATGATCCCCTTCCTAAAGGACGTCGAGCTGAACTCGGCGTCCTTCTGGCCTTAAGACACACAAGACGACCTTCCTTAAAGTTTTGTGGGAATAGCACCAAAGCCAATCAAAATGCACACCGGCTTTCTGATAACGTCTGCCGTCTTCTTTGTGCTCGCCCTGATCGTCGCCGCCGTCTACGTGATCATGATTATCCAGGGCAAGCTCAAACCTTCCATTTTCTGATTTTTTTCAACGGAAAATTTAATTATTACGCCTACTACTAAATCCAAAGAATCATGGCCACACCCGACCAATCTGCCTCCACCGCCGCCGCCGGCCCCGTGGCGACCGTCATCAACCGCATGCGTCCGCGCTACAAGGACTTTTTTACCCTCACGCTGATCTTTGCCAGCATCACCGCGTTCCTGCTGGTCCTGCAGCACAGCTCGAGCGCCAGCGTCACCATCCAGTACCGCATGCTCATGTTTATAAAGCTGACCCTCATCTTTGCCCTGGTCCTGCCCGTCAACGGGTTCATCGTGCTCTACTTTGGGTGCCTGGAACGCCGCAAAGTCATGCAGGGCGCCCTGGCGCTGTTCCTGACCAGTCTCATCACCAACTTTGCCATCCTGCAGAACACGTACGGCGACAACGACGCCGTGGCCCAGAACGTCAACACACAGAGCATCGGCACAGCGGCCCTGCTATCCATCGGCTACTCGTTTGTCGTCCTCCAGTACTTTTGCGTGTAGTCGCAACCACTATAAAAAAAATAAAAATATTTTTTTTACTGTAAAAAAAAAAATATTTTGACGCTACGAATGTCTGAATGTCTACGGCGACCAGACCATGAATGCCCCCGGGCAGCATCCATCCGGCAGCGCCGGCGGCGCGGGCGTCGGGGCCGCGGTCGGCGCACCACAGCACACGTTCATCTCCTTCATGTTTAGTGTGCGCACCTCACCGCTGGACATTGTAAACACGAGGTCGCAGCCGTTAAAGTCGACATCGGCCACGCCCACGTCGACGGCGTCGGGGCACACATTGCCAATGTTCTTGTGGGTGCCGTCGCTGTACGACGCTATGAACTCGTTCTCGACAATCGAAATGTCCTCCACGGCATTGAGCTTGCCGGCATTGTGCTTGACCCCCAGGCTGTCCGTCATGGTGATGTACGCATTCTTGTACTCG
The DNA here is from genome assembly GCA_001586965.3 of Sphaeroforma sirkka. Lineage (NCBI taxonomy): Eukaryota > Ichthyosporea > Ichthyophonida > Sphaeroforma > Sphaeroforma sirkka. Next base: position 202,828 of record LUCW03000005.1, on the reverse strand, counting down.
ACGTCCACAAAGCCCGTTCCCGTATCGCCCTTCATCCCCTGTGGAATACGGCCCGCGCCGATGACGTCCCCATTGGTCATCGTAAACACGAGCTCGTTCTGCGGCGAAATGCCGGCCGATGCGATAATGGGGCCGTGGGGCAGCACACCGACCTCCAAGTGTGCGCCGGTGTCGAGTATTGCATACAGCACCCCGTCCACAATCTCCATGCCAATCACCGAGTTCCCTGGGCGCCCAATGACCGAGCCGACGTTGTGCTCCTTGCCGTCCGACGTGGTGAGCACCAGGTCGCCGTCCTCCTGTAGCACGGCCCCGACCATGGAGACGCCACTGGCGCCTCTCACGAGGCCCACGGTCTGGCTGATGTTGCGCGTGTCCGTAAGCACCAGGTACCCGTCGGCGCTAATGGTGGAGCTGACATAGCCCACCCCCGCGTCCCCACGGACTCGGCCAATGTCCCGTTTATTCCCATCGCTGTCGTATATGTAGAGGCGGCCATCGTCCTCTCCGACGGAGGCGTTGGTAAACGATGTCCCGGGCGGACCTTGGAGCCCTGGTGGCGCAGATATGTTCCCCAGAGACCGCTTCTGGCCGCACATGTCGTAGATGGCCAACTCGCCGCTGCTGGTTAGCTCCACGCGAGAGAACCCCGGCCCCCTCTCGCCGCGCTCGCCACGCTCGCCTGTTGCCCCCGGGGCCCCGGTTGGGGCCAGCACGCGGTGTTCCGAGCCATCGGTCATGGTGAACACGAGCTCACCACAGTCGTTGAGCTCGATGCACGCCACGCCGCAGCCCACGACCTTGCCCAAATTCCGGCCAATGCCGTCCGTGCCGACGAGGACAAGCGAGCCGTCGGCCTTGAGGCCGGCGCGCTTGTACCCGGGCCCCTGTACGTGGCCGGCAGTAAGAACGGACCCGTCGCTCATGTCAAAGTGTAACGTACCCTGGTCGTCAATGCGCGCATCGGCCACGGAGACACCAAGCACCGAGCCGACGGTCTCGGAGGAGTCGTCGGTGTAGCCGACAACGACTGCTGCCACGGGGTTGACTTGCACAGACACAATGCCGCGGCCTGGGGAGCCGGAAGGCCCGCGACTCCCTGGCTCCCCGCGAAGGCCGGGTTGGCCGGGCTCGCCGCGACTCCCTGGCTGGCCTGGCTCCCCACGAGGGCCGGGCTCGCCCCGTATTTGGACTGGAGCTGGGGCTGGGGCTGATTCTGGGGCTGAGGCTGAGGCCTGGTAGACGTGCTGAGGCACCGGTGCGCTATAGTCGTGCATGGGCTGCTGCTGCTGTTGTAGCAATGGGTGGCTCTGGTATTGTTGTGCAGGTGTCTGAGATTGCACGTGGGTCTGGTGGAGACGGCTACTAGTGGGTGTGTGTGCTCGAGGAGGCTCTGGAGGGATATACGCGTAGCTTGTGGGCTGTGAACGCACGCCGTGTGACTGGTGCGATGGCCCATTTCGCGGTCGGCTCGTGTATGACGTATTGGTGTCTGGAATGGGGTAGATTTGCTTCATATTCATTGGTGTTACCAGTTTATTTAATTTTTTCTAAGTGTGTGGTGGTTAGCTGCACACGACAATCCGTTGGGATTTTTCTGTATACCACAGTTGCTTTAAACGCAAAAATCAGTCGCGCTTTTTCTTCCGGCGGGTCTGTGCACCCTCCTCTGCCCCGGGGGCGGTGGGGGTTTTGCGCTTAGGCCGTCTCGGCTCGGGGCCCTCCGACTCGGCACCGTCTCCGCTGTCCTCCGTCCCCTCCTCGTCGATGCTCTCGTCCTCGTCGACGCTTACATCGTCCTCTTCGCTGCCCACACTGTCCTCGTCCTCGGACGAGCTTGACGAGCTTGACGAGGCACCGTGTGTTTCGGGCTCCCAGTCGGAATCGTCGGCGCCGTCGCTCTCGGACGAACTCGACTCCAGCGTCGTGGCCGAGGCCACCCCGGCGGCATCGGAATCGTCGTCGGAGCTCGACAGGACCTCCGTCTGCGAGTCGTCAGACAGGTACTCCTCGCTCTCGTCCGTGGACGCCTCTGTGTAGACCTTGGGGTTCTTTGATGGACGGGACATGCTGATTTCGGGATCTCGAATTTGCCCCATACACTTGTTTTCTGGTTTTTTTATTTTTTCATTTTTTCTTTGCCCAATGAAAATGCAACGATGGACCGCCTCATTGACTTATCCCACTCTGGCGGCTACAACTGGTTCCACGCCGTGATCCTGGCCCTCGTAGTCTTTATTCTGGTTATCGCGCTGCGGGAAGTGAAAAATAAAAAAATAGAAAAATAGAAAAGTATAAAACGAGTTGCGTCCCACAATGCGAGTCACTTTTACACTCTCATTGTGAAACACACGTATCCACCCACACTCTACCATGACGACCACCGCCGCCACCACCGCCGCCGCCGCCTCGGACTACGCGTTCATTGCCAACGAGAAGCCCCGCTACAGCATCATCCCCATCGTCCACTCGGACGTGTACGCCATGTACGCCAAGCAGGAGGCCTGCCACTGGACGGCCAGCGACATCCCGTACTCGGCGGACCTCGACGACTGGGACAACCGGCTGTCCGCGGACGAGCGCGCGTTCGTCGAGACCATCCTGGGGTTCTTCGCCGGCGCCGACAACATTGTGCTGCAGAACGCGATCGTCAACTTTACCGCCGACATCCCCGTCCCCGAGGCGCAGGCGTTCTACGCCATCCAGGCCCAGGTCGAGGTCGTGCACTCAATCACGTACGGGCAGCACATTGAGACCCTGGTGCGCGAGCCCGAGCGCCGCGAGCAGCTGTTCAACGCCATTGAGAACGACGCCACGGTGACGCGCAAGACAGAGTGGTGCTACACGTACATGGACCAAGCCGTGCCGCTGCACCGCCGCATCTTTGGGTTCGCTGTCGTCGAGGGGCTGTTCTTCTCGGCCAGCTTTGCGGCCATTTTCTGGCTCAAGGACCGCGGGCTAATGGCCAAGGGGCTCGCGGTGTCCAACCAGCTGATCTCCACGGACGAGGGCCTGCACACGGACTTTGCGTGTCTCATGTACCACAAGCTCGGGGTGCGGCTGACGGACGCCGAGGCCCACGAGATGATTGCAACGGGCGTGGACATTGAGACGAGCTTTATCGAGGGCGCGATCCGCCGCAACATGATTGGCATGAATGTCCGGATGATGTCGCAGTACGTGCAGTACGTGGCGGACCGCCTGCTGGTGCAGCTCGGCCACCCGACGCTGTACGGGGCGCAGAACCCGTTTGACTTTATGTCCAAGATTGCGCTGACCAGCAACGTGAACTTTTTCGAGCAGCGCAACGTGACGTACCAGAACACGACGAACCTGAAGGCCGACGACCTCGACAGCGCGTTCGACTCTCTCTAGATACAAGTCTTAAATAAAATTTTTTGAAACAATTTTTACCAGTGCACCTCCCGCAATCATAATTAGAAACACGGCCGCCACAATGTACATGGTAAACCGGGACCGCCGCTTGGACAGCTCAGACTCGGCGGTCGCCGGGAACCCGTAGTTGCGGACGGGCGCGTACAGGCTGGCCAGCGCGACCTTGTCGGGCAGGGACAGGGTGTCCGGGTTCTCGGCGCAGCGGCCGAGGAAGCACGCGACGGCCCCCACCCAGCGCTTCCCGTACAGCGCCAGGGTGGACTGTGGTTGCGTGAGGATGGTGTCGGGCACGGCCGCGGGTGTTGGGGGCGCGTTGAAGTCCACCAGCACCACGCGGTGGTCGACGCCGGTGAGGTTGAGCGTGTCCTGGGAGTAGACGTAGCGCGGCCCGATGATATTGAGGAAGCGCTCCTCCATAAGTGTTTTGAAGGAAGCATGGTGCTCCGGCGTGCCGTTGAGGAACTTGAACTGGATCGTGGTGTCCATTTTTAATAAACGAAAAAAATTTGAAATCACTGGTTTGCACATGGCAACCCAGTAGTGTGTGCTCGAGCGGCAGAATTTTATATAAGCGACGAACGAACAATGCTTGCCAGTTTGACACCCGACGTGTGGGTGTTTGTAGTTCGCCATCTACAGCTGCGTGACGCGGGCAGCCTCGCCCAGACGTGCAAAGCGCTGGCCGCGCTGGGGCTTCCGTACGTGTACGTTGGCTCTGGCGCGCGTGTGCCATGGTCTGTGCTGCTACACAAGCCGGGGCTCAAAGCCCACATCCGCAGCCTGGACCTTGCTCGTACGCGCATTCACAACATTGGGCCGCTGGCGGGCTGCACCATGCTGCGGGAGCTGGTTCTCTACGGCCAGCCCGTGGGTAGCATTGCTCCATTGAGACAATGTGTCCAGCTCACCCGCCTGGACCTCAGGTTCACAAGGGTCACTAGCATCAGTGCCCTGGGCGGCTGCCGGAACCTTGTGTGTGTGAACCTCAGCTACACAAACATCGGTGACATCGGGGTCCTGAGTGGCTGCCGCAGCCTGGTTGCGCTCAACCTCGCCTGCTCAGAGGTCCGCGACATTAGCGCCGTGTGCAACCTGCAACGTTTGACCCGACTGAATCTGAACAGCAGCCTGGTCGCAGACATACGTCCGCTGGGCAAAATCCCCAACCTGAGGAGCCTGAACCTCGCGGGGCTCGCGATCCAGGACCTTTCGGTGCTTGCGGTGTGTGTTGGCCTCACGGACCTGAACGTCAGTCACACGCGTGTGCACGACATTAGTGCCCTTGGTGCGTGCACGCGCCTCGCGAAACTAGTGATCAGCGGCACGGACGTGACCGACATCCGCGTGCTCGAGCGATTCCCAGACCTCGGCTGCCTGGAAATGTGCAATATACGTGGCGTCGCACAGGGGGCATTGCTGGTGCGTGCGACCAGCCTGACTATTCGGATGGATAGAGACATTTCAATGCTAGAAGGGATCCAGGCACCCAGGTTACGGAAACTAGAGCTCCAGCTCTTCGGTGACCGTGGTGAGCCCACTGACATCTCTGTGCTCTCCGAGCTGACGGGGCTTGAACAGCTCCGCCTGGACGGACTCCTGGTGGTGGAGGGTGTCGTGCCACGGCTCCCGAACCTGGTGGACCTCGGAATTGACTCTTGTGCCAGTATTTCTACCATCCTAGCTGGCGTAACGGGCCAGTTTAGCCCACTACGCCGGCTGGCGCTGGTGGAAAACGACGCGCTGCCCGACATGTCGCTGCTAGCCGGACTACCTAATCTGACTACGCTTGAAATCTGGGGCAACAACCAGCATATCCAAGTCGCGTCCCTGGCTACACTGGGCATTGTGCATCTGACACTGATGAACCTTTGTGCCGACGACTGGCACGCGCTGGGCGACATGGAGAATCTCGAGCGTTTACGCCTTGCTGTTTTCAAAGGAGACATTGACCCACCCCTCGACCTTCGTCGATGCACACGCCTCAAGACTTTGAGGTACTATATGTCTGCAAAGCACATTCTCCTTCCACCAGAAGCGGTGTGCCGGGCGTGGTAGAATTGAGCGGTGAACATGGAATGAGTTTGAGGTTTTAAAACAACCCAAAACAATAAACAATCTTGAACTGGATCGTGGTGTCCAATGTATTTTTTTATATTTAAACATACCTAATCTCGATGATTCAGGTTCGACACATGGACCCGTGAATGTGCAATACTGTTAGGTTAGTCGCCCCAGTTAGCTGTAAAGCTATCAATAATGACGAATGTGAAAAAAGAACTTGTACAAAAATTATCAAACTTCATTAATGTTAACTTAGCATACAATTGTCTATATGTTGCGTTCCTATAACGGCACGTTCTGAATTTAAAAGGGTATGCCTTGGATGGCAAATCCCATGATTTTTCTATCTATATATCTATATATCTATATATCTATATATCTATATATCTACCCTATGGCTCGTCGTGTATTCCTCGTTCGTCTGAAGACCTTCCCGACATCCCCAAGTACCGTAGTCTCCAGTGCATTGCGAAACATGTTCAATATCGCATTCACGTCTCGCTGAAACAATAGATTTCTCCTTGTCACACCTTCACCTGTCACACAATGCATGCAGCGCATGTGCTTAAACGGTGCGTGACGCCCAACAGCTACAGGAGTCATCGGCTCGTTCGTATGACACACAGAACACACCTGTGATGTTCTGAACTCTTCTGAAAACATCACAAAACAGTGTTTGCTCAACTCTCGAACCAATGTCTGTCCGAAGCCAACAAGCCCCTTCGCGTTGCTCGTAAATTGTCCATCTCCATACAACACAATAGGATCTAGTGTTTTGTAGCCAGCTCGCCCTTCACTGCAGTACCTTGACAACATCCGCATCACGTGCTGTATAAACTGGACCTTCAGCCGCTCACCCAGTCCACGTGCACCTACAGCTTCGGATTTAAATACAGATTTTGCGACTTTTGCAAATGACCCTTCCCTCGCGATCGGGTGTTTTGCCAAGTACACCCGCCATAGCTTCGACGAGTTCCTCAGTGTAGCTGCACTCACACTAAATGTCCTGTACGTCACTGACACCTTGTACTTTGTGTGTTCCGGACATATCGTTGTCAACATATTTCACCCTCAGTCTGGATGGATAGAATACTCCAAACACAACCTCATGCATATTCGGGTCCACGGTCACAATCGGGCGGTTGACAAACTTTGCTCTTGCACTGTCACCATACTGTGCATACAGATCTTTCAGTGTTGCCAGATATGTTCGATTAATCTGTTTACCCACCTTTGCTGAACCAAACAATCCACCAGCCTTATACTCCGATCCGAGAATAGTCTCAAGGTTGACCCCATCACCCATCTTCATCGTCTTGTTGTAGTCGGGAACTCGCTCAAGTAGTCGCACAACACCTTTCGAGATCATCAACGATGGTCTTACCAGTTTGTTCGCCTTGTTCATCCGCTTCACAACCTCCAGGGTAAGATCCTTGCCGATAAGCACATGCATACCCGTCAATTGGTCTGTGTTGGGAACTACATCAAATTGACTGTACTGCGATTCGTCGACTGTTGGTATCTTCCGACCTCGACCCTCGGTTGTGGACCAACACGATTTTGCCATCCCGAGTAATGCAGAAGGATCAATTCGGATTGCAAGTGGCAGCTTTCGACCAACTGGTGTTAGCTTGTCCAAAACAATATCATCATGACTTCTCACGGTCGAATAGATGACCTGAAACGTCCCCGGTGTGTCCACAAGCAACTGGAGTTCAGCATATCGCCTCTGCAATGTCTCTATCCAATTTTGACAAAATAGCTTTGTCACCTCAATAAACGATGTCGCCAATCCTTTCGTCGGATATTGTATACCAGATCCTTTTACCGTGGCGGTGAGACGACTAGCCAATTTGGTCACATCCACCGAGTCTACGTCGTCGAGTTCAGCTCGTCACCGGCAGCTATGTCATCATCAAGTGGGCCCACCACATCTTCTACACTCTCACCCACGTCAACCGAAGCTACACCGGCTTCTAATCCCAGAAACACACCAAGAAGTCCCTCGAGAGTTCTATCTGACGCTCCATCAATAAACAACGACAACCTGTTGTACCACTCCCGATTACATCGCTGGATGTATCTATGGATGGTGTATTTTGCATGTGGAAGTCGCCCAATGGTGGTATACCTTGTTCTATTTCTACATCCATCCAGATTTTGACGCTTACTCCCCTTTGTAAGAGCCAGTTTATCGCGCACAACATTAGAATCCCCGCTGCGCTTCCGTCTCTTCACGGGTATAATTTTTTGCAACAGAGTCGATGTCCAACTTCTGTTTCTTCAACACCCTATAGAGTCTCGTTCAGACGCCTTCGTCAGGCGTCGTTTGGATGTGTTGTCCACAGACCTTTCCTTCGTCTTCCGGGACACTTATGTGCATCTTCAGCGTTCTTAGATTTAAACTTGGCATCGCACCCGCTACACTCACCACAATAGTGTCGCGTTGCATAGAATGACCCACACTTCCCACACATCTGGCACTTGTGCTTTTTTAGACTTGACATTGTCTTGCAGCACTTGGGGCACTTGACGCATATGTGGTCCTTGAGAGTCTCGAATGACTTGTTGCACACTGGACATTCCAACCAATGTTCCGCCTTGGTGTGTTTCATCAGGTCTTGAACGCGCTCTCCACACGTTTCACATATCAGCAAATCTCCTTTAGGCCTCCTGGTGTTCGACGTCGGATCATAGTCTATAGTTTCATCGTTTCCCAGCTTCTTGAATGCTCCAGTGTCCGCCATCTCTAACAACCCGACAAAGCGGTTGGGTCTTTCATTCTTCACACCCCAGTAGAGCAGTGCTTCTTCGCGTCCAACTTCCCAGGTGAACTTGCGTGTTCTAGGTATAGATACTCTCCCATTCTTTGGACGTTGGGTGGATGAATTCTCTTTGGTCTGTTTCTGCCTGGTCCAAAGGCGAGATGCTAATTTTCGTTTAGGGGCACTTCTTGCGACCTTCTGAAGCAGTTGATGCTTCTCCTCCCCCAAACACTGTGACAAAGACAGCTCCCCGTTGTGAAACAAGTCAAATTGTTCAAATGCACGCATAGGCGTCCCACGCGTAGCGACTGGGCTATCTGATGTCATGCGACATAGTAGGTGTCCGAACCAGCTAATATCGATGCGATCTATTGCATCCAAAACAGCCAACCGCTTGTCCAATTTCGACTCAGCTCGACCCGTGGTATTCTCGCGCTTAACCGAAATTTCTTCATACTCGGCCCTGATATAGCGCATCATCTGATCTACATGATCCTCGGCGCGCCGAGACTGAAATAGATTGGGGTCCCAGCGATCGGCGTGGGTGGCATTTACCACTGTCATTCTTGACATGGCAAACGCTCGCCGTAGTGTTCCTACTTCGTACACGCACCAGTCAATGATCGAATTGGGTGTGGGTGTATTACTATAGTCGTCTAATGTCTCAATCATGTCGGAGTCAACTGCCGAGTACAAGTACTTGAGGTTGGTGGTGTGTCTACCTCTTGCCCATAGTACTACCTTATCTCTAGTCAGCACAACATCCTCGGTGGACGAATTTGTTGCAATCCATCGAGCAGGATCGACACTAGAAACAATGTCCACATGGTTGCGACGAATGCCAACCCGGGCTGCATCTATCAGCACATGGGGCCAGACGATAGGTGGAGTACGCCGATGGTTAATCTTGTATCTTGCGTCGTGCACCAACTTGTGCATAGATTTCATTGAGTCAACTTGGTAGAGGGGTAGAACAAAGACCAGACGCTGAAATCCACCTACGACAGCGTGATTGTATCCCGCTAAGACCTCGATCATCTCAGCGGATGTCTTGTCGATCATACTAACATTAAGTCCGGGGGTCTGATTCGCACAGGTTGCAAGATCGATGTAGAGCGATCGCTTGCTGATTAAGGGCATTGTGTTGCAAATCTATCTGTATAAAACATACACAGTGTAATTGTGAATTGTATTTGACAGTTTGAATGCCCTTATATACTAATTCCGAGTTTTACGTATCATCATTCAAAACCGATTCATAAACCTTAAGAGTAGGATGTCTTCCATGGATCAGCCATGTTTCTTGGACACAGGGGGATTACCCTATTCCCGATTTACATCTAGACCAATTGAATACAGTCGCAACGCCATCAATCGCTGGTGGTGATCTGGTAAGAACTATTCCACGCGATATAGGTGTAAGAGATATAATTGGATACATTTCAATCACATGAGGTGCTTTTGATCGACGTGGTGCAGTATGATCTCGGAGTAATGTTGCAAGTTGAGTCATAACATCAGACCTACTCCACATCACCGAATCGGATTGGCGAGAGATGAGGTCCACAATCTGCCTGACAAGTAATTCTTTCTGCATACCACTAATCGATTGCTTCTGAAAGACCCGGTTGCCAAGTGTCTGTTTCATATGGCGAAAGTAAGTTTCTACCTTCCAGCGATGTCCATACGCCTGGGCAATCTGCCCAGGACTTAGTACAGACAGATTGGTTAAGACATGGTACGTCTTACCGTCGTGTATGTAAGAGTGTCGCCGTGTGTAAGAGGGGAATGATCTCTGATTATGTTTAACGCGAAAGACAAAGTACGATCCTTTGGTGTGTATTTTGTCCGCCAACGTCCGGCTGAAATAGCCCCTATCAAATACATACATATCACCGCGAGATACAAATCTAGCAAGAAATGCGTCGCGTTCGTTGTGTGATACAAAAACTTGTGAATCGACGACGCGATGTGTATGACAGTCGTACATTGTGCTAATTAGCGCATGGGGATATTTACGGCTATTCCTCGACACTTTAAAATCCGCCCTTAGTCTAGGCCGAAGGCGGATAAACGAGCCGTCAACCGCAATTGTTTGCATCCGTAACGGATATGGTTGTTGTGGCGTGTACTCTCGCAATATCGATTCGAGTACGTAGCAGGGAATTCTATTCATGGCCTTTGCCATTGCCGTGGGGGAACACGTACAACCGGACATGGCAACTGCTGTGCGAACACCGATGTTCAACACAGCAGTGAGGATGTAGTGGAGGACGACGTCGAATGTAGTTATAGACCGTTTTCGAAGAATCCATTTGTGGTCTTGGAGGTTGCAAAATGATTTTAATTTGTCCATATTGACAATTTGAAAACAATAGTTCTATAACCCAAAAAAAAAAAGAAAATCGCTTAAGTTGACACCATTGATCAAACTTAGAACATTGTGAACATCAAAAAAGAACTTGTACAAAATTATCATATTTTCAAGGTACCACTAACGACTGGACAACTTAGAACATTGTGAACATCAAAAAAGCATTATAAACTTAGAACATTGTGAATGTACAATTTTCAGTCGTTTATTCACATAAAGTCTTGAAGAATTAACTCTCGTCGTGTCCTGACATTTCGAGATGACGGTACTCGTACATGTGGACGGTCAGCGCGGAATGGAGCAATGTAGTGTCGACGATCTCGGCCATTTTTGTAGATTGCAACCAGTTTCCATTTCACGCCTGTGCGACGATTGCTGCGTCTGGGAAGCACCTCGTTCAGTACATCATCGTTGATGATACCATTGTGCATTGTCCTCTCAGCCTCAGTCATGTCAGAAACCGCAAGAATGGTCCAGCCCGACGAGTTCAGTGTACCTGCACGTGGTGCTGCACGTGGTGCAGGTGCATGTATGGGGAACCGCATGATTTCAATGTCGCTGTCGCTGTCAATGTCACCAAATGCTGGTCGACGTACTGTGGACGCCGGTATCGGTGAAAACATGGGATCGTCATAGTCCATGCTACTATCCGAGTCACTATCAAACACGCGCTCCAGCTCTGTGGCTTCAACACGACGCATGGTATCATTAGCCCTTTTCTCGGCATCTTGGCGCTCAACGACAAGGTGGTGGGCCGCATGTAAGGACAGTCTCACGTACTTTTCCGTATCCGGCAGATACACTACTACCACGTCATCGTCACACACAGAGCGGATAGTGGCAGACGCCTTGCCGATAAGCACGTGCTCGCCCAGAAGAGATCCGCGGGGCTTGGTCAGTGTACACTTGTAAGAATCGCCATGGAGCAGCGACTCGTGGTCGGCGGCCAGCGCGATGGTCGGCAGCTGGGTGATCTTGGCCTGGCACAGGTGGCCTTTGAGGGCAATAATGTTAAGGTCAAGCTTGCAATCCGTGCATGTCCGGCGGCAAGTTTCAAGCACCTCACTTAGACATGACGTAGGTGGTGTTGCGGCACTGGCAACACGAGTTGCCCTTGGTCTTGGTCACACAGGCAGTACACAGCGTTGCGCCACAGCAGGACGACTGCTTGACACCCAAAGTTACGGCAGTGCAGATGACACAGGTGAAATTCGATTCCAGGATGGCCTCCATGTTGCTTGCTGTTGTTGTTTTAGGTTGTTGTTGATGGTGTTGGTTGTTGGTTGTTGAGGGGATTGTGAATGAGAGTGCACACTGCTTGTGCGTTTTATACCCCAATTTGTCTCACCCCCACCCACCAAGATGGGGGTACAATGGTCCAGCGCCGATCCGTGGGGGGGTTACAACAGTCTTTGAACCCACCATTCATGCCTGTCCGACGAACACCAAAGGGGTGTTTTTGTTCGCCACCTACAGCTGTGCACATGGCATCCCAGTAGGGTGTGCTCAAGCGGCAGAGATGTGCACAGCTGTGCGCATGGCATCCCAGTAGGGTGTTCAATGAGTTAGAACGCACGAATCACTATGAAATAAAATAAAACAAAAACAAAAACAAAAACAACAAAATGGGTTACAACTGGCCTCTGATCATCAGTACTCAGATTGTGGCCGTGCTTGCCACATTCTACGGCCTCGGCGGCCCGATGGCCATGATGCTCGGCGGCATCCTGGCCACCTTCATACACCTGCTGTTGCTGCCAATCACAGCCCGGATCATACTTGCACTCCCGCTCATGCTCATGGCGCTGGTCCCCCTTAGCATTTTTGTGTACAGCGTATACAACACGTACGATACCAAGAAACACGTGGTCGACGGCGTCACGCTCATCTATGGCTCGAGCGATCAGCCCTGGACGTATTACCTGGGGGCCGTGGTTGGTCTGGCTGCGTCGATGGCAACGCTGATGTTTGGCAAAACGGACGATTACAAGTTTTAAATTTTTATTTATATTTATATTTATATTTATATTTACATGTTTACTTATATACACTCTTGACTACTAAGAAACCCCGTTCCGGCAAGGTACGACCCAGGTCCAAAGTCTGGGATAGTGACGGGGGGCTCGCTGTGCGCCGTGTTGCTAGCCTCCGAGTACTGCCGGGCCCGGTATCGCAGTACGCCCCGGCTCTTGTCCAGTTGCTCTATGCGCTCTACGCGCCACACGTAGCCCGGCGTCGGCTCGTGCAGCTTGGCCACGGCCTCCGGCGTCAGCTTGCAGGAATACATGCCCTTCTGCTCCGCGGTCCGCAGCGTCTTGGGGACCGGCCGGAAGCGCGGCGCCCGAACCTTGCCACCCCCAGCGGACTTCTTGGCCGGGGCGGCGGCTGTCAGCGGCGCGACATCGTACAGGCTAAAGTCTGCGGTAGTCGTCATGCTCGTCGGCCACACCGAGTCGCTGTACAGGTGCAGCAGAGAGTGCACGTGGGCCTTGAACCTTTGGTTTGCGTCGCACGTCTTGGACACCACCATGTAGTTTGCCGGGTTGGGCCCGGCGTCCACGCGGACCTCGGTGCCCCACATGACAACGGTCTTGCCAATCAGGGACGACGCCGGCATGCGGGAAATGTTCACTGTCAGCTGGCACGGCGTGCCCATGACGGATTCCTGTTCGTACACGCCCGTCAGTGTAGCCAGCCCATCATAGTCTACGGGGTCACAGGTGTGGCCGCCACTAGTGAGTGGCGTGAGCTCCATCGTACAGCTTCCACAAACATGGGACGCGGCCTTTAGCAGCCTCTTGGCCATGGGCGAGTTGAATATCGGGACCTCGCCCATGGGGCACTTTGTGCAGGACAGCGTCTTTGTAGCACAGCCGCGGCAGATGTTGGTCAGGCAGCAATTTGAGTACCCAATGTCTGCGTCGACGGTGGCACACGTGTCGCAGGTAAAGAGTGCCCGGAAGGTATCACCAGAGACGGAAACGTCTGGTGCAACGAGCGCCTCGTCCACGACAGCGGGTTGCACGGGAGAGGCTACAGGAGAGGCCACAGCGGCAGAAGGCATGGTGGAAGTGGCTACAGTAAAAGTCATTGTTGCGATTGCTAGTTGGTTGAAGGAGGACTCGAAAGTTGTGACTTGCAAACGACAACCAGTGGCCGCCTTTATACCCCTGGCCAGGCGCGTCTGGCCCAAATGCCACTTGTCCAGACTGAGCCCCCAACGAATCGCCCCTGTACGATGAAAGTCGAAAATGCCAATGGGCATTTTTTTTTTTTAAAGCGGTCAACAACTGTGGGTGTTTTGAAACAATGTTTGAAGAGTTTGCCTACAAGCCCCGCCACCCAGCACCCCCCAGGAGGCGGGTGTCCAGGCGCCCGCGCCCCGCGCCCTCGCGCTACCCCAAGCAGCGTCTGGTGGAGACGTTTCTCTACAAGAATGGGATCGACTTTTCCACTGAAATCCGCTACAGGTTCCCACCGCACCTCATCAAGGACCGGCCCAGTGCCGTGGTGGACATCCTCGTGGCCCCTTGGCTTGTAGTAGAGGTCGACGAACACCAGCACATCGGACAGGCGGCCAGCGACAGGGAGCGCGAGGGCCTCATCTCGGCGATGATGGGCAGGCCCATGTGCTTTGTGCGCTACAACCCCGACTGCACGAGACGGACCCCGCGTGCGCTGCAGGCAGAGCTCCTGCAGACCGTGCAGGCAATGCTGTCCCGCGGGCAGCCCGCCGAGAACACGACAATTTTCATTGGGTACACAACACACAGGGCCAGAACCAGTAAAAACAATTAAACATGTTTAAAAATATTTAAAGATATTTATTTTCCTTTTCGATTCGTGTCCGAGGACGGCACCAGCTCCACCACCTTGCCCTCGCTGCGGACCTTGACGTGTGTCGCATGGGCTCCCGCAGGGGGGATAGTAACCGTACGCCTCCACACGCGCTCCTTCTTGGCCGGGGCCGTAGGCGTATGTGTCGTGGACACGCACGCCGTTATGATTTCCCCCATGCGACTCCCAGAAGAGGCACTCTTGACGGGTGTGGGGTTGTCGCAACTAACGCGACTCCCGTGGGCCAGCTCAGGCGTCGACGTGCCCGACCGGACCTCGCGCTTCGGGGGTTGTAAACCCTTCTTGTGATCACTGGGGACAATGTCACCGGGCCTTGTCTGGGGTGCTGGCCCCGAGAACGCCTTGTGTGCAGCCCGTCGCATGGCCTCCGCCTTCACGGCTCCCATGCCGCCCAGTCTGAGTCGCTGCAGGTCCTTGATCTGCTTGCGCAACAGCGCCTGGGCGAGGCGGTTGGCCGCCGCCGCCAGCCGCTCCTCGTTGCAGGTGTTGCACGAGTAGCCGGCCACGACCATTTCAAGGTTTAGCTTGGATCGTGAGCCGCAATGGCACATAAAGTTTACGCAGCGGCCCACAAACACGGGGTCCGAGAGCCCCGTGCAGTCCATAGCCGCCAGCACCTTGCGTCGGTCGGGCAAGGGCCAGTATTTGCAGGTGGGGCAGACGCCCCCGGAGTAACACCTGATGCCGTTGGCAGTCACCTGGTTGGTTGCACCGCACGTCAGACACTTGTAGTCGAGCGCGAGCCGGCCGTTGGCCCTCGTGTGGCCGACGTACTCCTTGTGGCGGGCGGCGAGCCGCTGGATGTAGAGGCCGAGGCCGGAGGTGTCGTTTAGAGCGCGGTTGCACGACGCACACACGGCCAGTCTCTTGGAGACGGCGCACTGGCGCATGGCGAGCTCGAGGTACTTGCTCGACACCTCGTGGCCGTGTTTGCTGGCACACCGGTACGCGTAGAGGGTGCCGTTTCGGGTCAGGGTCTCGATCTCTGTTCCGGGCAGCTGGTGCCGGTTGACCCTCTCGAGGGTGATGTCGGGGATTGCTGTGGCGGTCGGCATAGTTGATGTTTCTCTTTTGTGTTGTTGTGATTTATGAGCATTGTGACGGCGAGTTGTGACTATTTATACCAATTCCCGCCGCGACAAAAAATTAAATTTCTCGACGAGTATATAAAAATTTAAAGTGGGGACATTCTATTAATAGACATGGATGACCAGAAGATGCTCGAGCTGCAGGGACGCCTGGAGGAGAACATGCACGAAATCGGGATCCGAGCTGCCAGCTACCTCCCGGTGCACGTGACGCACCTGAAGATGCTACTGGAGGATATTGGCCAGTCCCAGCTCCCGGAGTACTATAAAGCGGAATGGCGCAATCTGACAGACATGGCGAGGGCGAGGGTGGCCCAGGGGCAGGCGGGGGTGGCCAAGGGTGGCGATGAATCGGCACTGGCGGCAGCCATCTTTAGCACACATTCGATCATTCAGTCCTTACATGTGGACCCCAGGTATGACAACATTGAGGAGTTTGTGCTCGTTCTCCAGGCCGACCAGCTGCTCTACATCCTGGGCGCGCACCGGCTGGGCGATGCTGTCCGCGTGTGGCTGACGGGAGAGATTGCAAAGATCCGCAAAACACTATGGGGGGCCGAGGCGCCTGAAACGGTGCAGCGCCGCTGGGCGCAAATCTCACTGCGGGCCAAACAGAATAGTGATGCCCCCGACACGGGTGCCCAAGCCGTTCTGGCGCAGCGGGAGGCTATCGTGGCCATCCTGTACCTGACGAACGCGGGGGCGGCGTTCTTTGACAAGAACAAGCGGGTCAACTCGTGGTCCGAGTCGCTGCTGTGGGGGCGCGCCGAGCCCGAGTGGTACAACTCGTCCGATGAGCAATCCGTTGAGGCGAACAACATTCGGGAGCTGCGCGCAAGAAGGCCAAAGAACAATTGGGGTACAATGAGAGAGGGGATTCGGAACAAGGACAAGACGGGCGACAAGTCGCAAAAGTGGAAACAGTTGGTGTTGGAACAGAGGCAGCTGACGGCTAAAAAGGAGCAGATACGGCTGGCCTGGGAAAAGGATAATAAGACCATTGACAATAAATTGGCTGAACAGGAAGTGGCTCTGAATAAGCTAGCTGCAACAGAGGAAACGAAGAGAATGAAGGCCATGCAGCAGCAGCAGCGAGACGCGATAGACAAGGAGGCGAGGGAAACGAGCGGAAAGCAGAAGATGAAGGCCATGCAGCAGCAGCAGCGAGACGCGTGGGCAAAGGAGGCGAGGGAAAACGAGCGGAAGCAGAAGATGAAGGCCATGCAGCAGCAGCAGCGAGACGCGTGGAGCAAAGGAGGAATAAAAATCAGGGGCAAGAGAAGGGGCGAGTAGCGGCGGCAGAACGGGAACAGAGAGAGGTTGACAGGGCTAGGGTGACTGCCGAAAAGGAAAAGAGAGAGGCTGCAGCTCGCGAGGCGCGTGCACGGAAGCCGGTACCCGTGCCGGGTCAGGTGACTTTGCCCATCAGGCAGAATGGCGTTATAACGGACGAAGAGATCCGCGAGAGCATGGAGGCCGCTGTGCGCTCGTGGCTCGAAGCGTATGCCTAATGCCTAGTACATCGTGTACGGGTTTGAGCGCTTCTTGCTCGACGATAGCAGCACAATGACCAGGATAATGAGGAGGAAGCCGCCTCCGCCGACCATCAACCAGTACTTGACCTGCATCCCCAGAACGACCTTATCCATTGCACCTTCTTCTTCTTCTGGGTCCTCGGGTGGAACCACTGGGTCCACTGGTGGAACAACTGGTGGAACCACTTCCGGGTCCTCTGGGTCGTCATCATCACACAGCACAATTGGGACATCAAATACCAGCTTGAATGTCACCGTGGGTTTGTCATCGACCATCACCAGGCCAGTGTCGCTGTTGGCAAGATACGCGTCCCCGACCTTGATCTGCTTGCACTCCAGTGTAGTCCTCGTCGCGTCCAGCGTTAGGTCGCCAAACACCATCTGCGATCCGGGATACGTCGTTGTCGGGCGCACAAGGTACATCCGGGAGCTCGACACGCTCCACACATACGTGGCGTCGCCCTTGACACACTCAATGACCCCCGTGAGCGTGCATGCATCCCCGGACCCCAGCTTCGTCAGGGGCGCAAGAAACTCCATTTCCGGCTCGAGATGCACCGGCGTCGTGGACACGGTTATGATCGAGGCTGAGCCGGCCTCCGAGTCGAGGGCCAGGTTGTCCACAGTCATTGTAAACGTCATGGTTTTTTTACAAGGGTTTTTTATTTTGTTTTTTTATTAGTCAAGTGAAAAAATAGTTACATCATTGCCGCGCACATGACGGCCATGGCGGCCACGGCCGTTCTCGCCCCGTCGGCATCCACGGAAGCGGCTGCGTTCGAGTCGTCGTCAATACAGTCGATCTTTGCCGATGCCACAACGTTGAAGCCGTGCCCGCACTGGTTGTTGAGCACATCAAACGTCTGGCAGTTGCCGCACGACGTGTCGGAGCAGATCTGCGCCTGCGGGACGCCAGACGGACACTGGATGTTGAAGTAGAACGACTGGCTCCCGTACGTGATGCTGTTGCACCCCGTGCTGCGCACCGTTGAAATGGTCGGCGACCCGCTGCACGAGGTGGATGTCGCCCAGAACTGGGCCTCCACGCGGTCTGCCGCCGCTGTAGAGGCGGCCACGCTCAGCGCGGCAAGGATGGTCACAAGTGCTCCAAGCATTTTTTTTTTTCTTGTTTTGGTTTGGGTTGTTGTGTTTTGTTTTGGTGTGGTCTTAGTTTGGTGGTTTATAAGGGCCCTGGCCGTCCATCCCAATTTCGCTTTTTTTTTTCAGGCGCCGCTCGAAAAGCGAAATTGCCCTGTCGCCCGATCCCCAAACACAAACCCCAAACAACCAACCCAAACTAGACACCCAAACCAAACCAAGAAAAAAAAATCACAGCAAACATGAGCGACACACTGGGCAACATCAACATTGCCACCGAGGCCCAGTCTGGGGTAATGGGCCGCAACGCCATCGGCATCGGGCGCAGCGCCGCCAACCTCAACCAGGGGCGCGACAGCATCGCCATTGGCTACGGGGCGGGCCATGCCAACCAGGGGCGAGAGGCCGTGGCCATCGGCAAGTTCGCTGCACCCAAGGACCAACACGACAACACGCTCGTCCTCAACGCCACGGGGTGCACGATCGCCACCCGCCACACCAACGCCGTGTACATGGGCCCCATTGCGGCGGCCGCCGGCCCGGCCCTTGAGCCGTCCGCGCGGCTGCTGGCCTACGACCTCGACACCGCACAGGTTGTACCCACAACCCCTCACCGCGGCATCAGGGGCGTCATGCCGAGCCCCGCGACCAGCACCACGAGCCCCCGCCCCTCGATCTCGTTTGCCCTCGCCAACGGCTCCATGTCCACGGTTGAGATCCCCAACCTCTTTGCCCCGGGAGCCACGGGTCCCGCCGGCACCTCGGTGGACGGCGTGTCCGCCGCCGACGACGGGCGCGTACTAGTTAGCACGTCCAACGGCATCGTGCATGACCTCGGGCTGTTCCAGGGCGCAGCCGGGGCCCCGGGATCGGGCGTGGCCAGCGTGCGGCTCGACACGGCCGAGTCCATGCTGTACGTTGATCTTGTGGACGAGCCGTCCCACCGCAACAACTACCACCAGGCCGGCGGCGGCGGCGGCGAAACACCGCGGGTCCTAAAGACAGTCGAGGTGCCGCTCGGCGTCGTCCTCGACAGCTGCGAGCTGGTCCCCGTGGGCACCCACGGGCCGCCGGGTGCGGACCTCGAGGCCGTCACCGTGGGCGACGACGGCTACGTGAACCTTGCCATGTCGGACGGGCGCAGCATCGCGGCCTCCGGGACACAGTTCCGCGGCGAGGCCGGCCCCCGAGGGCCGCAGGGCCCGCCCGGGAGCCGCGGCGACGACGGGGTCGCGGTGCAGGCCGTGATGCTCAACCGCGAGGCCGACCGCCTCGTGGCCACCTACACGGACGGGTCTGAGCACGTCACGTCCCCCGTGCGCGGCCCCTGCGGCGCCCCGGGCGTGGACTTTGCCGGCCTCGCCGTAACCCCGCAGGGCGATCTCACCATGGCGCTGGCCGCCAACGGCAAGCCCCTCGCGCCTCTTGTGCTGGGCAGCGTGTACGCCGCCGGGGCAGACGGCAGAGGGGCCACGGGGCCCGCGGGCGCGGGCATAAGCACCATCGCATACGATCAGGACACTCACGTACTAAGGATTGAGCTCGACTCGCACACGCTGATTGAGATCCCAGACTTTGTGGGAGCGGTGGGCCCGCCCGGTGCCGACGCCGACCCCAGTGGCGCCATAGCCGGCGAGGCCGGCGACGATGGCCCCCGGGGGGAGCGCGGCCCGCCCGGGGGGCTTCCGCTAACGCACAGCACGCCGTACACGGGGGAGGGGGACTTTGTGTCGTACAGCGGGACCGAGTGGACCAACGGGCTGCTCACCCCCCTGCCGGCGGACGCGCGGCGGCCACGGGTGACCAACATACAGAGACCGGACTGCTCGGATGCCAGCGTGTACCTCGGCGAGTATGCCGGCAGCGACGGAAGATCCGAGGGGTCCGTGGGGCTGGGCGAGCGCGCCGGGGCCATGAAGCAGGGGGGGTATGCCGTCGCGCTCGGCGCAGGCGCCGGCTACGCGGAGGAAGGCAAGCTCACCGTGGCCGTGGGCACGGGCGCGGGCGGCAGCAAGCAGGGCGCAGGCGCCGTGGCGGTGGGTGTGGAGGCGGGCGCCAGCTCGCAGGGCGAGTACTCCCTGGCCGTCGGCAAGTCGGCCGGGACGACCTGCCAGGGGCGCGAGGCGGTGGCCGTCGGGCACGCGGCGGGCAATGTGCGGCAGGGCGAGGGGGCGATTGCCGTCGGAGCCGGCGCCGGGTTCCAGGACCAGGGCGCCCAGTCCATCGTGCTGGGCAGCCAGGCGTTCGATGCCGACGGCGCTGGCCTCAAGGCCGGGTCCGTGCAGCTCGGCACGACGGTGCGCCCGACGCAGGCCGGGACCACGTACCCACCGGCGGCTATGGGGGTTAGTACGGGAGTGGGGGTCCGGATGTACTACAACCCGGCCACCAGTGAGATTACGCACGCCGGGTGCCCCACGCTCGATGTGCCGTACCGTGTGTCGGCCGAGCTGACGGACCGTCTGCTGCAGGTCCCGGTTCGAGCCGAGAGGGGCGGCCCGCGGCTGGGGCTCGACATGGAGGAGCTGGCGGACCTGTGCCCCGAGTTCATGCTGGGGGGCGGCGTGAACTGGAGGATGGTGCGCGATGCGCTGGAGGCGCGCGTCGAGCAGCAGTACGTGCAGAGCCAGAAAATGGTCGCGGCGTAATTTTATATTTTTTATTCCAAAAAAAAATAAAACATTTTTAAAACATCTATCTATACTGCAGGAACTTTGCGTACCCGTCGCAGGGGCGCTGGCACTTGTTGTAGCCGTATGAGGGCTGGCCATTGTTCACAAACAGGAACTGGGCCGAGTTTGCGTTGGGGATCGAGTTGCCGTTCATGTCCATGAACGTCACGTTGCTGGTGCAGGGGGCAGGGGGGCAGGGCGGCGGGGTTGGGGGCTCGGTGCACACGGACTTGAGCAGAAAGTAGTTGACCTTGGGCGGGCGCGTGGGGCACACCGTGGGGCACGGCGTGGGGCACTGCGGGGCCTTGATCACAATAAAGTTGCTACAGTCCTCGTCGGTGGGTGGTGCGCCCGGGGGGCATTGGGGGCCAGGGCGACTATGGCAGGGGCGGTGGCCGGGCAGCTGCCCGGGGTGCCCGATGGAGGGGGGTTCCACAGCAGGTCATGGGATTTTTTTTTATTATTCGGAAGGCGAGTGGCTGTTTTATTTACTTTTTGGAAAACTTTTTTTGCACCCCACATAACGTATTCTGTACATTTGGCCGAGACATTTTTTTCCTAGGTCGCCCGCAGCGCATTTGCCGATTTTCGTTCCGCCAGCCACAGCTGGTGCTCCTGCGCAGACCTGTACGTGTACATGTTGGCGCTGGGCTTCAGCCGCATGAGGCTGGACAGGTGGCTCGGCATGGTGCCGTCGCGGCTGGTCTGCGACAGGTCGTCCTGGGGGAAGTTGGCCGGGTGCGTGATTGACAGGTCGAGAGCAAACGTGCTAAAGGTCTCGGCGGTCGTGTCGCTGAGGGCCCGCAGCGTGGTGGGGTCCCGCGTAAGCGCCGGGAACAGGTCGATGGCCGCCGTGAACCGCCGGTCGGTTGGGCTGCGTTCAATGTACCCGTTGGTGGCGGCCACGCACTCGAGCCGGGCGAGCCGCGGCTTGCCCACGACGCTCGCGCGGCTGCCCAGGGCACAGACATCCTCGAGCTGGTCGCGCGGGATGTCGTGGACGACGACCGCGATCCCCTCAAACTCGTACGCGTCCACAATATCACCGACCGCCCTAACAACCTCCACCCTGACCTCCCGCCGGCGCCCCGCCCTGTCGGCGGCAAACCACTGCTTCAGGCCCCTGTCTATCACCTTTAGGATATGGGCCACCTGCACCGCGTACTCAACCTCCACCAGCGTATCAATGGTTATACTGGGCGTGTCAGGCGGCACGCGCATGGTCAGGTCCTTCCCCGGAACCGTCGCCTGCAGGGGGTGCAGCTCCTCCCAGGTATCGGTCAGCGTGGCCATGGCGCCCTTGGCCATGGCCTCTGAGAAGATAATGCCCGCATGGATCATTGCAACTTGTTTGAGCAGCGTCGGGTCGCGCCTCGACAGGAACGCGTACAGCAGGGCCAGGTTGCGCAGAACGTGCTCCAGCACCGAATCGCCCGCCCGCAGCTGGACGACCGTGTTGCTGGCCACCGTGCTGTTCCTGAGATTGTACGGCTTCTCGAGACTCTTAATGTTTGGGATGTGCGAAAAGCACGCCCGCGCCGTGTCGCGGGTGTGGTTGATGATGGCAAACCGCACCAGCGTGCTCGCCGTGGTCGCGTGCGTGGTCCGGTAGAACGCCAGGATCTTGGGCATGTTCTTCTGGTTGCAGTTGTTGACGGCATCGTCCACAATGACCAGCGTGTCGTGGTTGTAGATGAACCCCTCGACCCAGCCTTTGTCGATGGTGTTGGCCCGCAGCGCCGGCGACGAGATGACGCGGTACCTGCGCTCGGCCACCGTGGGCGTCGACGCCCGCTGCAGGTCGAGCGCGTTCTTGAACTCTGCGTCCGTGATGATCAGCACGTTGCGCTTGACCCCAAGCGCGGACGGGTTGCCGAGGTGCGTGCCCAGCAGGCGGGCGATGACCTCGGCCCGCCGGTGGACGTGCCCCGTGTACACCACCAGGTCAACACCCTCCGGAAACTCCTCTTCAACGTGCCCGGGGTCCACAGTATTGACTTCCTCGGTGTCCACTGTGAGACTCTCCAAGTCCTCGAGAACCATTGTTTTTTTTTTATTTTTTTATTTTTTGTCTTTAGTATCTTTTTTTTCCCTAGATAAAAAAATAGTAGCAATGAGTGCAGTTGAACCCCTGCAAGCGAAAATCGATGCCCACCGCGAGCTCACTGAGCGCAACGAGGCGCTGCAGCAGGAGCTCAAGGCGGCAACCACCAGCTTTACCAACGCGGCCATGGACGAGACCGTGAGGCGAACCCTCATCTCCGAGTGGACTGCAAGGGCCGGCAACCCCAACGAGCCGCCGCCCAAGCAGCCCCGGGACATCCGCGACATCCACCAGGCCACCAGTATCATGCAGGACCTGTACCGCTACCGGAGCGAGCGGCTGTACTTTGGCCTTATGCAGAGCCTGCGCGACGAGGAGGGCGCGCCGCTAGCCCAGATCAGAGGCACCATCAGGGAGCTGGAGCACGAGTACCGGGCAAACGAAAAAACCATTGCGCGCCTGTTCCAGGAAATCACCAAGGAGCGGGAACGCGTCAATGCAACGTACGAGCGCTTCGTGGACCGCCAGGGCAGGAGGGAGAGGGAGAACTAGGGGGTAAAATTACGGGAACAGCGACATGGCGTACTCGGCGCTCGACTTGATGGGGACCAGCTGGTTCTTGCTGGCCATCAGGGTGGCATAGTACTTCTCGGCCGTCATTGCGGGCTCGTTGAGGGCCGCCAGCAGCTCCTTGTTGGTATTGGGCACCGCGACTATGTGGTGCGGGCTGCTGCTAAAGCAGAACTTGGTGTAGACGTTGGTGGGTGGGACGTAGATGTACTTGGCAATGGCGGCCGCGTACTGCTCGTACAGCACCTGCGGGTCCGCGCCCAGCTGCTGGCGCACACTGTCGTACACGCGCTCGTTCTCCACAATCTCGCGGGCCAGCAGGAACTCCACGGTCTCCACAAAGTCCCCGAGCAGCCCGTGGAGCCGCGCAAAGTCCAGCTTGGGGATCTCGTCAATGCTCCGGAAGGTGCCAAACTCGAGCATCACGAGCGACTCGAAGCGGTCGCGGGCCCTGCTGGTGTTCTCGTCGCCCTCGCGCCCCGTGAGGTTCTTGACCAGGGTGCGGCAGAAGTACGTCTGCGACAGGCGGTCGTGGCACTCGTCCACAAACGGCTTCAGTGTGTCGGCCACGGCGTTCACCGTCTCGGCGACCTGGCTCCGGGACTTGGCGTTGTACAGCGCCGCCCACGCACTGTACTCGCGGTTCGGGATGTGCGACTGCAGCAGATTCACCAGCTGCTGTATCACATGCATCATCTCAGAGTTGTCCTCCTTCAGCAGCAGCTCCACGTACTCCTCCTTGCCGGCCAGCCCGGTTTCGATGCGGCCGCTGTGCCGCTCCAGGTGGAAGACGTCCCACTGCTGGTTGAGGGCCACGAGCTCCTTGTACAGCGCCACCATGCGCCGGTGGTCGGACTCAAACAGCGGCGACAGCGGCTGTGCGTGCACCTTGTCGGCCAGGTCCGTCACCAGCTGGATCATGCTGGTCCGCAGATCGGTCAGGGCGTCGTATCGGTAGGTGAGGTAGTTGCTGTTGACAAACACCAGGGGACTGGTAAAGAAGGCGGTGTCGGCGGCGGGCGTGTAGCAGGTCGCAAAGTCGATAATGTGGTTGCACGAACCCAGGGCAGGAATCGCGAGCTTGAGCGGCTCGTACACAAAGACCAGGTCCTCCGAGCACCGCGACGTGATGACGTTTTCGCTGTGAGCGTCGTAATGCGTGACGCGGTTGGCCATGAGGTTGTGGAACCCGCTGAGGAGCTGCGCGGCGTACCCGGGGATGGCGACGTACGCAGACGACTGGATCGCGTTCTCGATGCGGGCGACGTGCTCGATGCACAGCATGTCGACCATGAGCTTGTCGACGTCGAGGTCAAACAGGTCGTCCGTGTCGTCCTCCAGGGCCTCCGGCTCATCGAGGCGGTCGACGAGCTCGCCAAACACGTCGCCGTTGACGCCAAGGGTGCGCACCTCGAGCGGCTTGATGCTCCACCACTGGACCGGCAGCGAGGTCCACACGTAGTCGAGGGCGGCAAACTCATGGTGCGCATCGAACGTGAGCCGCTTGGAGATCTTGAACAGCGTGTTGTCCTCATCGATGGTGCCGCAGATGGAGTTTTCGCCGGAAAAGTACATGGTTGTTTTCGTTTCCTTTTTTTTTTCCTTTCGGTTGTTCCTTTCTTCTTCGTTACGTCTTCTCAAGCGGGCACCGGGCACATGGCGATTTCGCTTTTCACAAGCGCCGTGTGCGTCTCGTACAGCGTCGTCCCGCCCAAGAACCCCGGGACGTGTTCGCGGGCCGGCAGCGCCAGCAGCGCCTTGCCGAGGAGGCTGGGGTACACGAGCCGGCTGACGAGGGCGCGGTCGGCGCCGTCGATGTGCTGCGCGTACAGGAGGCCAATCTCGGGCCGGAACTGGCCCGCAAAGTACAGGTAGAGCTCGAGGGTGTTGAGCAGCGTGCGCCGGACGCCCGCGGGTACGGCGTTGGGAGTGGCCAGCAGGCTGTTTATGGCGTCGGCCATGACCCCAAAGAGCCCGGGGTCCAGCAGCGCGGCCACGTAGGGCTCCGGCAGCCGGTGCAGCTTGGCGAGCAGCAGCACGATTTCGACGTGGTCGTACACCATAATGTACATGTCGGAGGCCGAGTAGGCCTTGACGCGGCTCGCGATGCCGCTCAGGTCGACGGGCGGCAGCCGGGCGTCGGCGAGGAGGCCGGACGCGCCCAGCATGCACTGCGCGTACATGGCCGCAATCTTCCAGACGCCGGACCCGTGGAGCACGGTGCAGGTGTTGGCTGCGTCCACGGCCAGGAACGCCTTGATGGAGCGGGGGCAGAACGTCGTCGGGGCGTGGTACTGTATCTGCACTGCAACGGACATGAGCCGGGCGAGCACGGCTCCGTGGGACCCTGTCTCGGTGGCCTGGGCACAGCAGAACTCGAGGAGTTCGCCGGGGCACAGGCTCGCGGGCCACTCGGGCTCGGGGAGGAAGAGGCACTCGTGCATAAACGCCGACATGATGGCCACCAGCGGGCCCCTGGTGCTGGGGCTGTCGCCTGAATGGACATACATAGACGCAAACACCTGTGGGGTAAGAACGCGGCAGAAAGGATTGGAAATGGTAACCGAGTCGGCATCGGAAAAAATGCTCAGGAGGGCCCTGGTCACCTGGAACGCACCCGGGCCACCCTTGAGGATAAAGGCCGCGCACCGGGCATAGAGGTCCATGCTCTTGGCTACGTGCACACGGTCGTTGGCCGACACGAGGGTGGCGAGCCTGCAGGCGGCAGTGAGCACATCGGCCGCGGAGCAGGTCTGGTCGGCGACGATGGCGGCGTGGAGGTGGAGCACGGGGCGCGGCTTGGCGCAGACGTAGCGGCTGTCACAGACGAGGGCGGCGGCCGACAGCAGGGTGAGCCCATTATCCAGGAGCCCGGCGGCAACCAGACCGCTGCAAACGTGCAGGATCTGCGCAAGGTAGTTGCTGGTCAGAACATCGACGAGGTCCAGGTACATGGCAATCTCTTCAATGTACTCGGGCGTCTTTTCGTGGTACTGGTGCTGGACATTGACCTCGAGCTCTTCCAGGAGGGCTTCGAAGCGGGCGGCACACATGGTTTTATGGTTTTAGTATTTATTTATTTTTTATCGGGCAGGAGAGTGTGGGCAGAGAGCGCCGGGGAATTCGGTTTTCGGGCCAATCATTTTTAGCAACGATTTTTTTCAGATGCACATTTGCCCAGATTAATACGTTCTTGAGACGGAATATAAGTTGCTAAACCAAAAAAAGACATGTGGAGAATCGGAGACTACAGCGTTCGACTCGGCCGCAAGGCCGGGACCGACAACCAAGGCGTGGAGGCCACGGCCCTCGGTAACAGGGCTGGTGAGGCGAACCAACGCGAGCATGCCGTCGCTATAGGCCACAGTGCGGGCAACGACTACCAGGGCGTTGATGCCGTGGCCATGGGCTACAGTGCAGCACACGATAACCAGAGCGAAGGCGCGGTGGCCATTGGGCGGAACTCGGCGTATGCCAGCCAGGGGTCCGAGGGAGTGGCCATTGGGTCCGGGGCAGCGCGTGACAACCAGGGTGCCGACGGGGTCGCCATTGGCACAAGTGCCGCGCGTGACAGCCAGGGCAGCTTTGCAATTGCAGTGGGTCGTGAAGCCGGCCAGGCCAAACAGGCAGCCAACGGGGTTGCTATCGGGAGACGCGCCGGCTACGCGACCCAGGGCCAGGGTGCTCTGGCCATTGGCAGCTCCGCGGGCAACGCCAGCCAGGGCGAGTATGCTATAGCCCTTGGCGATAATGCCGCAAGCTCGACGCAGGGCGTCTACAGTGTGGCAATTGGCAACGTCGCGGGACGTGCAGGCCAGGGCAAAAGTGCCGTCGCGGTGGGGCGGAGCGTTGCCGAGACTGCGCAGGGCGACCTCGCGGTGGCCGTGGGCGCGTACGCCGGACATGACACGCAGGGCGGTTCTGCGGTTGCCGTTGGCTACGGCGCTGGTCAGACGGGACAGGGAGCAAACTCTGTGGCGATCGGGAGCCTGGCCGGCGCGTCGTACCAGGCGGAGAACAGTATTGTGGTCAGCGCCAGCGGCAAGGCACTCAACGCTCTCGAGAGCGGCCTGTACATTGAGCCCGTCCGGGAAAACACGTCGGGGTTTGCGCTGTACTACGACGTGGACACAAAGGAGATCACCTATGGCGAGACCCAGACCCAGACCGCGCCCGCACCCGACGGAGGCGTGGATGTTGACTCGGGGGCCTGTGTGTCGGACTATCTGCGGTGGAATGGTACCGCGTGGGTCTCGGGCGGCTCAACGGTAGCCATAGCCTGTGGCGCCGGGGCGAGCGCCCAGGGTGTAGGGGCTATCGCAGTGGGTAGCGATGCAGGGGCGAGCGCCCAGGGAGTAGGGGCTATCGCAGTGGGTGGCGATGCAGGGGCGAGCGCCCAGGGTGCGTCAGCCGTAGCCATTGGCAGCGGTGCGGGCCAGGCGGAGCAGGGAGAAAACTGTGTGGCGATTGGCAAGCTCGCGGGTGCCACCAACCAGGCAAAAGACAGTATTGTGATCAGTGCCAGTGGCAAAGCACTGAATGCCCCCGACAGCGGTCTGTATATGGACCCGATCAGAAAGTCAGCGTCCACGAATGGCGTTCTGTACTACGACGCGACGACAAAGGAGATTACCTATGGCGACCCCATAGTACCAGAAGGTGACGGAGATGACGGTGGCCCGGATGTGGACTCTGGGACCTGCGTGTCCGACTATCTGCGGTGGAGCGGCGCGGGCTGGGTCTCGGGTGGCGATACGGTGGCCATTGCCTGCGGCGCCGGGGCGAGTACACAGGGTGCTGGTGCTGTTGCCTTGGGCAAGGACGCAGGCGCCTCAGGCCAGGGGGCCGGGGCTGTCGCGGCTGGCAAAGACGCAGGCTCCTCGGGCCAGGGGGCCGGGGCTGTCGCGATCGGGTCCACGGCCGGTGCGTCGGACCAGAAACCGTTCGCAGTGTCGCTGGGGGCTGAGGCTGGGCAGACCACACAGGGGCAGAACGGTGTGGCGCTGGGCTACCGTGCAGGCAACGCCAACCAGGGCATCAACGCAATCGCCATTGGCTACCGGGCTGGCGAGACATCGCAGAACGCGGGCAGCGTCGCCATCAATGCGAGCGGGCTGGCATTGAACCCCGCCAACCAGGGGTGCTATATCAGTCCCGTCCGCAACATTAACATGAGCGACAATGTCCTCTACTACAACACTGTGTCCAAGGAGATGGTCTATGGTGCCCCGATCAAAGAGACGGCGCCCGGAGACTTTGTGTCGGACTATTTGCGGTGGAGCGGCACATTCTGGGTCAACGGCGGAGAGGAGGTCGCGCTGGGTGGCGGTGCGGGCTCGTATAGTCAGGGCGACGCGGCGGTGGCTATTGGAAAAAATGCTGGT
Organism: Sphaeroforma sirkka; assembly: GCA_001586965.3. Taxonomy (NCBI): domain Eukaryota; class Ichthyosporea; order Ichthyophonida; genus Sphaeroforma; species Sphaeroforma sirkka. The sequence goes on along the minus strand of LUCW03000005.1, from coordinate 173,983 downwards.
AAGACCGCTCAAGGAGCCAACGCCGTAGCCATTGGCAACTCGGCGGGCGATTTAAATCAGGCTGCACAAAGCATTATTCTCAATGCGAGCGGGGCATCGCTCAGTGCAGCCGAGGCGGGGCTGTACGTCGACCCCATCCGCAACGCGGGTGCGACTCAAAATTTGCTGTACTACGATGCCGACCTCAAGGAGATTGTGTATGGTGACCCAATTGACACACCCGACAGTGGTCCCCCGGTTGAATTTGGAACCTGTATATCTGACTACCTAAGGTGGGGTGGGACAGGGTGGGTTTCGGGAGGTGATAAAGTGGCCATTGCCTGTGGAGCCGGGGCCGCGGGCCAGGGCGACGCGGCGGTGGCTGTGGGGAAGGACGCCGGTCAGACGGACCAAGGTGCTCAGAGTGTCGCCGTGGGCGCCAGTGCCGGACAACTCCAGCAAGGAGCACAGAGCGTAGCCATTGGCTACACGGCAGGTAAAACAGCCCAAGGGACACTAGCAGTGGCGGTCGGTCACGGGGCGGGTGAGGCGAACCAGGGCGAGACAAACGTAGCGGTCGGTCACAGCGCCGGCCAGATGGACCAGGGTGCTCAGAGTGTCGCCGTCGGCTATGCGGCTGGACAGTCGGAACAAGGCGAGACGTGTGTTGCCGTCGGCTACATGGCTGGGAATACACTGCAGAGCATACTGGCCACGGCTGTGGGCTACGAGGCTGGTAAGAACAACCAGGGTGTGCACAGCATCGCGGTTGGTGCCCAGGCGGGCAAAACAAACCAGGCTGACGGGTGTCTGGCCATCGGCGAAGAAGCTGGTATGACAACACAAGGGGAGGATTGCACGGCGGTTGGGCGGCGGGCCGGCAAAACTCTACAGGGAATTCATAGCGTAGCCATAGGCACGGATTCGGGTAAAGACAACCAGGGTCGCGATGCGACAGCTGTTGGCCCGCACACAGCTACCGAATCACAGGGGTTGAATGCAGTGGCGCTCGGGCTGCGCTCTGGGCAATTTAGGCAGGGCGAGCGGGCCATCGCCATTGGGACGGAGGCGGCCATGTTCGATCAGGGCGAGCTCGGGATTGCCATGGGCGAATACGCGGGGTACGAGAACCAGGGCGAGTACACGGTGGCGATCGGGTATGAACCGGGGCGTATCAGCCAGTCGGACAATTCCATTGCAATTGGAAAATGGGCGGGCGAGATGGGCCTGGGTGAATACAGCGTTGCGATTGGTGCCAAGAGTGCAACGGCCGTGGCGACGTCGTCTAGCAACTCGATTACACTCAACGCGACAGGGCTGGACCTCGCAAACAACGTCGACGGGTCACTGGTCGTGAAGCCGATCCGCAACGCGGCGGGCCCGAATGCGCTGACGTACAACCCGGCGACGGGCGAGATCACGTACTCGACGTCGAGCGCGGAGACCAAGGAGAACATCCGCGTCTACGAGGGGGATGTCGAGGCGGTCCTCGGGGGACTGGTGGTCAAGGAGTTCAACTACAAGAACAAGAACACGTACAACCGGCCGTGCGGGGAGACGCTGGGGCTACCGCTTGCGTTTGAGGAGTGGGTCGCGCAGGATGGTGGTGGAGTGGGGGGAGAGGGCTGTGGCGAGGACCCGAACGGGGTGCGACTCCGATACAATGATTACTTGCGACATGCGACAATTGTACAGTGTGAAGCGGTGGAGAAGGAGGAGACGCACGTCGGGCTGATTGCCGAGGACGTGCAGGCGCTAGACCCCACACTAGTGTACGACGACCTGGAGGGCCAGGCGCTGGATATCAAGTGGAACAGCGTCACGGCGCTGCTGGTGATGCAGAACCAGATGCTGTCCGCGCAAGTCGTCGAGCTGACCGCCAAGACCAGCGCCGCGGACACGCGGTTTGCGGCGCTGGAGGCCCGGCTGGCGCTTTTGGAAAATGTATAGTGTCCCTTTTTTTTCTTTGTAGACATGTCCAGAACGTCTCGCAGGTATATTCGACGTCAAGGGTCTACAAATAAAAATTAAATTAAAAAAGACATGTGGCGAATCGGCGACTACAATGTTCGCCTCGGCCGCTTGGCCGGGAACGGCGACCAGGGGCTCGAGGCGACCGCAGTCGGAAACACGGCTGGTGAAACCAGCCAGCACAAGCACGCCGTGGCCATTGGTCACAGCGCGGGCAACCGGGACCAGGGCATCCAGGCATCAGCCCTGGGGTACAGCGCAGCGCGCGACAGGCAGGGCGACGGCGCCGTGGCCATCGGGCGGCAGTCTGCGTATGCAGACCAGGGGACGGAGAGTGTTGCCATAGGCTCTGGTACCGCATACACCGCTCAGGGCTCGGACAGCATAGCGATCGGCACCAGTGCCGGCCGCGACACGCAGGGTACCTACGCCATAGCACTTGGTCGCGAGGCCGGCTTGGTGACCCAGGCCACCAGCGGCATTGCGGTGGGCCGGCGGGCCGGCTACACCAGACAGGGCTATGGTGGTATTGGTTTGGGCAGCTCGGCTGGGAACATGGATCAAGGCGAGTACGGCATAGCCATTGGCGACAACGCCGCCGCATCTAGGCAAGGCAATTACAGTTTGGCTATCGGCAACGTCGCAGGCCGCACGAACCAGGGAGCGGATGCCGTAGCGGTGGGGCGAGGTGCAGCCGAGACGACACAGGGCGACCTCGGGACGGCCATGGGCGCGTTCGCGGGCCAGCAGAACCAGGGCGAAGCCGCCGTGGCCGTCGGTGGCTCCGCCGGCCGGACACAGCAGGGTGCCTCGGCGGTGGCCATTGGTCACGGGGCGGGTCAAGCCAACCAGGGGGCCAATGCAATCGCCATTGGCACTGCGGCCGGCTCCACAGACCAGGCCGCCTCGAGCATTGTGGTCAACGCCAGTGGTGCTCCACTGACTGCACCCCTTGAAGGGTTCTACGTGTCGCCGATTCGCGCTGCCGGGGCCAAACCGTACACTCTGTACTACGATGCGGACCTGAAGGAAATTGTGTACGGCGCAACGATAAAGTTGCCGGAAAGTGGCCCGGACATTGAGTTTGGGACGTGTGTGTCGGACTACCTGCGATGGAACGGCGCCGCGTGGGTGTCGGGCGGCTCGAATGTCGCGATAGCCTGTGGCGCGGGCGTCACGGACCAGGGCGGCAGCGCCGTGGCCATCGGAGAGTGCCAGGGCGACCGCCCAGGGTCTGGGGTGTCGCTCTAGGCCGCGAGGCGGGGCAGGCAAGTCAGGGGTTCAACGCCATCGCGCTTGGTCGGGGGGCGGGGCGGACGTTGCAAGGAATGGGCGCCTTGGCACTGGGTGCAGGGGCAGGGGAGACGTCACAGGGTGCAGACGCCATTGCAATCGGGGGCCTCGCGGGCGATTTAAATCAGCCGGCTAGCTCCATTATTTTCAATGCCAGCGGGGTTCCGCTAAACGCATCGGATAGGGGGCTTTACGTCGACCCGATCCGCAATGCCGGTGCGACCTCAAGTACGCTGTACTATGACCCTGTGCTCAAGGAGATTGTGTATGGCGACACGATAACATTACCAGAGAGTGGCCCGGTCGTTGAATCTGGGACCTGTGTGTCGGACTATCTTCGGTGGGATGGCGCAAGCTGGGTCTCGGGAGGCGACAACGTAGCAATCGCCTGTGGAGCCGGGGCCGCGGGCCGCGGGGGGGGCCGCGGCGGTGGCTATTGGTAAGGGCGCTGGTGCCACGGGTCAGGGAGCCAACGCGGTAGCCATTGGCAACTCGGCCGGCGATTTAAATCAGCCGGCCAAGAGCATTATTGTCAATGCGAGCGGACTGCCGCTCAATGCAATCGAGGCGGGGCTGTACGTCGACCCCATCCGCAATGCCGGGGTCAAACCAAACGCGTTGTATTACGACCCTGTGCTCAAAGAAATTGTATACGGTGACACGATAACATTACCAGAGAGTGGCCCGGTCGTTGAATCTGGGACCTGTGTGTCGGACTATTTGCGATGGGATGGCGCGGGCTGGGTATCGGGTGGCGCCACGGTGGCCATCGCCTGCGGGGCCGGGGCCGCGGGACAGGGCGATGGCGCCGTGGCCATCGGAAAAGATGCGGGCCGCAACTCACAGAAAATGTTCGCCATCGCCGTCGGCCACGAAGCCGGTTTGGAAAAACAGGCCATCAACACCATTGCGATTGGACAGCGGGCTGGTCACACAAACCAGGAATATGGGAGTATTGGGATAGGCTACTTGGCCGGCAGCGAAAACCAAGGCGGGTACGCAGTATCGATAGGCGAGGGCGCCGCAAGCTCTGCACAGGGCGACTACAGTGTGGCTATTGGTAACCTCGCGTGTTCCACTGGGCAAGGTGCTGATTCTGTTGGTATTGGAAGAAGCGTAGCTATGACGGCACAGGGCGACCTCGCCACAGCGGTCGGGGCCTACGCCGCACAGGCTGCACAAGGCGACTCTGCGGTGGCCGTGGGCGCCTTGGCTGGGCAGATGGACCAAGGTGCTCAGAGTGTCGCCGTCGGCTACGGTGCTGGACAGTCGGAACAGGGCGAGACGTGTGTCGCCGTCGGCTACGGTGCTGGGAATACATTGCAGAGCGTACTGGCCACGGCTGTGGGCTACGAGGCTGGTAAGGACAACCAGGGTATCCACAGCGTTGCAGTGGGCGCCCTTGCCGGCAAAACAAACCAGGCCACGGGGTGCGTGGCCGTCGGCGAAGAAGCGGGTAAGGTTACACAAGGGGAGGATTGCACAGCCATGGGACAGAGAGCCGGTAAAACGAACCAGGGAATTCATAGTGTAGCCATAGGCACGGATTCGGGTAAAGACAACCAGGGTCGCGATGCGACAGCTGTTGGCCCGCACACGGCGACTGAGTCACAGGGTTTGAATGCAGTGGCGCTCGGGCTGCGCTCTGGGCAATTTAGGCAGGGCGAGCGGGCCATCGCCATTGGGACGGAGGCGGCCATGTACGATCAGGGCGAGCTCGGGATTGCCATAGGCGAATACGCGGGGTACGAGAACCAGGGCAAGTACACGGTGGCGATCGGATATGAACCGGGGCGTGTCGGCCAGTCTGACAACTCAGTTGCCATTGGAAAATGGGCAGGCGAGATGGGCCTGGGTGAATACAGCGTTGCGATTGGTGCAAAGAGCGCAACGGCCGTGACGACGTCGTCGGCTAACTCGATTACACTCAACGCGACGGGGCTGGACCTCGCAAACAACGTCGACGGGTCACTGGTCGTGAAGCCGATCCGCAACGCGGCGGGACCGAATGCGCTGACGTACAACCCGGCGACGGGCGAGATCACGTACTCGACGTCGAGCGCGGAGACCAAGGAGAACATCCGCGTCTACGAGGGGGATGTCGAGGCGGTCCTCGGGGAACTGGTGGTCAAGGAGTTCAACTACAAGAACAAGAACACGTACAACCGGGCGTGCGGGGAGACACTGGGGCTACCGCTGGCGTTTGAGGAGTGGGTCGCGCAGGATGGTGGTGGAGTGGGGGGAGAGGGCTGTGGCGAGGACCCGAACGGGGTGCGACTCCGATACAATGATTACTTGCGACATGCGACAATTGTAGAGTGTGAAGCGGTGGACAAGGAGGAGACGCACGTGGGATTGATTGCCGAGGACGTGCAGGCGCTAGACCCCAAACTAGTGTATGATGACCTGGAGGGCCAGGCGCTGGACGTCAAGTGGAACAGTGTAGTTGCCCTGTTGCTGGTGCAAAGCCAGCGGCAGCAGAAACAGATTGCCGCTCTACAAGAGGCGCTGGCGGCACTTGCCGGCTGAAAATGGTATGTAGTCGTAGTTCAATCTCACACACGAGAACAACAGGATATGTCTCTTGAGCCGCGTTGCTGATGACCTGCCCTAGGTCGCAAAATGACATGGCTGGTCTGTTTTATGACCTGCCCTAGGTCGCAAAATGACATGGCTGGTCTGTTTTATGACCTGCCCTAGGTCGCAAAATGATATGGCTGGTCTGTTTTATGACCTGCCCTAGGTCGCAAAATGACATGGGTGGTCTGTTTTATGACCTGCCCTAGGTCGCAAAATGACATGGGTGGTCTGTTTTATGACCTGCCCTAGGTCGCAAAATGACATGGGTGGTCTGTTTTATGACCTGCCCTAGGTCGCAAAATGACATGGGTGGTCTGTTTTATGACCTGCCCTAGGTCGCAAAATGACATGGGTGGTCTGTTTTATGACCTGCCCTAGGTCGCAAAATGACATGGGTGGTCTGTTTTATGACCTGCCCTAGGTCGCAAAATGACATGGGTGGTCTGTTTTATGACCTGCCCTAGGTCGCAAAATGACATGGGTGGTCTGTTTTATGACCTGCCCTAGGTCGCAAAATGACATGGGTGGTCTGTTTTATGACCTGCCCTAGGTCGCAAAATGACATGGGTGGTCTGTTTTATGACCTGCCCTAGGTCGCAAAATGACATGGGTGGTCTGTTTTATGACCTGCCCTAGGTCGCAAAATGACATGGGTGGGTTGTAAAATAAAAACGAAATTGACAATCCTAAAAAGAAAATGTTATAGACCAACATTCATCCTACTCCCGAAACGCAAAAATGGATACTGAATGGCGCATCATCGAACAATGTCCTCCGACAATTGAAACTGACACACCCGATGCAGTTGAACTATCATCGATTCACGTAGTCGGCGACCGCACAGCGTCGGAGACCTTTTTCTCGGCGAAAGATATCGCAAACTTAGTCGACGTAACCAAAGTGGGCTATATTTACAATAATGTCCCCCACGATAATCGTGTAAAAATCAGAGTCAGCGGGACACTTGCCGTCTACCTCGATACATATGGGTTCATGATCTACATCCTATCCACAAGGCGAGGTCAGGCCACAGGATACGCAAAATGGGCGATGGGTATTGTAGCTGCGTACACCACCAAAGACGTAGCCAAGATCGTTGAGCTGTCTGCCCCGTCCCTACAGCTGTCGCTGCGAGGCTCCAACGTGGGCTCACCCATACCCGGTGGTGTATACCTGATATACGCCGGCACAGTCCGCGACTTGAAGGGCCTCTGCGACACTCTTCCAGAGAATCTAGAAGACGACTATCGCGTATACAAGTTTGGCCGGAGCGACAATCTACATCGCCGTCTCGGAGAACACGACAATGGGTTCCCGGGGTCCACTCTCGCGTTTGCCATGTATATCCACCAGGGCTCCATCGCCGCCGCCGAGGCTGCTATCGCAGACATTGTCAGCAAGCACTCGGCGACAGTCCGATTTCCACTGAAGAAGCAAAGAGAGGTATTTGCTGTTTCAGCCACGCTGGCCGACGGACTGGTGGACCAGCTCTACAATGAGTGTCGTGATTTTGGAGCCAAGAGTGTGAATTTGGACAAGTTGATAGCAGACCATGAGCTGGTCCGCAGAGACCTGGATGCTGAGAACGAGCTGGTCCGCCGAGACCTGAGGGCTGCCGATGAACGCGTATTGCTGACGGAGCAGGCAAACCGCCAGGTTATTGAAAGGCTGAACGCAGAGCTCACCAGTGCACACAGAGCCTCTGACGATATGCGTGCGGCGTACCTCGAACTGACCAGAAAATACGATGACGCTCGCGATCAACTCATGGATTTTGCCCTTCAGGCCCCCGCACGTAAGCGAGCTCGAAAGGACTAGTCTGTCTCGACACTACAAAAAAACTCGTGTATATATTAAGTTAACGTTAATAAAAATCGAAAAACAATTGCACAATGGCCCCCACTACCGAATCTCAGCTGGCGGCTGAGTTGGACCGCGTGACTAGTCGGATCGCGGATCTGGCTGCTCGGGAGAACGAAATTCTCCGTTCAACCCTCAAGGCCTCTGAGGAAAGACTCAAGGCTTCCGAGGAAAGATACAGAGCTTCGTGGGAAGCACACAGGGCTTCTGAGGAAAGACTCGAGGCTTCGCGGAAGGCTTCGGAGGACGCACGCCTGGTTGCAGAGGAGGCACTCGCCGCATCACAGGCGCAGCTCATTGAGCTGGCCCTGCAGGCCCCGGCGCGCAAACGATCCCGAAAGGCCTAGTTCGTCTGACACTACACGTAAATAAAAAATTTTCCTATGTACAAGTTTTATTTACAATGTTGTTCCTATATACAATGTTCGTATGTACAATGTCCTATAAACAATTTTCATATGTACAAAATCATTTGCGGTCAAATATCACTCTTTTCGCCTTAGGTTTTTTCAGACAGTGGTTGCAGAATATCTCGCCCGTCTTCGTCACCTTGCCCGTGCATATGCGCTCCCGTGTTGTTCCAAGCTGTGAGGCGCATATACAGAGGCCGGAGTTCTTCATCGTATGCAGGACCTCCATGTGGCGGGCCTCGCGCTCAGCGGCTGTCCTGTGCTCGTCAGAGGCCCATGTCCACTGGGCGATGTCGTCGTCCAGGACAACCTCGTCAGTGTACTCATCGTTATTTATATCGTAATCCTGGCCCGTCGATCGCATTGCCCCGCGGAACTTGTTGTTCTCTTTGAAGTTGCACATGACAAGGCGCATCCGGTCTGACGGGTTCTCCTCGAGGACCCGGTTCGAGTCGCGCACCACCTGCGCAAAGCCGCGGAGCTGCTCGAGCCCCCAGCCAAACTCGCCGCTGAAGCGCGTGCACCCAATCGTGAGGTCCTGGCCAGTCTCGTTGTATCCACCGTTTCGCATGCCGTCCAAAAGATTGAGGCGGGCAATCTCTCTGACTTCATCATAATCCCGGTGGCCCTTGGCGTCGTCGATTTCGATGAAATTGATGCAGTTCAGGCCACGGAGCCCCCAGTCGCCTCGGGCCCCGCCGTTCACAGTGGCACACGCGTTCTTGGACGGGTTACAGGCCTTGATGATGACCTCGCGCGTCATAAAGATGGATCGAGTGTCCATACCTAAGATTAGAGCAACGGTATTGATAGCCAGCGACTCCATCGACGCGTCCTGGAGGCCATACTCGATGACACACGCGCTACACACGGTCGCGTTGGGAGTGCAGACCTTCGCGCTGTCCACGGAGCAGGCTAGGCCCAACTGGTGGAGCTGGGGGCTGTCGTCCGCGATGCAGTTAAAACAGGCGCCGGCGGCCTTGGACAGGCAGGGTGATGTACACGCGCACACGCCATTACTGTGGTGAGCCTGGCAGATACGCGCGTCTTCGGGACCACGCGTCCCGAGACGGTGACAATTGGCGACAGTGCATCCGTAGATTTCCAATCGGGTCCCGGCGCAGTCGGCACACGCGTCAATGCCGGCCAATGATCCGGGGTTGTTGCAGTGGACACACGGCGAGTGTGTTTTTATGTGATTGCTGAGACTAGAAGACTGTGCGAACTTCCAGCCACAGTCGGTAAAATCACACATGAACGGTTTCTCCCCCGTGTGGGTTCTAATGTGGGTTTTAAGATTAGAAGCCAGTGCGAACTTTTTATCACAACTTTCGAAGCCACATACAAACGATTTCTCTCCCGTGTGTACACGTATATGCGTTTTAAGATCACAAGATCGCGCGAACTTTTTATCACAACTATCGAAGCCACACACGAACGGTTTCTCCCCCGTGTGGGTTCTAATGTGGGTTTTAAGATTAGAAGCCTGTGCGAACTTTTTATCGCAACTAGCGAAATCACACGCGAATGGTTGTTCTCCCGTGTGCATGTGCATATGTCTTTCGAGTTTAGAAGGGGTTGCGAACGACTTACTGCAAACCTCGCAAACGTGTGTGGCCTTCGCGCGTTTGCGCTCAGAAGCCAGACCCGATGTCGACTGGGAGTCGTCTGACGCCGTCGCGCTGCTCGACTCCCCAGACTCGGACCGGGCCCTCTTGAGCTGGACCGCGACAACAGGTGATTTGCCTTTGGTTGTGCCGTCTGGGTACACTGGTGACTGCATGGTGGACATTGATGTATAAGAAAACTAACTCGCTAGAAAGTGAGCGATAAAATGAAAAATCATAACATTATATATAATTTTGTAATTTTGTAATTTTGTAATTTTGTAATTTTGTAATCTGTCTGTGAGTAAATCAACTGGCTCACGTGACGTGATCCTATTGGACACAGTATAATGATTTTTTTTAATTCTACGCCCGGATCTTCGGGAAAATCTTGGTTGTAACCCCCAGCGCCGCCAGGTTGTGCATCAGCAGCTTGAACACGTACGGAATCACAATCCGCACCGTCTCCGAGGTATCGCAGACCGCGCAGCTGTCCCGTTGCGAGTTGACTATGTTGCCGCACGCCGAACAAATCACCATCGAGTACTTGTCGCTGCACTCGAGCGCCTTGTCCACCAGCATCGACGACGCCCCGTGCGCCGACAGGCAGCTCAGCTCCATTTCCCCTAGTCTCAGAGCGCCGTTGCTCGACCTCCCACTCAACGGCTGACGTGTAATGGCCTTCACCGACCCCACCGACCGGCTGTAGATCTTGTCGGCAACCAGGTGCTTCAGCCGGTGGTAGAATGTCGGCGCCATAAAAATCGGCGTCTCGATCTTCAGTCCCGTCGTCCCATCATACATGATGCACGTCCCCTCTGAGCTGTACCCGGCGGCCAGCAGCTCCGCCTTGGCATCCTCTATGTAATTTTCCGACCCGTTCCAAGCGGTTTTTTTCGATCGACTAAAACCAGCAGTCAGAGCAGCGATGCTGTGCGCGCCCTCGAGGATCTGGCTCAGCGTCATGCGCGACGGCAGCGCGCACGGGTTGAGGATGAGGTCCGGGATGACGCCGTCGGCCGTAAAGGGCATGTCCTCGTGCGACACAATCAGTCCGACGGTGCTCTTCTGCGCCGATCGCGAGCAGAACTTATCGCCGACCTCGGGCACCCGCAGCTCTCTTATTATTATCTTTACACAATTTTGACCCTTTTTCGTCTTAAACGTAATCGTGTCATGGACGACGGGAAACCGGTCCTTGGTGGCAAAGGCAACCGATGTGTCCACGACCGCATCCCCGACCTGCGCATACCGGCCCACCAGCACTGTGTCGACGCGCAACTTGGTCCCGATCCGCACAATGCCCGTGTCTGGGTCCAGCGCACTAAAGTCAAAGTGCTTCTTGCGGTATACCTCGAGAGGCAAGCCAATGGTGACACATTTTTCCTGCGCGAGCGAGATGTCGTCCACGGTCACCGTGCGCATCGTGTACGCGTAGAACATGCCCTTGTCAATGGCCGACTTGGACATGATGATCGCGTCTTCCTGGTTGAACCCCATGTACGGCATAATGGCCACTAACGTGTTGTTCCCCGACACCATGCGGTCCAGGTACAGCGCGCTGGACACGTCGCTGTCGACAATGGGGACCTGGCCGTTCACCAGATAGTGCGTCGTGGTCTCGCACGCGTCCTCGAGGCTGTCGTACAGCCACGAGATCGCCTGCTTCCCCATATTCGTGTAGTACGTAATTCGCGGCGATTGGTTCGTCTCAACAAACGGCACAATGGAGCTTATGACACCCAGCAGCGCCGCGGGGTGGATTTCCATGTACCGTGTGGCGGCGGTAATGTCGCTGGCAACCATGGCGACAATCACGTTCTCGAGTTCGTCCACGCTGCGGTACACGATGACGCCCTCGGCCTCGAGCTCGTCAAACAGGCTGTCGGTGTGTTTCCTGACCACCCCGGCCCTGTCCCGGCCGAGAATGTCTTTCAGCCGCTGGCGGGCCCCAATGTCAATGAGCGGCCGGATCATGCGGCCCTCGTCGCACAGGATACTGATGGTTCTGCGCCCGGTAATGTGCACCGAGGTGTGCGGGTGCACCAGCCTGCGCGTGCGCCACTCGCGGAAGACCTCCAGGAAGGCGTCCGGGGAGTCGTCGAGCACAAACACGGGCCGGTTGTTGAGCGTCACGATTGTTGTCGCGACCTTGATGGGCCCCGGGGCGGTGCGTTCGGTGCCGAGGCCGTCCACCAGCCGCCGCAGCGTCATCAAAACATGTGTAAAGTTCTGCTCCTCCGTCACCTCGGTGGTCAGCGCAAAGTTCTTGACGAGGCCGACGGTGGCGCCCTCCGGCGTCTCGCAGTGGTCAATGAAAAAGTTGCCCGAGAAGTGCACGCTGCGCACGTCCGAGTTCTTGAGCTCCTTGCTGCACGGCTGCACGACGCGCTTCATGTAGCTCAGGGCGCTGGTGTAGCTTATGCGGCCCAGGATCTGCGAGACGCCCGCCCGCACGTACGTGGAGCGGATCGCGCACCAGTTGCCGGTGCTGAAGCTGTACTGGATGCACTTGGTCAGGTTGTTGTACCGACTAAGGATGTTGGCGAGCGAGATGTTGGCGTTGCTGGAGGTGGCAATGTTGCGCGCGAACCGCTTGAACGAGATCTTGAACAGGCTCTTGAGCAGCGTGCCCGACACCTCGATGCGCTTGTTGGCATAGTGGTCGCGCGAGTCCGGCGGCCGCGCGCCGATCAGGGTCTTGAACCCGCGGTTGAACATGTCGAGCACGGTGATCACGCAGTCGTCCCGCTTAATGTACTGTCCGAGGTGCGGGAACAGCTCCTCCTCGACCACGCGTTTGATCTCAATGTTGGTCCGCGCCCCCTTGGAGCACGTCGGATGGGGGGCGCCCTCGGCAAGATGCAGGCGGTAGCCGCGCACGAAGCGCTCCAGCAGCACACGGTTCTTCTGATCGACGGGGCGATCGACGTGTGCCCAGAACTCGTCGACGCCAACGCCCAGCATGCCCAGGAGCTGGTACATGTATATTGTCTGGTTGACACACGGCACAGTATACGTCACACTCAGGTTAAAGTCCTTGACACACAGCAGCATCTTGTTGAGGGCACTGTGCGACGTGGCAGCAGACATGCTGCGCAACTCCACCGTCACGGCGCCGTGCTTGAGCAGACACAGCGGGGTGTTGTAGGCCATGCGCTCCTGCGACACGAGCACGCGCTCCTTGCCGCGGATGATAAAGTAGCCCTTGAGGTCGGTCTCGGACACTGTGGGGAGGGAGTCGTAGCGCGTGTTGCACAGCTTGGAGCCCACCATGATTGGTAGTTTCATAAACGGGTAGCGGCAGACCTGGCTGACGTTGTCGGCGCTTGTTTGGATGCGAATATCCACATAAACGGTGCCATCATAGGTGATGTCGCGCATCTTGGCCTCGCGCGGCGTCAGGTAGTGGATCTTGCGGTTGTCGTCCACAATGGTCGGGCGCTCCACCACTATGTTGGTAAAGGCAAAGTCGCAGTTCTTGTTGTCGGCCCGTATGACATTGCGCGTTTCCGTCTCAATGACGTTCCGCAGGCCCTCCGAGACGAACAGGTCAAACGAGCTCAGGTGGACCTCGTAGACGGACCGCGTGTGCAGATAGCTCTTGAGAATCTCCATTGCTGGGGTTGTTTTTGGAAAGTATACAACCCAGCCATTGACGGGGTTGAAAAAAAAAAATTCGTTTTTTATTTCTGGCACGCGAGAATCAGAAATAAAAAGTATAAAAGCAAAGGCCACAAGCAAAACGAGCCCACAACCCATGTGCACACCCACAGGATACACCAACCTCAACATGTCCAGCCTCACCAAGTTCTCTATCTTTGGCTCATGTGGCCGCCTGCTGCTCAGCACCAACCGGCTGTCCGTGGAGATGATGCAGAACCTGCTCAAGACCAAGCCGGTCTACATTGACTGCCGCGCGTTCATGGCCGAGTGTCCCGTGACATCTGTGATTCCCGCCGAGCCCGACAAGTTTGAGTTTGTGGTCGCGGCCAACGCGGCCGAGCTGCCGCCGAACAAAACGTTCCCGCAGTTTGGGGGCCCGGTGATCGTAGCCCGCAAGCTGGCGTACGACCCGCTGCGCGTCATGTTCCGCAAGCGCGTCGCGGCCCTGCACGAGCGACGCATCCGACCGGCCTCTCGACGGCTGCGGGTCCCGCCCACTGTTGGGCGCCGCCTCTCAACGGTCTACGAGACGTTCCACGAGCTGCAGGACGGGCCGCTGAGACAGGGGTCCCTGGGACAGGGGTCTCTGGCACAGGGGGTTCCAGAGATCCGCGTTTCCTGTTTCGACAGCGAGGTGCCCGACTCGAAGGTCGAGTCAGCAATGTTGGTCACCGACCCAAAGGTCGAGTCAGCCATGGAGGTGGAAGTGCCGGACCGCAAGACAAGGGGCGATTGCTGGCACGCTGTGCCGCACGCAAAGCTGCAGTACGCCTCTATGTGAGCTATTGTTATTTCGAGAAATAAAAATAAATACATGTGACGGAAATTATACGTACACGGCGTCAGACACGACCTTTGATATTTTCTTTTCGTAGCCCGCACCCTTGTACTCGCGCAGCACGTTGCCCGACAGGTAGATGCGGGTTGTCGGGAACGCCACAATGTCCTGGTTGAGGTCCTGGTATTTTGCGTTGACCAGTGCGAACCGCACATTGTCACCGTACCTCTCGGTCTGCACAGTGGCTACCTGTTCAAGGCCGGGCAAGAAGTTCGCGCAGGCGCCGCACCCGTCCATGGTGTGCACCGCCACCACGACCTTGTGGGAGCTCAGCACCGCCGCCATCTGTTCTTGTGTCTCCAGCATCAGGAAGGGGCCGTTGGTTGCGATCTGCGGCGTATTGGTCAGCGTGGACGGGTCCTGTGTCACGTAGTTGACGCCCCCCTGTGGGGTCGAGTACTGTGGGTTCGAGTACGATGGCCCCGAGTACGTGTTGGGGTGGGCAACATACTGACCATTATTCCCCGGGGTGGGGTACATGTTGGTATTTGGTCTCGATGGGTGTGGGGGTTGCGATGTATACGGTTGCGTGGTACTGGGGTCGGCGGCGGCCATGTCGAGTGCCCGGATGGAGACGCCTCCGTTTACCCGCTGGTCGCCCGCCGCCATGGGCGTCGTCCGGTCGTTAACGCCGTACTGTGTGCGCTCGGCCTCTGTCATCTGCACAATCTTGCCGCCCCGCAGCTCCTTGGGCAGGTACTTTTCAAACTCTGAGTAGTCGCCCGTGTCCTGGAACAGCGTATCGTTGGGGGCGTACGGCGCCGCGCTGGGGTTGCCTCCCATTATATCGCGATGTACCTTTTGCTGCTGTATGTTGTGGTACTGGTACTGCCCCTCCTGCGTGTGCTGTCTCTGGTTGTCCTGCATGTCGTACATGGCGTCTCGGCGCGCGTCGTTGCGGATCGGCTCGGGCGCATTGCGCACATCGCCGATTTTCTTGTACATGTTGCAGTTGTTTGTGCATAGCCCCGGGCCTCTTAAACCAAATTTTGTCTCTGCCTAGTAAAACATCATCGGGTTTGTCTTGGGCTTCCGCATCGCCACCGCAACAATGATGATGATGAGAAACAGGAACAGCGTCACGCCGCCACCTATAAAGAGCCACGTCTGCAGCCGCAGGGGGCCATACTCCTTATCTAGGGCGCTGACATCATCTGCCCCCGTTTCGGTGGCCGGGGCGGCGGCGCCAGCGGCCGGGGCGGCGGCGGCGGGTGCTTGCACACAGGCGAACGGGCCCGTCGCCGAGTCAAAGGTCAGCGTGACCTGGGTGATGGGCGTGGCCTCGGCGTCGACGACGAGCTCAGAGGTCAGCGGGTCCAGCCCCAGCACGTCCGTGGTGCCTGTAATCGCAATCCCCGTCGCCGTCGCCGTCGCCGTGGCGGCCGTGGCGTTGTTCGCAACCGCTACGCCCTTGAGGGTCAAGAGGATCCCCTGTGTTGTGGGGGTGTCTATCTCGGGCACGATGCGGTTGTCTACCCGCTTCATCAGGTACGCGACCACGGGGGTGGCGGCAGTGGTGGCCAGCATGCGCACGTTGAACTCGCAGGCCGTGCCACTGGCCGTCACCGGATCGCCCTCAAATATAAACTTGGAGGCCACCAGGGCCGTCCCCGTCCGCGTGGTTGCCTCAAACATGCTCTTGTCCGCGCTGAGATCCAGGGCCTGGCCATTGATGGTCAGCGTGAAGGTCGCCAGAGTCGACGCCATGGTGTTTTGTTATTGAAAATAAAAATATTAAAAATCGCACAAGTAGCGCGTTTTTATTTTCGTCTCAGTCACAACTACACACGCGAGCAAAGGACAACATCATAACTCCAACATGGTCGCCGCTGTAACCACCGCGGCCCCCGAGCCGTTCCATATCAAGACGTTCACCCGGGAGCGCCTCAGTGGCGTAGAGGCCATCGCCGCCTGCAAGTCACACTACTACGTGTTTGTCCGCGGCGGCCCCGAGGACGGGCCCCGAGCCGTGGACTGGGATGTCCTGAGCGAGGTATTTACAATGCACTCGTGCATCTCCCAGCGCAAGTTCGTCCTCGTCGTTGTCAGCCCCCACATTGTCTCGTCGCACGCGTCGCTGGCCCAGAGCGTGCACGCCGCCGATGTACTGCTTGCCCGCTTCCATGTGCTGCTGGTCGGATACACCCAGGGTACCCTCGACACGCTTTGCCACACAGAGGGCGCACACATTGAGGGCCTGGTCTCGCTCTCGAGCGCCGAGGTCGTCTAGGCCTCGGAACGGATCTACCAGAGCACACTCTGCGTGGACCGGTTCCTGAACATGCCCGTGTCGAGATGGCCACTGGACACTGGTGCATCCAGGGAGTCGCTGAGCGTGGTCTGGTTGAGACGCACGGGCGTCTCGCGTAGGCGGATCTCGGAGGGCCGGACCCGGGCGACCAGATTGGGGTGGGGCGGCTTGCCGGACACGGTGCGTTCAAATCGCCGCTCGGTGTACGGCGACCCGTACCTGTAGAGGTGCTCAAAGTTTGTCGTGGAGCGGACGGATGGGTACGGTACAGGTGTGGACGGCGACTGCCGGCGCAAAGGACGGGTGCCCTCATCGAGGTCCACCGTGTATATGGACGACTGTCGTCGACGAGACTGTCGCCGGACGGCATCGTCTCTGCTGCTACTGGCGCCCCTGTTCTTCGACCGCCTCCTCGTCAGGGCATTCTTGAGTTTCTTGAGTACACCCATGGCTGCTTTTTGTTTATCAAGTATAACGCGCCAGGTGTGTTTGGGGCATTGGGTGACGCGTCTTGAACGGCAAATGGGAAAAGGGGCTTGGGAGAATCGTCTGCAAAACAAATAAATAAAATATAAAAATGGACAATTGTACCGTGTACCTGTGCTCGCCCGTGGGCGCTTGCGCCGTGGCGCGCGAATGTGTGGCGGGAGCGGGCGGCCGAGCCGCCCAGCACCGCCCCTTCGTCACGTTCTGCGCGTCGCTTGCCGGCTGCGAGGTGTTCTACTCGCACAGGGGCCCCGGCCCCGCTAGGGGGCCAGTGAGGAAAGGCCCGGTGCGCCGCGCGCCGCGGACCAGAGACCTCTAGTTGAGCGGCAGCAGATCCCGGTACGTGTAGTAGTGCATGTGGAACATTTTTCCCTCGTACCCGTGAATGTCCTTGACGGCTGCGTTCGCGGCCTGGTAGAACGCGAACCGCGGCGACTCGGGGTCGGTGTCGGCCACGAGGGGGTTTGCCCTGAGCGACTCGTAGGCCTTGAAGGTCTTGACGATGAACGTTTCAATCTTGGCGCGCCGCTCTGACGACACATCCAACACAAAGTTTGCAAACTTCCGGTCCACACTGAGCAGGAACATTCCCACCGGGGCTATGAGCACATGGTACTTGAGCCCGTCTGTGATGGTCGCCTGCAGCGTGTACAGAAAGTCGGTCCCCGAGAACCAGCCGTACGGCATTGAAGCCTTCGTGGTCTGGGGGTGTGTGTGGAAGACCAGCTTCTCGTACCGGGGCATGCTGACCTCGCCCGTGGTGCCATAGTTGGTCGGCACCACAGAGACCTCGTGGGGGCCGTCCCCGTCGCCCGGCACACCCGACGTCTTTACGATGCCCGCGGTCTCTTCGGTGAGCAGCAGCAGCTCGATGCACTGCACGAGGGTCTCCTGCCGGATGTAGAACGGCTTCCTCTCCCCAACACGGTTCATGGGGCAGTTCGGGTCGCTGCACAGGCCGTGCTTCACCTTGTCCAGGTTCCCCATTTTTTTTTTTTTGTGTGTGTGTGTGTGTGTGTGTGTGTGTGTGTGTGTTTTGTATCCCCGTAAAAAAAAAAAATGAAATGCGCTGCACACACATACTTGTACAGACAACCGCACACACACGCACAAAAAAAAAACAATAATCGCCATGGGGCTTACCAAAGACTCGTGCAACATCTCCATAGGCACGGGCGCCGGCGCCAGCCGACAGGGGCGAGAGGCCATCGCCATAGGCACCGGCGCCGGCACCGAGGTCCAGGGTGACTTTGCCCTTGCGCTCGGCACCGGCGCCGGCGCGGCTGGGCAGGGGGCCTGCGCCATCGCCATAGGCCCCAAGACCTGTGTCGAGCAGCAGCACAGCCACAGCATTGTGCTCAACGCCAGCGGCCGCGACATTGCCACCACATGCGACGGGGCGCTGCACATTGCACCCGTCCACGAGACCGAGTCGCCGCACGTACTGTACTACCGGCCGGCCACGGGCGAAATCGTGTCCTCGGCGAACCCGCTGCCGTTGATCGACATCAAAAGCGCCACGGTGCTCGCGGGCGGCATGCTGGACGTGGAGCTCACAGACAACCAGCACCACCTGCTGAACCTGGCACCAGACCCCGGCGCCCGGGGGCCATGTGGTACCTCGGGCGGCTACCATCTCGAGACACGCCAGCTCTGGGAGCTCAGCAAACAGTGTCCGTCGGCGTACAGGCTGCCGACCCAGGCGCCGACCCAGGCACCGATCCCCTCGGCCCCGTTCCTTTGTGTCGTGGGCCCGACCAGCGACGCCTGCCAGGTCCTGGGCTCCCTGAAGGGGCCCACAGGCCCGCGCGCCCGCGTGCTCGTGGTGACGCTCAGCGGCACTCGCCTGACCATAGACGGGGTGCTGCTGGGTGACCTGCGTGGGCACCGGGGCGCGTCTGGCTCGCATATACCGAGGAAGGAGTTTGTGCGGCCACTAGTCCGAGGGCCTGCGGGCCGCCCCGGGCCCATGGGACCGCCGGGGCCGGCCGGCAACCCGGGCCGGAGGATCAGCTGCTACCGCGTGGACCCTGAGACGGGGCACATTAGCGTCGTGTACGACGAGCTGGCGGGCGACGCGGACGACCTCGGGCCGTTCACAGGGGCCTCGGGCCGCGACGGGACCACGCTTGCGGCCGTGGAGGTCGTCGATGGCGACATCGTCACCCACGTCAGCAACGGCACAACAACCCACGTGGACCTTGGGCCGCTCCAGAGGTCCAGGGCCGGGGTCCGCGGCGATGCAGGGCCCCGCGGCAACCATATTGTGAGCTGCGACACCAACGGCGTCGGCGAGCTGACAGTCGGGCTGTCGGGTGGCGGCGTGGTTAACCTGGGCTTCGTGGGCGGCCTGCGCGGCCCGAGCGGCCGCGACCACGTCGGGCAACCGGGGTCCCGAGGTCAGAGCGGACCACAGGGTTACAAGGGAGCGACCATCAACCGCGTCGACGGCGAGGTCGACGGCGACACGCTCGTGGTCAAGGACCGGGCCTGGACCCTCCAGAACGCGTCGACGATCCACCTGGGTAGGGCGAGCTGCCCGTCGTCCGTGGACCGAGTCGCAGTCGGGACCTGCGGGACCTTGGGGACGTTTGACATCATGGGCGACAGCACCGTGGCCGTTGGCGCTTACGCGGGGTGCACAGACCAGGGCATCTACAGCACAGCCCTGGGGGCGTATTCTGGCAAGGCGTCGCTCGGGGCGCGCGCGACGGCCATAGGCGCGTACGCAGGGTTCAAAGACGTGGGGCCCCAGACATTGTGTGCGGGCTACTCATGCACAGCCGGCGCCAGCGGCGACGGTTCGGTCTCTATCGGGGCCCTGATCCCGAGTAACCATCGCGGCGGTGTAGTGGTCGGCTTTGGCGCTTCAAGCGAAGCCCCCGACTCGATCGTGGTGGGCTACAAGGCCCAGAGCCTGGCTGCGAACTGCCTGGTGGTCGGCGCGGGGACCTGTAGCGTGGCCGGTGTGGAGAACGCAACGTACATGGGTGCGGTCAGGTGCGACGATATCGCCGCAGACCTGGTCCACGACCCGGATACGCATGAGTGGCTAAAGGTGCAGAGTGGACTCGGCGACGTGCGCCCGCTACCGGACGAGTATACGGTCCCCGTAGGCACTAGTAGAGACGTGCGGCCACCCCGAGAAGTCGCTGTGGGACGAATGGTCTTGATGTCGGATGCAATCGCCAAGGCCCTCGCGGCCTGCTGAGATGGTCGTGAAAAATTACCAATAAACAATTTATATTTTTTATTTACCACACTCGTTGTAGTACACCCCGCTATTAGTCCCGATCTCCCCGACTTGTGTTTTAGACTTGCGTTTCAGACCCAATTTACCACACTGACGTACTAGATCGTTGTAGTACACCCCGCTATTAGTCCTGATCTCCCCAACTTGTGTTTTAGACTTGCGTTTCAGACCCAATTTACCACACAGACACACTAGATCGTTGTAGTACACTCCGCTATTAGTCCTGAACCCCCTGACTAGTGCTTTAGACATGCGTTTCAGACCCAATTTACCACACTGACACACTAGATCGTTGCAGTACACTCTGCTATTAGTCCTGATCTCCCCGACTAGCAATTTAGACTTGCGTTTCAGACCCAATTTACCACACTGACGTACTAGATCGTTGTAGTACACCCCTCTACTAGTCCTGATCTCCCCGACTTGTGTCTTAGACTTGCGTTTCAGACCCAATTTACCACACAGACACACTAGATCGTTGTAGTACACTCTGCTATTAGTCCCGATCTCGCCGACTTGTGATTTAGACTTGCGTTTCAGACCCAATTTACCGCACAGACACACTAGTTAGTTGCAGTACACCCCCGCTATTAGTCTCGATCTCGCCGACTTGTGTCTTAGACTTGCGTTTCAGACCCAATTTACCACACAGACACACTAGATCGTTGTAGTACACCCCGCTATTAGTCCCGATCTCCCCGACTTGTGCTTTGGACTTGTGTTTTATTTTATATTTTTTATTTTCATGTACCCTATTTCCCTATCTCCTATAATGTTTCTATCCCATATATCCAGTCTCCGAGTCCGCCTCCGAGTCCGTCTCCGAGTCCGTCTCCCAGCGCAGCGTGTCCTGGATCGCGAGCTCGGTCTCATACACGTCCGCACCCTGCGAGAGCCCGTAGACCACGCGGCAGGACAGCACAAAGGCACAGAACAGCGGCGTGTTGCTGTCCGCCAGCGGGTACTCGGACAGCCGCTTCACCTGCTCCAGGAACCGCTCGCCGCCGTACTTTTGCAGGAACAGCGCGAACCTTACCCGCTGCTTATCGGTCACCCGGTGCACGTGCGAATACTTTTGGTGCAGGTCGTACAGCAGATTCGTGTACGCCGTCCTAGTAACCAGGGCCACGAACCGCGCAAAGTAGTCCGTGTGCGGTGTCACACAGTGCATGTCGTAGTGGGGGTCGCCCAGCAGGTCCGTAATCGACATTGGCAACCCCGACGAGTGTAATGCCGGCCACCCAAACACCGTCTGCACCTCCAGCAGCACATTCATGTTCTCTGCGATCCACTCTGCCTCAGTCGCAGAGAGCCCCTGTTCAGTCACGTATTTCATGTCGATGTGGATGCGGACGTGGACGTACATTTACAATTTACAATTTACAAGGGTTGTAGTGTGAAAGTGATTTATTGATTCCCAATGCTCGACTATATATACCCATTTCAGTTTCCCTCTAGCAAGTGCACGCGTTACGATTAAACTCTTTCCGGTAGAGCACGTACACGCGGTGCTGGGCGGGCTGGTGGCCTTCGCGCAGGGTACGTGCGGCTCGCACCTGCAGACCCTCAAAGACTATGGGGTTGTCTGTAATCATGTACTGGATCACGACGCGCAACATAATATCCGGGTACACCATGCGCAGCTGGAAGAGGCAGTGGTCCAGGCACCCATTGGCAGACATCAGCGCAATCCCCGTCTTTACGCGGGCCACGTACAGCGGCTCACGGAACGCCCGCGTGTACTTGGACACGCCGTTGAACAGGATGCGTCGCAGCATGTAAATGTTGATCACGGCAATGTTGAGGTCCGTCGAGTAGTCCGTCATGGCCGTCTGGATGTCCCGGAGCGCGCCAACGCCAACGTGCACATTGAGTGTATCCGTGGGGTACTCGACGGACCCGGCTACCCAGGTGTCGATCGATCGGGCCAGGTTGCCGGTCAGGTAGCGGATGTCGCTGGGGATCAGCACGGTGGCGTAGTGGTGTCTCAAGAAGCGCTTCGCCGTGCCCTCGAGCGTCTTCTTGGCGGCCTTGCCGGTCACAAACGATCTCACGAACGCGGTCGTGTCGAACGCTGCCCGTAGAGACTCGGGTGTTTCGCCAATGGACGGCGTGCTCAGGGCCAGGACCTTTTCCCACAGCTGCGTCTCGACACCGCCGTCCACAGAGCCGACGACCGCACACCCAGCGCCGAGCGCAGACCGTGGTGCCTTGGCCACCCTCGCCCTCCCCGGCGCCAGCGCGCGCTCGCTGATGGCCACGAACCGTGCCCCAGAACTCTCCAGTTCCTCCAGAGCATACTTGTGCCTGTTGGAAGACAACTTGCACGCGGCCGCGGCCTCCTCGAGATTGCATTCGTACATCTCGCTGGTAAACATGTCTGCCAGCGACACCGGCTCCACGCCAATATAGTCCAGCCCCGATGGGTTGTTGGTCAGCGCAAGCAGATGCCACGTCGCCGCGTCCGCACGGACGTCAAAGCGCCCCCACCAAGCCGCATTGGGTGTATCGAAGCCACGCATGAATGCGGACGCCATCGCGCCGCGCCAGATAACACCCTCCAGATCGCCCACCAATGATGCCATGGCTGTGTCCTGCTTCCAGATGTCCATGAGCCTCATATGTGCGTCGACAATCGGCACCGGTAGCTTGTTGAACTTGTGGCTACGGCACAGCACCAGCTGTCCGACGTACGCCAGCGGCGCCACCCGGAAGCCGCTCTCGGGAAACGGCAGTGCCCTGCACGAGAGACAGTGGGTCTTGTAGAAGTCGATGCACCGCTCAATGTGTGTTGCGCCCTTGGTCCTGGTGTACATGTTGGGGTAGAATGTCTCCAGGACCTCGGTTGCGAGCCCCCGCATGCGCGTAAACTGCCGAGCTACAAGCTCGGGGTGCGCATGGACACGCGAAACCTGAGCCTCGCAGTCGGGGCCCAGCGTCGCGAGGTACCACAGCGGGAGCCACGTCAGGGTCCGCTTGGCCCCGGGGTCGTCGAGCGCAGCAAGCATGTCTACGGGAGGTGCAACCAGCATGTACCACTGGAGAGCGGTGAGCTTGCACTCATCGACGGGGGCAGCGGCAGCGGCAGCGGCGGCGGCAGCGGGGGCGAGCTTACACTCGGCGGCGGCGGCAGCGGCAGCGGCAGTGTCCATTGTAGATGTCAGTGTGATGTGGTTTGTAATGCACTAGTGCGATTGTGATTCAAATAAAATGTGTCGCGCGCTTTTCTATTTTTTTTTTTTTACCATAGCTCTAGCAAGTCTGCTCGTACCGGTCAATGAGCGCACGGCGTTCGCGATCGAGCCCCGCATCGTAGATGACGCTCCCGAGCCCGGCGTGCAGGTCCCTGGTGGGGTCCGCACGCGGCCGGCAGACAATGGGGCACGATGGGTCCTTGAGGTTCGCGTGGATGGGCTCAATGGGGATGTCGCCCCTGAAAAAGTCCGCAACCGCCGAGTTGCGCGACCGTCGCGGCAGCGAGACGAGGTTGCGGTCAATGATAATGTCCTGTGTGTCCTGCACACCACATGATGGGTCGTACGAATCGCCGCTGCAGCCGCCGGGTGCCTGCTCGCCGTACCCGCCGTACTCGATGGGCGTGTGGCCCAGCTGACTGGCGAGAGCGCCCGCGCCCGTGACCGCGGGCTGCACGACCTCGGTGGTCGGGTACCGGCAGTCGGACGGTCTGCTGCTGGGGACCTTTGTGCACTGCAGTGTGTTCTGGGGGATTACAGGGGCCGGCATCTGCCGGTGGGTCTGGTACGGCACGTAGGCCTCCGTGGTCGGGTTCCGCATGTACATGTACCAGTAGACGCCGCCGGCGAGAGCCGCCAGGAAGACGGCGTACATGATGTAGGTTGTGTTCATGCTGCTGGTCCGCTAAACTGTCCTGCTTTCATTGGCAGGCGTGCATCGTTTAACCAAAAAAAAAAAAACAAAACAAAAAAACAAAACCAAAAATCGCGGACCCTTTAAATTTTTTTTTATTTTTTTTTTTTTATTACCACAATGAAAGATTAACGATTTGTTGGGAACGAAAACAAAAAACCCAAATACACAATGTCAGCAGCCGTCGAGACCAACCCGGAAACCAGCCCAGAAGCTCTGGCTCGTGAAAAGGCGAAGAAGGAGGCTGAGCGAATCGCCACCGAGATGGCCTTCAAAAAGTACTCGGAGACGGCCGTGCCTCTGGCGGCGTTCTACAGTGAGCACGCATTCTTCAGCGATATCAAGATCCGGGCGGTGAACATGCACTACTTTGTCCGCGATACACTGCCCGTGCCCATCTCATCGGGGATCGTGAGCACGCTGGAACGCGGCTTTCTGGAGGACCCCATTACCCCAGCGGAGAAGGCGTTGCTGAAAACCGACACTGACATCATGCGTCAGCGGAGCGCTGAGAAGAACGGGATGTACATAGGGTTAGATGGACTGCCCTACGTGTTCAACGTGCACGCCAACCGCAAGCCCACCATGGCCAAACTCAACCGCCTCATTGTCGGCGGCCGGGTTGTAAAGTTCAACTGGAAGAACGCCGCGACCCGGCCGTTCTTCTCACCCACTGAACAAGACTTTAGTAACAAACTAATGTACCTACATTCAAACGGCAACATGTATCGTGTTGCGCAAGGAAACGTACTAGGCAATATCCAGACATACCGGTGGGTCAAGATCCCCATAGTCCCGGTGTGTGGCAATACAAAGGTGGGGGGCAAGGCCAACAAGATCAACTTTAGCACCAAAGGCTGCAGCTACAATGATTTCCTCGAGTTGTCGCAACACATCTACAAATCAGCGGATGAGACTCGCAAGTTCGCACTCGACTGGCGCAAATCCCAATTTAACGCCGAAGAAGGTGGGATGATAGTTCCTCGGATGATAGAAGACGCAAACATTGAGGCGGATCTCCAAACCCTGGCCAATGCAAGTCTGTACCCCAAGCAGTATACGCTAAACTTCACGGCACGACCCATCCAAGCGTCTCTCGACATTAACAAGAATACAAAGGAGGATTTTGACCAGGCGCGCGAACTGGGCAGGTTGTATCGTAGCGTGCGTCTGGGTAAATCGATGGTACCCCCGGCTCTGAATGGAAAGATACTAAAGGCTGGTGCAATTGACTTGTCACCAGGCGGAGACATGATGATGTTGGACGTACGGTACCGCGACGACGAGTCGAGTTACCTGAGATGGATCAAGGTCCGCTACCTAAAGATTAAATTTCAGAGCGACGGTCGGATCCGAGTCCGGTTTGCCATTGACGAGAAGAAGTATCACCAGTATTTGCCCGGTGACGACCCAAAGATGCGTTTAAAGCTGGAACGGTTTATGCAAAGCCCCAAGTACCTGCTCCAAAACAAAGCAACCCCCCGGGCAAAGTCCAAGAGCACCGGCACAAAGACAAGTAAAGTGCTGGGCAAAACGGTAAAGTCTTCAGAGGTGTCGAGAAGGCTCAAGACGGTCTGTAAGCCAACTGTAGCCGAGAATCTGAATCGGCAGCACGACCAGTATGCCGGCGTTCTCGTATCATCCAACAATATGAAATCACACATGAATCTGGACGACTTAACCGATGGTGTCCGGAGAGATATACAACAGCAGAAAAAGGTATCCAAGGCATTGACAATGTGTCGTAAACAAAACGTGCCAAAGGAACCACCACGGAAGAGAATCCCCGGTTCTACTAAGGGCGCACCGCGAGTCGCTAGAACAGCGGAGTGGCAGCCGCAGCAGCAACAACGGAGCACCCAAGAGCAGGCGTACAATACACCAATGACACTTGCTAACGACACCAGAAGCGACAGCGACAGCGACAGCGATGTGCAGGATGAGGGGGACAACTTTAGCAGCGCCAGCGAACTCTCTGCAGACACGGATTCGGATTCAGGCGTCCCACAATAATGGGAAGATCTGGACTGACGATCAATCAGACCTCGTCCATCGCCCTACACACACGCACACACACACGCACACACGTATATATAAATAAATAAATATATATATACACATATACATATATACATACATGTAGTAGAGTCCACATACTCGCAACGTCTCGGAGCTGCACCATGTCTTCCAGATCCCGATCCAGTCGTTCTACCACACCCAAACTCCCCCCGGCAGAGGAAGCCCTCGGTCGGCTAACCCAGCGCTCGCTCTCGGGCTCGTCGTTCCCAGGCACACCGGACAAGCGCCAGACAGTGTGGACACCGCGTCTGACGCCAAAGCGTTCGCCAAGCTCCGTCTCCGCATGTATAGCGAATGCAGTCCGTGCCTCGCAGCCGCAGATCGCCATACAGTGGCTTGCCCCTGGCGGCATCCCTGTCCACCAGAGCATGCTGCCAAGCCTCCAAGCTGTGCTGGACCACCGGGCCTTTGCCTTTTTCTTTGCCGCCCGCGCGCGTGGCTACTACGCATCCACCACGGGCGCAGAGCTCGACGCCGTCTACACGTCGAGTGTCGCCGTTGTAACGCAGTACTACCCCGATATTGAACCCGATCGAGAGATCGCCTCCGAGATCTACGCAAACAATCGTGTACTCGGGGATACGACGCAGCTTCCCAAACCAATGGGAGGGATTTTGCTACCCTACCTGTACATGTCCACCCATGACCTGGATGCCGAGCCTAGAGTCCCCCATCTCTATCGGCGCCTGCTTACGGTGAACGCCCCATCAGAATTGGAGGCAGTTGTGCGCGAGTGCCTCGTCTTGTTTGAGGAGCACGCCATGCTGGTCGAGCTCTGGAGCACCGTGCTCGCGGCCTCGGAGCACGACGCGTTCGTCACCTCGGCCTGGTCTGCCATCACCGGTGCCGCTGACCACCGACTTGTGCTGCTGTTCCAGAAGGCCGATCTCGGCAACAACCGGATCCTGCTGCAGCTGGGCCGCATTGCTGTAGCCACCGGCTCGCCATTCTACGTCTTGTGGTACACGCGCTACAGAGAAGACCTCCCTCTCACGAGCTGGCTGGCGCTGACGACGATTGGAGGTCTCGACCGGGTCCTGTGCCTGTGCGTGTACATTGACCCGAGCAAGGACTGGGAAGGCGATGTCTACATAGACCCCGTGTCGCCCGGCGACCGCGTGAAACTGGCCGGCATTGGGGTCTATGTTGATGACTTTATACACGGCCCAAACTCATACATATCGCTCTGCCCAAGAGACCGGGGATCCTGGGATCGTAAGAAGATGGATCTGGTGGCCACCTGCTACTCCTTTGGGCCTGCGGTGCGCAATGCGATCCTTGTTCCACCGAGCTACGAGAAGCTCAGGGCAAGGTTTGTGCTTCCCGAGACGGACGCCGACTGGCACACGTGCATCGACGAGCTGGGGAGCTTTTTGAAGGACACGCCGCATTTTAGGCGGTATGTAGAAAAATTACCATTTTAACTAAATAAAACTTTAAACAAACAAATGTCGACGCTTACTCGATATGTAGTCATGCACCACCCAAAGCTGTGGCGGCTTGCCGTCAAAGAACTTGTGTACTTGAGCAACACAAATTCATTTGCGCCGCTGGACGACACAGTAGTCCAGGCCATACACCCACAGCTCAAAATGAAGCCAAGGTTTGTTCCGATGAGACTCCTAGTTGAAATAAACGGGAAATGGCGCACTGGGCTCGTGGTAATCTCTGCCCCTGATAAAGTCGTTGAGATACTCGTCGCAACCGTGCGTGAGCTACCTTTCAGCGAGGCCACTATCGCCCGGGCCCTAGCTCGTAGCCTGCAAATCGAAGTGTCGCACAAACACATTGTCCTGGTGACGGTACCACCATTTGCAGCACGGAACGCGCTTGCTTATACTACCTTATACTACCAGCTCCGATACGTGGAAGAGCTGCTTTTGAGTCCCGACGAGGTCACCAGAGTCCTGAGTGACATTGGGCGCGAGGGCCTATCTCTATTCCAAGCAGCCCTGGACAGATTCAAGGCCATGTATACGATACGACCAGTCAACAACACTGCGGTAGTACGGGTTGACCATCCAATACTGGCGCCAGTGAGGATGTCAGACGGCTGGCCGGAAAATTGGCTTACCGACGAGCGAACGGTTCTTGCGCAGGTACCAGCATCCCTTGCGGCACGGTACCGCTTAGAGGTCATACTACCCGACACGTACAACGTGCTAAAATTTAAGTCCCCGGACGACGAGTCTTTCAAATCTTACATAACGCGGCGCTGGGTTGACGTTATCTGCAAGCTCTACCCCGGCACATGTCGAGACATAACGAATCTCGAGCTGTATTATGATCTTACTAGTGAGGAACTGGTGGACGTGGGTGGTACAGTACAAGCCGTAGAGGCATGTAATGCGCAAGACGCAGTTCGCTACATCTTTATAAGCCTGAGTATTCACACATCCAACGAGTCTCACCACGCAAACATGCTTGTGTTCGATACACAGACGCGGTCCGTGGAACGGTTCGAGCCCCACGGGCATCGCGGGATGAGCTACAAAATGGACAAGTTGGAGGATAGCCTTGCTGTGTATGTATCACAGAACCTGGGCCACCTTGGGTTTCGCTACCTGCCACTAGAGCTGGCCTGTCCCAGAATTGGCCCTCAGCGTAGGGACAAATTGGACAATGGGTTCTGCAATGCCTGGGCTCTGCTGTTTATCCATACACGAGTCGCGTTTCCAGGACTTGCCGTTGACGAGCTGCACGAGTTCTTCAATACCGTTTCACGCCACCGGTTACACGGCATCATTACACGCTACGCAGAGGCCATCAATCTGTTTATGAGCACTTACAGGACACACTTTGTGCATGGGGCCAGAGTTGTCTTACCCCTTGGTCCACCGCATGTGTGGGTGATAGCAGCGTACAATGGCGACGATGACACGGTACTGGTAAAGAGAGGCAACGGAACAACAAAGACAATTCCGCTCGGGCATCTGATGCTTTCACATCCGCCGGCAGAGCTCATGGCGATGGGTCGACTGGAAGTGGTACTGCCAGACGTGTACGAGGACTTTGTTGCATTAGACTCTAAAAGGGTTCAGAGAGGCGATTACGCGAGCGAAAACTCGGACTAGTCTTTTTTCATCTGGTCCTGGGCACTCTCTCCCTCTACTAGAGCCTCGCGGGCCTGCCCTGACTACAGATAAAAAAAGACTTTGAAAAATTTACAATCTCTAAGCTGGCTTCCGGGCGTGGCCTGACTACAGATAAAAAGACTTTGAAAAATTTACAACCTCCAACACCCTGCCTCCGGGCGTGCTTTGACTACAGATGAAAAAGACTTTGGTTGGAAAACATTTTTTATTAACATCAACTCTAACAAAATCACCTAAACTACTCGCTGTCTGTTTCGCCAATCTCCTCGTCTTCGCTGTCGCTCTCCTCGGACGACTCCACGATCCGGCGCTTGACCTTCAGAGACCGCTGGTGCACCGTCTCGACGTCCGGCATCGTCGCCTTGCGCTTGCGGCTCGCGGCAGTCGCAGTCGCAGCCTTGGCGGCGGCCTTGGACTTGGTCTGGGGCTTCTTGGTCTTCGCCATGGCCAGCTCCGGGGTTGGTGGCCGCGCTTCGTCTACAAACTTGGTCCCGTAGGAAAAGACAAACAGGCGCTTGAGCTCCAGGTAGAAGCCCCAGGTAATGACCGAGACCGCCTCGTGGGCGTGCTCCATGAATGCATCGTACCGGTCGGCAATGTCCAGTGTTCTCACGGCACAGTAGTCCGCAGAGTCCTTGGCACGGCGGCGCCCAGTGCGTATCAGCGCTGAGCGGACCAGCAAGTCGAACGGGACCACAAAGTCACCCACTTGCAGCGGCGGCGTGGGCAGTCCCTTGGGCAGAGTCGTGGTGGCGTTGTCACACCTCAGCACCTGGCAGCGGCGTGGCAACTCGCTCATCTCAGCGGGCTCGGCGTACTCGGGCACTCGGTGCAGCACATTGTAGAGCACCTTGTTGGACGCGTTGAGGCGGAAGACGCTGATGGCTACCAGAGACTCAGCGACCAACTTGTATGCGGCGTCCCCCAGGGACTCTGTGAGATCAAAGCCTACCAGTTCCAGGACACGGTCACGTCCAGCCAAGATCATGGCCATCGCCGTTGTTCGACGCGGAAACTCGTACCTCGCAGCACTGGCCGTGGCGTCCCCGTCGTCAAAGCGGTCCAGGCCCCAGGCGTTGTCGTCGTCGTCCTCATCCATGCTGTCGTCATCGTCGCCGCCCCAGTGTGCAGATGGCAGCAGCGTCATCAGCCTGTCGAGGTGGATGCCGGCCTTCTTCTGTACAGTGGGCACGGACTTCACCCATGTTGGGTAGGTCAGCTGCTCGGCCGTCGGCCTCGAGTAGTTGCGGTCCTGCGCGTCCTCCACGAGTCTGTGAATTGCGTCTCCGTCCTTGCGCGGCATGCCGAGCGAAACAAGCAGCTCCAGGCTCATCAGGACCTCGATCTCCGACGCTAGCTGTGTGCACATGACGCCAATGTCCATTGTCTTCACCCGCAGCGGCACAGACTCAGGCTCTGGACCCAGCAGCAGCCTAATGTGCGATCGGAACGCGTCATGTGAGAAGAACACAGAGTCTCGGCCACAGAGACGAGCCGCGTTGACGAGCTGGCCGACGCCGGCCCGGCGAAGCGACGCGCAGACCTCGTCGCCCAGGCTCCTGAGTCCGTTCTCGTAGGCCTCGTACAGCGAGACGGCCAGCTTGCGGGCGGCGGCCACCGAGGAGTCCTCGTCTGACTGAGCGGCACCGAAAATCTCGTCGTCAAAGTGGCTGCTGTGCTCCAGCAGCGTCTGCAGGTAGTCCCAGGTCTCGGTGATGACAAACTCCCTGTATGTGGCACACAGGCGGTCCCTAGTTCCATTCACCCGGTAGTAGAAGGCCTCCAGCAAAGACAGGACAGGGGCCACCAACGTTGGATAGTTGCCACGACGCAGCTTGCCAAGCGCTGCGTCGAGGTCCGCCAGGCCGGCCGTGTTCCAGAGGTGCTCGTTCGCAAAGCCGCGGTGCACCTCGCCGGCCACGAGGGAGCTGACTGCCATGGCCGAGCTGCAGTATCGGAGGGCCAGGAACTCGCAGGCCGTGTCGCTCTTGGGCATGTACGCACCGCATGCCGCGGGAGTCGACTTGGCCTTCTCCAGTGCCGTGCACTCTGAGATGGCCAGCGCCATGGTCTTGGCCAGGACGTTTTTGAAGAGCGACGCGTGCAGGTACATGACATGGACCTGGGACGCATCCATGGGGAGTCCAGTAGTGGTTGCCTGGAACGGCACCAGCGAGGTCATGGTGTCAATGTACGTATTGATCTCGAGGCAGATGGCGGTACTGTCGGCCACAGCGCTGAGGCGGGACACGATCGCAGAGTGGATGCGGCACGCGGGCGTCAGGGGGGAGAGGAACTTGTTCGAGTCCATGATCGACGGCCGGTTCATCTTGAGGGACTCGACCTTGATGGCAGTGGCACAGCCTAGAGCCAAGGTGTTGGTGGCAACACAGGCATCCAGCCAGCGGGGCTCCTCGGTGCGGAGCATGTGCATGATGTGCATAACGGCGTCGCAGTTCAGCATCGAGGTCACGGGCATGCTAAAGTGTCTGTAGCCAAACATGGCCGATGTGGCGAACTGCAGCATGCGCGAGTCGCAAAAGGCCTCCTCGAAAGCCTCGCAGTACTTGGCGGCGAAGGCGGCGTTGTGGGTCTTGCTGCTCGGCTTGATGTGTGGGTACATCTCCACGGCATCGAGGTCCTCGGCGTCCATGTCCGCAGGCAGACGGAAGAAGGCGAGGGCTCGGAGGAAGCGGTTGTGACCCCGCATGTTGGACACGTAGTTCATCGTGCAGTTGCCGGCCCGGTCGTCGCGCTGGACAAAGCAGCTGGCGAGCTCGTTCACAAGACTCAGCAGCCGGTCCATGGCGCCCTCGACAGCCGTGTCGACGGCGGCTCCGGCGTCGACGGCGGCCGTGTACTGCGAGTAGACGCGGAGTGCGAGGTAGCGGAGCACGATGGCGATGCAAAAGGTAATGTGGAACCGGTGGCCGCCGCCGGCGAGCACAACCCGCTGGTCCTCTGGGCGGTGGTAGTACTCGACTGTGCCCACGTGGCGAATCTGACCTAGAGCGGGGTCGGCGGCTGCGACCTCGGTCACGGTGTTGATGTAGGCGTCCACACAGGCCTTGCTCTCGAACTGGACGACACGCTGCTGGGGTGCGGCGACCATCTGGACCTTGAGAATATTGAAGAGCTGGACATTGCCGCCGAGCCACTTGGATTCCTGTTGGGCAGACATGGTAGAATAGACTTTGAAGTTGAAGTTGTAGTTGTAGTTGTAGTTGTAGTTGTAGTTGCACTAGATGTGAAAGTGAAAAGTGACTTTCTGGGGCCCAGGAGAGCTGGTTATATAGCCGAGAGAGAAATGGAAATGGAAATGAAAATGAAAAAAAAAAAAAAGTTTTTTTTCAAGCCGCGTGCCTGGGGACGGGGCTGGGGAGCTGGCGGGCTGGCGGACACCCGGTACTGGACCTTCATGAATTTGGGCGACTTGATCGACCCCCCCACGCCAGGGCCACCCACAGCGAAAGGGCTGGCGGTGGGTACAGAGAGCCAACCCCACAGCGAAAGGGCTGGCGGTGGGTACAGAGAGCCAACCCACAGCGAAAGGGCTGGCGGTGGCGGGGCGATCGACTAGTTGGCTGGCAGTGGGTACAGGGGAGCCATCCCACAGCGGAAGGGCTGGCGGTGGCGGGGCGATCGAATAGTTGGCTGGCGGTGGGTACAGGGAGCCAACCCCACAGCGAAAGGGCTGGCGGTGGCGGGGCGATCGAATAGTTGGCTGGCGGTGGGTACAGGAGCCAACCCCACAACGGAAGGGCTGGCGGTGGGTACAGAGACTCACAATCTCTAGTAGAGATATTTGCTAGCCATCATGACGATCGACTAGTTAGCTGGCGGTGGGTACAGGGAGCCAACCCACAGCGAAAGGGCTGGCGGTGGCGGGGCGATCGACTAGTTGGCTGGCGGTGGGTACAGAGAGCCAACCCACAGCGGAAGGGCTGGCGGCAGCGGGGTGATCGACTAGTTGGCTGGCGGTGGGTACAGAGAGCCGACCCCACAGCGGAAGGGCTGGCGGCGGCGGGGCGATCGACTAGTTGGCTGGCGGTGGGTACAGAGAGCCAACCCCACAGCGGAAGGGCTGGCGGTGGGTACAGAGACTCACAATCTCTAGTAGAGATATTTGCTAGCCATCATGACGATCGACTAGTTGGCTGGCGGTGGGTACAGAGAGCCAACCCCACATCGGAAGGGCTGGCGGCGGCGGGGCGATCGACTAGTTGGCTGGCGGTGGGTACAGAGAGCCAACCCCACAGCGGAAGGGCTGGCGGTGGGTACAGAGACTCACAATCTCTAGTAGAGATATTTGCTAGCCATCATGACGATCGACTAGTTGGCTGGCGGTGGGTACAGGAAGCCAACCCCACAGCGAAAGGGCTGGCGGTGGCGGGGCGATCGACTAGTTGGCTGGCAGTGGGTACAGGGAGCCAACCCCACAGCGAAAGGGCTGGCGGTGGCGGGGCGATCGAATAGTTGGCTGGCGGTGGGTACAGGGGAGCCAACCCCACAGCGAAAGGGCTGGCGGTGGCGGGGCGATCGACTAGTTGGCTGGCAGTGGGTACAGAGAGCCAACCCCACAGCGGAAGGGCTGGCGGCGGCGGGGCGATCGACTAGTTGGCTGGCGGTGGGTACAGAGAGCCAACCCCACAGCGGAAGGGCTGGCGGTGGGTACAGAGACTCACAATCTCTAGTAGAGATATTTGCTAGCCATCATGACGATCGACTAGTTGGCTGGCGGTGGGTACAGAGAGCCAACCCCACATCGGAAGGGCAGGCGGCGGCGGGGCGATCGACTAGTTGGCTGGCGGTGGGTACAGAGAGCCAACCCCACAGCGGAAGGGCTGGCGGTGGGTACAGAGACTCACAATCTCTAGTAGAGATATTTGCTAGCCATCATGACGATCGACTAGTTGGCTGGCGGTGGGTACAGGGAGCCAACCCCACAGCGAAAGGGCTGGCGGCGGCGGGGCGATCGAATAGTTGGCTGGCGGTGGGTACAGGGAGCCATCCCACAGCGGAAGGGCTGGCGGTGGCGGGGCGATCGACTAGTTGGCTGGCGGTGGGTACAGGGAGCCAACCCCACAGCGAAAGGACTGGCGGTGGCGGGGCGATCGAATAGTTGGCTGGCGGTGGGTACAGAGAGCCAACCCCACAACGGAAGGGCTGGCGGTGGGTACAGAGACTCACAATCTCTAGTAGAGATATTTGCTAGCCATCATGACGATCGACTAGTTAGCTGGCGGTGGGTACAGGGAGCCAACCCACAGCGGAAGGGCTGGCGGTGGGTACAGGGAGCCAACCCCACAGCGGAAGGGCTGGCGGTGGGTACAGAGAGCCAACCCACAGCGGAAGGGCTGGCGGTGGCGGGGCGATCG
The DNA here is from genome assembly GCA_001586965.3 of Sphaeroforma sirkka. NCBI lineage: Eukaryota > Ichthyosporea > Ichthyophonida > Sphaeroforma > Sphaeroforma sirkka. Next base: position 139,349 of record LUCW03000005.1, on the reverse strand, counting down.
ACTAGTTGGCTGGCGGTGGGTACAGAGAGCCAACCCCACAGCGGAAGGGCTGGCGGTGGGTACAGAGAGCCAACCCCACAGCGGAAGGGCTGGCGGTGGGTACAGAGACTCACAATCTCTAGTAGAGATATTGCTAGCCATCATGACGATCGACTAGTTGGCTGGCGGTGGGTACAGAGAGCCAACCCCACAGCGGAAGGGCTGGCGGCGGCGGGGCGATCGACTAGTTGGCTGGCGGTGGGTACAGAGAGCCAACCCACAGCGGAAGGGCTGGCGGCAGCGGGGCGATCGAATAGTTGGCTGGCGGTGGGTACAGGAGCCAACCCCACAGCGAAAGGGCTGGCGGCAGCGGGGCGATCGACTAGTTGGCTGGCAGTGGGTACAGAGAGCCAACCCCACAGCGGAAGGGCTGGCGGCGGCGGGGCGATCGACTAGTTGGCTGGCGGTGGGTACAGAGAGCCAACCCCACAACGGAAGGGCTGGCGGTGGGTACAGGGAGCCAACCCACAGCGAAAGGGCTGGCGGTGGGTACAGAGACTCACAATCTCTAGTAGAGATATTGCTAGCCATCATGACGATCGACTAGTTGGCTGGCGGTGGGTACAGAGAGCCAACCCCACAACGGAAGGGCTGGCGGTGGGTACAGGGAGCCAACCCCACAGCGAAAGGGGCTGGCGGTGGGTACAGAGACTCACAATCTCTAGTAGAGATATTTGCTAGCCATCATGACGATCGACTAGTTAGCTGGCGGTGGGTACAGGGAGCCAACCCCACAGCGGAAGGGCTGGCGGTGGGTACAGAGACTCACAATCTCTAGTAGAGATATTTGCTAGCCATCATGACGATCGACTAGTTAGCTGGCGGTGGGTACAGGGAGCCAACCCCACAGCGGAAGGGCTGGCGGTGGGTACAGAGACTCGCAATCTCTAGTAGAGATATTTGCTAGCCATCATGACGATCGACTAGTTAGCTGGCGGTGGGTACAGGGGAGCCAACCCCACAACGGAAGGGCTGGCGGTGGGTACAGGGAGCCAACCCCACAGCGAAAGGGCTGGCGGTGGGTACAGAGACTCACAATCTCTAGTAGAGATATTTGCTAGCCATCATGACGATCGACTAGTTAGCTGGCGGTGGGTACAGGGAGCCAACCCCACAGCGGAAGGGCTGGCGGTGGGTACAGAGACTCACAATCTCTAGTAGAGATATTTGCTAGCCATCATGACGATCGACTAGTTAGCTGGCGGTGGGTACAGAGACTCGCAATCTCTAGTAGAGATATTTGCTAGCCATCATGACGATCGACTAGTTAGCTGGCGGTGGGTACAGGGAGCCAACCCCACAGCGGAAGGGCTGGCGGTGGGTACAGGAGCCAACCCACAGCGGAAGGGCTGGCGGTGGGTACAGAGAGCCAACCCCACAGCGGAAGGGCTGGCGGTGGCGGGGCGATCGACTAGTTGGCTGGCGGTGGGTACAGAGAGCCAACCCCACAGCGGAAGGGCTGGCGGTGGGTACAGAGACTCACAATCTCTAGTAGAGATGTTGCTAGCCATCATGACGATCGACTAGTTGGCTGGCGGTGGGTACAGAGAGCCAACCCACAGCGGAACGGCTGGCGGCGGCGGGGCGATCGACTAGTTGGCTGGCGGTGGGTACAGAGAGCCAACCCCACAGCGGAAGGGCTGGCGGCAGCGGGGCGATCGAATAGTTGGCTGGCGGTGGGTACAGGGAGCCAACCCCACAGCGAAAGGGCTGGCGGCAGCGGGGCGATCGACTAGTTGGCTGGCAGTGGGTACAGAGAGCCAACCCCACAGCGGAAGGGCTGGCGGCGGCGGGCGATCGACTAGTTGGCTGGCGGTGGGTACAGGAGCCAACCCCACAGCGGAAGGCCTGGCGGCGGGTACAGAGACTCACAATCTCTAGTAGAGATATTTGCTAGCCATCATGACGATCGACTAGTTGGCTGGCGGTGGGTACAGGAGCCAACCCACAGCGAAAGGGCTGGCGGCGGCGGGGCGATCGAATAGTTGGCTGGCGGTGGTTACAGGGAGCCATCCCGCAGCGGAAGGGCTGGCGGTGGCGGGGCGATCGACTAGTTGGCTGGCGGTGGGTACAGGAGCCAACCCCACAGCGGAAGGGCTGGCGGCGGCGGGGCGATCGACTAGTTGGCTGGCGGTGGGTACAGAGAGCCAACCCCACAACGGAAGGGCTGGCGGTGGGTACAGGGAGCCAACCCCACAGCGAAAGGGCTGGCGGTGGGTACAGAGACTCACAATCTCTAGTAGAGATGTTGCTAGCCATCATGACGATCGACTAGTTGGCTGGCGGTGGGTACAGAGAGCCAACCCCACATCGGAAGGGCTGGCGGCGGCGGGGCGATCGATCGACTAGTTGGCTGGCGGTGGGTACAGAGAGCCAACCCCACAACGGAAGGGCTGGCGGTGGGTACAGGGAGCCAACCCCACAGCGAAAGGGCTGGCGGTGGGTACAGAGACTCACAATCTCTAGTAGAGATATTTGCTAGCCATCATGACGATCGACTAGTTGGCTGGCGGTGGGTACAGAGAGCCAACCCCACATCGGAAGGGCTGGCGGCGGCGGGGACGATCGACTAGTTGGCTGGCGGTGGGTACAGGGAGCCAACCCCACAGCGAAAGGGCTGGCGGTGGGTACAGAGACTCACAATCTCTAGTAGAGATATTTGCTAGCCATCATGACGATCGACTAGTTGGCTGGCGGTGGGTACAGAGAGCCAACCCCACATCGGAAGGGCTGGCGGCGGCGGGGCGATCGACTAGTTGGCTGGCGGTGGGTACAGAGAGCCAACCCCACAGCGGAAGGCCTGGCGGCGGGTACAGAGACTCACAATCTCTAGTAGAGATATTTGCTAGCCATCATGACGATCGACTAGTTGGCTGGCGGTGGGTACAGGGAGCCAACCCCACAGCGAAAGGGCTGGCGGCGGCGGGGCGATCGAATAGTTGGCTGGCGGTGGTTACAGGGAGCCATCCCCGCAGCGGAAGGGCTGGCGGTGGCGGGGCGATCGACTAGTTGGCTGGCGGTGGGTACAGGGAGCCAACCCCACAGCGGAAGGGCTGGCGGCGGCGGGGCGATCGACTAGTTGGCTGGCGGTGGGTACAGAGAGCCAACCCCACAACGGAAGGGCTGGCGGTGGGTACAGGGAGCCAACCCCACAGCGAAAGGGCTGGCGGTGGGTACAGAGACTCACAATCTCTAGTAGAGATATTTGCTAGCCATCATGACGATCGACTAGTTGGCTGGCGGTGGGTACAGAGAGCCAACCCCACATCGGAAGGGCTGGCGGCGGCGGGGCGATCGACTAGTTGGCTGGCGGTGGGTACAGGGAGCCAACCCCACAGCGAAAGGGCTGGCGGTGGGTACAGAGACTCACAATCTCTAGTAGAGATATTTGCTAGCCATCATGACGATCGACTAGTTGGCTGGCGGTGGGTACAGAGAGCCAACCCCACATCGGAAGGGCTGGCGGCGGCGGGGCGATCGACTAGTTGGCTGGCGGTGGGTACAGAGAGCCAACCCCACAGCGGAAGGCCTGGCGGCGGGTACAGAGACTCACAATCTCTAGTAGAGATATTTGCTAGCCATCATGACGATCGACTAGTTGGCTGGCGGTGGGTACAGGAGCCAACCCCACAGCGAAAGGGCTGGCGGCGGCGGGGGGCGATCGAATAGTTGGCTGGCGGTGGTTACAGGGGAGCCATCCCGCAGCGGAAGGGCTGGCGGTGGCGGGGCGATCGACTAGTTGGCTGGCGGTGGGTACAGGGAGCCAACCCCACAGCGAAAGGGCTGGCGGTGGCGGGGCGATCGAATAGTTGGCTGGCGGTGGGTACAGGGAGCCAACCCCACAACGGAAGGGCTGGCGGTGGGTACAGAGACTCACAATCTCTAGTAGAGATATTTGCTAGCCATCATGACGATCGACTAGTTGGCTGGCGGTGGGTACAGAGAGCCAACCCCACAGCGGAAGGGCTGGCGGTGGGTACAGAGATTCACAATCTCTAGTAGAGATATTTGCTAGCCATCATGACGATCGACTAGTTGGCTGGCGGTGGGTACAGAGAGCCAACCCCACAGCGGAAGGGCTGGCGGTGGGTACAGAGACTCACAATCTCTAGTAGAGATATTTGCTAGCCATCATGACGATCGACTAGTTAGCTGGCGGTGGGTACAGGGGAGCCAACCCCACAGCGGAAGGGCTGGCGGTGGGTACAGAGACTCGCAATCTCTAGTAGAGATATTTGCTAGCCATCATGACGATCGACTAGTTAGCTGGCGGTGGGTACAGGAGCCAACCCCACAGCGGAAGGGCTGGCGGTGGGTACAGGGAGCCAACCCCACAGCGGAAGGGCTGGCGGTGGGTACAGGAGCCAACCCCACAGCGGAAGGAGGGCTGGCGGTGGCGGGGCGATCGACTAGTTGGCTGGCGGTGGGTACAGAGAGCCAACCCCACAGCGGAAGGGCTGGCGGTGGGTACAGAGACTCACAATCTCTCTAGTAGAGATGTTGCTAGCCATCATGACGATCGACTAGTTAGCTGGCGGTGGGTACAGGGAGCCAACCCCACAGCGGAAGGGCTGGCGGTGGGTACAGAGACTCGCAATCTCTAGTAGAGATGTTGCTAGCCATCATGACGATCGACTAGTTAGCTGGCGGTGGGTACAGGGAGCCAACCCCACAGCGGAAGGGCTGGCGGTGGGTACAGAGAGCCAACCCCACAGCGGAAGGGCTGGCGGTGGCGGGGCGATCGACTAGTTGGCTGGCGGTGGGTACAGAGAGCCAACCCCACGGCGGAAGGGCTGGCGGTGGGTACAGAGACTCGCAATCTCTAGTAGAGATATTTGCTAGCCATCATGACGATCGACTAGTTAGCTGGCGGTGGGTACAGGAGCCAACCCCACAGCGGAAGGGCTGGCGGTGGGTACAGGAGCCAACCCCACAGCGGAAGGGCTGGCGGTGGCAGGGCGATCGACTAGTTGGCTGGCGGTGGGTACAGAGAGCCAACCCCACAGCGGAAGGGGCTGGCGGTGGGTACAGAGACTCGCAATCTCTAGTAGAGATATTTGCTAGCCATCATGACGATCGACTAGTTAGCTGGCGGTGGGTACAGGGAGCCAACCCCACAGCGGAAGGGCTGGCGGTGGGTACAGGGAGCCAACCCCACAGCGGAAGGGCGGGCGGTGGGTACAGAGAGCCAACCCCACAGCGGAAGGGCTGGCGGTGGCGGGGCGATCGACTAGTTGGCTGGCGGTGGGTACAGAGCCAACCCCACAGCGGAAGGGCTGGCGGTGGGTACAGAGACTCACAATCTCTAGTAGAGATATTTGCTAGCCATCATGACGATCGACTAGTTGGCTGGCGGTGGGTACAGAGAGCCAACCCCAGCGGAAGGGGCTGGCGGTGGGTACAGGGAGCCAACCCCACAGCGGAAGGGCTGGCGGTGGGTACAGGAGCCAACCCCACAGCGGAAGGGCGGGCGGTGGGTACAGAGAGCCAACCCACAGCGGAAGGGCTGGCGGTGGCGGGGCGATCGACTAGTTGGCTGGCGGTGGGTACAGAGAGCCAACCCCACAGCGGAAGGGCTGGCGGTGGGTACAGAGACTCACAATCTCTAGTAGAGATATTTGCTAGCCATCATGACGATCGACTAGTTGGCTGGCGGTGGGTACAGAGAGCCAACCCCACAGCGGAAGGGCTGGCGGTGGGTACAGAGACTCACAATCTCTAGTAGAGATATTTGCTAGCCATCATGACGATCGACTAGTTAGCTGGCGGTGGGTACAGGGGAGCCAACCCCACAGCGGAAGGGCTGGCGGTGGGTACAGGGAGCCAACCCCACAGCGGAAGGGCTGGCGGTGGCGGGGCGATCGACTAGTTGGCTGGCGGTGGGTACAGAGAGCCAACCCCACAGCGGAAGGGCTGGCGGTGGGTACAGAGACTCACAATCTCTAGTAGAGATATTTGCTAGCCATCATGACGATCGACTAGTTAGCTGGCGGTGGGTACAGGGAGCCAACTCCACAGCGGAAGGGCTGGCGGTGGGTACAGAGAGCCAACCCCACAGCGGAAGGGCTGGCGGTGGCGGGGCGATCGACTAGTTGGCTGGCGGTGGGTACAGAGAGCCAACCCACAGCGGAAGGGCTGGCGGTGGCGGGGCGATCGACTAGTTGGCTGGCGGTGGGTACAGAGAGCCAACCCCACAGCGGAAGGGCTGGCGGTGGCGGGGCGATCGACTAGTTGGCTGGCGGTGGGTACAGAGAGCCAACCCCACAGCGGAAGGGCTGGCGGCGGCGGGGCGATCGACTAGTTGGCTGGCGGTGGGTACAGAGAGCCAACCCACAGCGGAAGGGCTGGCGGCAGCGGGGCGATCGAATAGTTGGCTGGCGGTGGGTACAGGAGCCAACCCCACAGCGAAAGGGCTGGCGGCAGCGGGGCGATCGACTAGTTGGCTGGCAGTGGGTACAGAGAGCCAACCCACAGCGAAAAGGGCTGGCGGCGGCGGGGCGATCGACTAGTTGGCTGGCGGTGGGTACAGAGAGCCAACCCCACAACGGAAGGGCTGGCGGTGGGTACAGGGAGCCAACCCCACAGCGAAAGGGCTGGCGGTGGGTACAGGGAGCCAACCCCACAGCGAAAAGGGCTGGCGGTGGCGGGGCGATCGAATAGTTGGCTGGCGGTGGGTACAGGGAGCCAACCCCACAGCGGAAGGGCTGGCGGTGGGTACAGAGACTCACAATCTCTAGTAGAGATATTTGCTAGCCATCATGACGATCGACTAGTTGGCTGGCGGTGGGTACAGGAGCCAACCCCACAGCGAAAGGGCTGGCGGCGGCGGGGCGATCGACTAGTTGGCTGGCGGTGGGTACAGAGAGCCAACCCCACAGCGAAAGGGCTGGCGGCGGCGGGGCGATCGACTAGTTTACTAAAAGGTCATCTGTCTCCGTGCATTTCATTGACGCAGAACATGCAAAGGTGTATTATTTACATCCCTACTCGTGGCACATGTTCAGGTTAAAACGTCATCGGCATCCGTGCATTTCATTGACGCAGAACATGCAAAGGTGTATTATTTACACATCCCTACTCGTGGCACATGTTCAGGTTAAAACGTCATCGGCATCCGTGCATTTCATTGACGCAGAACATGCAAAGGTGTATTATTTACACATCCCTACTCGTGGCACATGTTCAGGTTAAAACGTCATCGGCATCCGTGCATTTCATTGGCGCAGAATATGCAAAAGTGTATTGTTTACACATCCCTACTCGTGGCACATGTTCAGGTTAAAACGTCATCGGCATCCGTGCATTTCATTGGCGCAGAATATGCAAAAGTGTATTGTTTACACATCCCTACTCGTGGCACATGTTCAGGTTAAAACGTCATCGGTCTCCGTCCATTTCATTGGCGCAGATCACACAAAATCAGTCTCCGCACCATGGCACACGTTCAGGTTAAAACGCCATCGGCATCCGTGCATTTCATTGGCGCAGAAATCGCCCGGGAACCAATCATTGCTCGCGAAAGCTAGTACGATGGATCTGCTCTGGTTGATGGACATTTCCATTGGTCCATTCCAGCCAGTGCTCGCCCGTTTTTTCCCGTCTCAGACCTTCCATATTTGGCCATATGGCGGGCCCAAAGAGTAGAGATGTGTGCATTCCATTGGTGCAGAAAACACTAGCTATTACCATATACGGTTACTCGGAACTTGGTTATCTCTAGCCTTTTCGCTGTGGCAATATAGACTTCTCACACCACCCGCGGCGATCTCGACTTCCCCTCTAGCGAAAAGTTTTCTTACCCCCCGCCGGCAGAATTTGTATAAAGTTAGCAACTTAATACTTTTATCCGTCACAATTTTATTGTAGACTTCAAGTTCACAATACAATCCCCAACGCTCAAACGTTCAAACCCCCAAACTCCCAAACTCCCAAAATGTCTGCTCAGACCGGCTCCAAGTGGTTTGGTGGGACGACCCACCTGTTCAACCTCCTCAAGGAACCCCTTGTCGCTGCGCTCACCCAGCGCGTCGTCATGTTTGACAGCAAGCCCTGTGTTGACGCCTACGTCTCTGCCGTGACCGAGGTGGCCAACGCCGACCCCGAGCTCCACCGCATCAAGCACGTGGGCACCATCGAGTACTACCTCGACGCTGACCAGAAGGCCGTGCTGACCGGTGGCGGCCATCGCTATCACGTCACCTTCTGCATGGCCATTGTGCTCCGCTACCTGGCCATGCAGGTCTTCACGCTCTACGTCGCCGCCACCGGCGGCAAGCCCTCGTCCACCGCCAACCGCCTCCTGACACTCGTCCACCACCTCGCCAGCTGCTTCGTCCAGGTCAACGACGAGACCGGGACCAGCACCATGAACTACACCTCCAACATTGCTGGCCACCAGAAGTTCATGGCCGCGCTGGTGTACTTTGGCATCCCGTCTGTCGCCGGTCTCGGCGACCTCCCTGGCGGGCCTCGGGTCTACCCGCACCTCGCTCCCGGCTCCGACACCCACGGCCTGGCCTTTATGGCCGAGTACTGCGACGCGTTCAGCGGCCTGTTTGACGACAAGCGCATGGCCAGCTTCGTGCATCCCGCCATGGTCGGCTTCCGACAGTACAGCATCCCCGTCGCCTGCATGATGGGCTCGCGCGCCGTGCAGGACATTCTTGCCATGGCCCGGGCCCCGAACCCGGCCTGGGGTGCGGTCTGCGGAGCCGTGCAGCGCCTGGCCGAGGGCTGCGCCACTGCCATCAAGGTCGAGACCCTAGAGATGCACCGCAGCACGATCATGGACTCGAACAAGGCGCTGTCGTCCATGACCTCCATGTGCCACATCAACTCTGCCGTGATGTCACGCCTGGCCTGGCTGCCGGACTTTACCGAGCTGTGCACGGAGCTCAACGACTACTATGACGCCATGATGTCGGTGCTCCCGTTCCCCATGACCCTGAATGGCTCGCCCGTGGACGCCGCCCAGGTGCAGATCCGGTACCTGCACCACTCGCTGTTCAAGAACCTGATGGCCAAGCACATGGCCCTCAACCTGGAGGGGTGCACGTCGCTCGAGACCGCCAAGTCGTCCTCCGCGATGACGGGGACCTATGTGCCGTCGAGCGACGTGGCCTGCGAGTTCCTGGCTCTGCGGTACTGCAGCTCGGGCATGGCCGTCGAGTCCGTGATGCGTGGCCGGCTGACCGAGAGCTTTGCCGCGACGCACCTGGCGGACACCGCTGCCCTGGCCGACCTCAACGCTGCGCTGCACGACTTCCGCTCGGGGAGCTACCCGACACTGGTGATGCCACTGCTGAGCATGCTGGAGGCCTTCCACTTCAGCGTCAAGGGCACACAAGACCGCCTTGTGGAGACGTACCGGTGCTTCGCCGCGGCCGAGAGCTGGGAGTACCTGCAGACCATGGTGGAGTTCGCCAAGCACCAGGACAGCCGGGTGTTCAACGACATGGTGCTTGGCGACGACCAGGGACTGGCCAAGGCCCGGAAGATGATTGATTGTCTACACTCGGCCTACGATAGCATGCTCACGGTTGCGGGGGTCCCGCTCTACGGGACCGGGCTGCGGGAGGTCATGGTGTCCACGCTGGTCCGGGTGGCGACCGAGGCGAGGCCAACGACGATTTTCGCCTCCCGGGACCGGTTCATGGAGAACATCCGGGGCGGCAAGGGGGCTGTGCCCACACGCACGCGTCGGGTGCTACCGAGCGAGCTGGAGACGATGTGCACGGAGCTGGCCTCAGAGGTGCGGCTGCTGATGGCCGCGGACACGCTGCTGGCGCTGGGTGTCCCAAGAAGCAAGGACGGCAAGGCGGAAGCGATGCGCCAGGCCGCCCAGGCCGCGAACGCGAAGCGACCCGAGGAGGAGCAGCTCGAATACCCGACCTGGGAGAAGCCGACGGAGCCGGAGAAGAATGCGCTGCTGGACTATCTGGGCGAGATAGTGGACCTGATGCCGCGCGGCTGCTGGCGAGGGCGTGGCACACCGTGCCGCGTGACGGAGTACCAGTTTCCGTCCGAGACGCTGTGCATGCACATTATCAAGCGGGGCCGCAACGAGGTGCTGCAGTTCATGGGCATAGGGGTCAAGCCACTGACGGAGGGCCAGTACACGAACCTGGCGGCGTCGCTGCTGGCCACGGGCGTGCTGGGGCCCAAGGCGGCGACGCGACCGCTGCAGAACTTTTCTCTCCAGGCGCCGGGGTACTTGGTGGTCCCAGGGCTGGGCTGGCCAGCGGCGCTGCTGCGCAACAACCCGCAGGTGGAGGTGTGCAACGACCTGGTCGACGGCGAGATGGTGCCGCCGCCCCCGATCGCGCTCCGGGATTACAAGGTGCCGTTTGCTGCCGTGGCGAACTCTGTGCTGCTGCGGACCGAGATGCGCTCGCCGGAGGCCATCAAGGAGTATGCGCAGATCCGGGCGCTGAAGCGCGAGGCCCGCGACGAGCCGTTCCGGCGACACGCGGACAGGGCACTCTCGTGCCTGCTGTGGCAGGTGCGCAACGAGCTCAAGCGGCTGCTGGAGTCCGAGTACGGGCAATTGTACAAGCCGACGGCGGCCGAGGGGGCGTTTGCGCCGCCCCTCCCCCAGACCACGAGGCAGCGGACACTGCCGCCGATGACGATTGATCCTCTGCTGGCCGCTCAGTATGCGACGTCTACTGCACCGAGACCGAGACTGCGGGGCGGCGCTCTTTTCAAGCAGATGCTGGACGAGAAGGCCGCAGAGAAGAGAGCGCGCGCTGCACTGTTTGCACCGCCGCCGGTTGGCTGCGGTGTGATGCCGCCGTCCGATGACGAGTTCGATCTCGAGGAGCCCGCCGGCGGATGGCCGCGGCTGGAGACGGGTGGCTACCACGGCGAGGAGATGTACTATGAGGAGGAGGACGATGGTTATTTGGAGGAGGACATGGCTGACGTGCCACTGCAGTACTCGGACCCCGATGGGGGGTATTTGCCGGTGCCCGTTGATCGGACACATATCAAGAAGCGACACCTGGACGACGAGGATGACGGCGAGTCCAAGAAGCGCGCGCGGGCTGACGACTCCTCGACGCGGCCCAAGACGACGAGAGCGCCCAAGGACCCGTTGAGACCAAAGAGGAGAACTTCTGGGGGCTCGCGAGCTGGTCCTTCTGGGACGTCCAAGAACAAGAACAGGACCAAGTCCCGTGCTACTGTCCCGGGTGCCACCGAGAAGACGAGAGCTGCCAAGGACGCTGACGAGGACACGTCGAGACGGCCCAAGGAGAAGACGAGAGCTTCCCAGGACTCTGCCAAGGACGCTGACGAGGACACGTCAAGACGGCCCAAGGACGCTGACGAGGACACGTCGAGACGGCCCAAGGAGGCTGCTGTGGCCACTGACCCGGATGCTGCCGAGAAGACGAGAGCTTCTAAGGACACGTCGAGAAGGTCCAAGGAGGCTGCTGTGGCCACTGACCCGGATGCTGCCGAGAAGACGAGAGCTTCTAAGGACACGTCGAGAAGGTCCAAGGAGGCTGCTGTGGCCACTGACCCGGTTGCTGCCGTGGCCACTGACCCGGATGCTGCCGAGAAGACGGGAGCTTCTAAGGACACGTCGAGAAGGTCCAAGGAGGCTGCTGTGGCCACTGACCCGGTTGCGCCCGAGGCCGCCGATGCGGGGTCCAAGGACACATCAGAGTCAACCCCTAGTAGGAAGCGCGCACATGACCAACAAGAGGACGCGGGTCTCAAAAAGGCCAGGGGCGAGGCCGACACCGTGGACTGGTCCATCTTGCCATCACCAGAAGAAACTGATGCGCTTCTCTCCATGCACCTGGCACAGGGCGCCACCCTCCTACCAGACCTGCCCCCTCTGCCACCGTTGAGCTCGCTGCCGCCGCCGATCCAGGGCGCCACCCTCCTGGACCTGCCCCAATCGACAAGTCCGCCAGACCCGTCGGCGAGCTCGCTGCCGCCGCCGATCCAGGACGCCACCCTCCTGGACCTGCCCCCTCTGCAGGCGAGTCCCACGCTGCCATGCGGCTTGCCAGACTCGCTTCCCCCTCTGCCTAGCCTGGCGGACTACCACAAAATAGCCTAGTCTATTGTTTGTTGTGTTGTGTTGTGTTGTGTTGTGTTGTGTTGTGTTGTGCGCCTAGCGACGGGGACAGGCCACCGCGCTCTGTACCTCTTGACCTTGGTCGACCAGCTTGGTGATCTGGACAAGCCGCCGAGCTTGTACCTTTGACCCTTGTGTGGCCGCTATGTTTTGTTGTAGTCTCAGAGTTTATCAATAAAAAAAATATACCCCATATTCAAGATATTTTTTTTACAAGTCCCGGAGTCTGAGAATGAGACTTAGAGCATACTGGACACACTATAAAATGTCGGCAGTCTGGATTGCCGTTGGGGCCCTTGTCATCCTCCTAGTCGTCGGCATAGTCGTGGGAGTTATACTCTACAACAAATCTGATAGTAATGTTGCCAGCTCTGAGACCAGCACTGGAGGCACCGTCGTCGCCAGCACCGGGGGCACCGTCGTCGCCAGCACCGGGGGCACCGTCGTCGCCAGCACCGGGGGCACCGTCGTCTCCAACGCTGGAGGCACCGTTGTCGCCAGCACTGGAGGCAACTCAAGTCCAGTGGGGATGTCGCACACGTTCATGGTCGTGTCGGATATCGACCAGGACGTGTACGAGAGCCTCGCCAAGCTCTCCGCACCCTGGGGCATCGCCTACCTTGTCACCGCGGGGGACCTCGACTACACCGACCCCGACACCAAGGGCGGCTCAGGGGACGCGGGTTTCAAGGCGGGCATCGGCAAGCACTTTGCGGGTCTGCTGGCGGCCCAGCGCATCTTCCCGGCCATAGGCAACCACGACTTTGACATGGCGAGTGGTGACGACGGGACTGCGTTCATCGAGTACTTTAGCCTCAAGCCGGGCACGGCGCTGCCCGGCAACTTGGCGGTCCCGTCCTACGAGGGCGCCCCGTACTACACGTTTATCATGGGCAACATCCAGTGGTTTGTGCTGGCCTCGAGCTCGGCCCTCGGTGGCGATGGGTTCGGCAAAGGGTCGAGCCAGTACACCTGGCTCAGCATAGCCCTCGCGTCGTCCATGGCCAATGCGTCGGTCAAGTTCAGGTTCCTCGTCAACCACTGGTCGCCGTTCAGCACCTTCAGGTACTGCTGCGCGGGCAGCTGCGAGGCAGACCTGTTTGTGTTCCCGCTCGCCGAGAAGGGCATAGACTGTATCTTTACGGGCCATGACCACGGTATGGGGCGGTACGAGTATCCAGACGAGAATGTAGAGTACAAGATTGGCGGCAAGTCGTACGGCAAGCTCGCTGGGTGGGGTGGTATGATGGCCTTCATGAGTGGGTCCGGGAAGAACGATGGCGACCGGGCCGAGGACAGCTGCGAGAGCTCGGGTGCCGCCACGGGGTCGGGGATTGTCGTCCACGCGCACCACGACGTGCTCCCGAACAGCCAGGGGGCCCTCAAGTGCACTACAGGCGCCTCGAGCGTCAAGTTCGAGTACTACAACACCAAGGGCACGCTGGTCGACACGTGCACCCTGACGCGGGGGGGGGCGAATCGGAACACCTGGACGTAAAAACGAAAACAAAAAAAAAAACTCCGATCAGCTAGTCCTGAGCGATGGTCGTCGTACTCTGGTCCCGAGTGATTGTATATATAGTATGATCAGAATGACGACGGTATTCATAATCACAATCGTACTTGGATTGATTTTGATTACAGCCACTGTGTGCATGCACCTGGCGCCGATAGTACTATATACGCTGCGATACTACAGTCTCTTCTACACCTGTGTGGCGCTCCTCCTCTACGCCGCCGTCCGACTCGCCCAGCTAAACATGGCCGTGGTCGAGTGCACGATCTGCTGCATGGACAGCACGGACATGCACAACACGCCGTTTGTGCGGTGCCCGTTCTGCCTGCTGCACGAGTGTAGTCTCTGCATGGAACGCAACGCGGCCACCTCGGGCAAGCCGGCCCCGACGTGCATGTCGTGCAACGAGCGCTACACCACCGCCATGATCCGGGCGTTGCCGGAGCCGGTGCGGGCCAAGTACCGCGAGTGGGGCGACCGGTTCTTGCTGCAGCTCGACGAGGTCAACCGGAACACGGAGGCGCTTGTAAACACAGCGACCATCATACGCGGGGCTGTGCACGACATGGGCGAGATGAGTGCGCGACAGCTTGCCCGGGGGCTTGGGGTGAAGCGGCGGTCTGAGATGGATGCCACCGACATGTGCGTGGCGGCCATGGGGCCGAAGACTTTGCCGGCGGCGTGGAAGACGGGCAAGTTCCACCTTGCGCTGGTGCCGGTCAAGGCCATGTTAAAGTACATTAATGCACTGCTGCGGGAGAACTTGGTGGAGGCCGAGCCGGAGGGGCAGCCGACGAAGAAGGCGCTGGTGGGGTGTGGGACGCCAAGGTGCACGGGCAAGCTGGGGGAGTCGGGGCTGTGTGTGGACTGTCGCAAAGGGTACTGTCCACGCTGCATGAAGGACCTGGATATTGAGGGCGCCAGCTCGTACAGCGAGGCGATGCGGACCATCCACCTGAATGCCCTGGCCATGGAGCTGCGGGATAGCCACGTGTGCGACAAGGACGAGCTGGCGACGGTGACGCATATCCGGTCGACAACGACAGTGTGCCCGAACGGGAACTGCGGCGCGCTCATCCACAAGGTTGCGGGGTGCGACCAGATGTGGTGCACGATGCCGGACTGCCGGACGCTGTTCTCGTACATTACCGGGAAGCGGATTACGAGCGGGTTTGTGCACAACCCGCACTACGCCGAGTACCTTCGCGGGGGTGGTGCGCGGATTGTGCTTGGCGGGGACGGGGACGGGGACGTGGACGGGGACGTGGAACAGGGCAGAGGGGACGGGGGGGCTGCGCGGCCGCCGGACGGCGAGGCGTGCATGGGGTTTGGCGATGCGAGCGAGAAGGTGATCAGAGAGCCGGGCAACCGCGTGATTGAAAAGTTTGTGCTATACCTGGTCCAGGTACGGGACATGGACCTGCCGAAGCTGCGCGACTACGAGAGCCGGGTTTCGCCCCAGAACACGGTGCGCTTCCTGTGCCACCACCTCGGGGAGGCCGCGTACGTCGGGATGCTGCGGACCGCGAGCGACAAGATGGCGGTGGCGGCGTGCCTGTACACGGCTGTGCTGCAGTACACGGACGTGGGCGTGCAGCTGCTGCTGGAGCTGTGCGAGAAGAGGGCGACGGCGGCCGAGTCGCGGGTGGCGATCGACAGGCTGACGAAGATGGTGGCGCAGACGACAATGTCTGCGATCGAGAGCCTGACGGGCCGGCGCGTGCCGGTGACGGTGGAGCCCGGGAAGATGGTGCTCCCGCTGGCGGGGATTGTGATGAGCCGGGTGGACATGGGGCGCTAGGGCCCTTGCTTGTGCGGTGTACGCGCTGTTGTATATGTTCTTGTACACTATTAAATAAACTTTGAAACGTGATTTTTGACCTAGTTTTATTATAAGCCGCTAGGACATCAGTGTCGCCGATGAATGTGGGGTGGATCCGAAAGCATTTTCAAGGTCTTTTAAGTCTGCCACCACCCGCCAACGCGTCGGTTTAAACAAATTTGTCCCCGAATACAAATGTTTAAAAAAAAGGGGCTCGATCTACTGAAAGCGCTGAATGTTTCTGAAGTGACGCCACACACATATCCTTATTATACGACTTTGTCGGATGAAGAACTAGAGCAGGCTGTAGATGAGTTTGAACAGTTTGTAGGTGTACCGGTTAACCGATCCGGTGATCTTTCTGCAAATTTGGTGTACGCCGTGACGATGAATGTCGCCGGAGAAAAAAAGTGCGGTAGCAAACACGCTCGTCACATTTTTGAAGTGTATATGAACAGCTGTGAGACTTTCAACTGTCTCGCGCGTGATTTAAAAATACTTCCGGACCACATACCCATTGAGTATTTCGGTTCACCGGCCAATGCCACAACGTTGGTTTGTCTCACCAATATGGATCGCCTCATTCGCGAACATGGGAATCAGACAGGGGCTGATGAAATCGACTGGGTTTATCGGGGGATTCACCCAAAGCTGGTAAGACCACTGGGACATATCCAAGAGTTCCAGCCGGCGCTTCTTAATCATGCGTTTACTTCATGTACGACAAATCGTGAAGTCGCGACTCGATTTGCGTCCAGAGATGAAATGTGCTGTGTCCTCGCGTTTAAAATCCCTGACGAAATAAGCTACTTTGATGGCCGCGACTTTAACACAATGTGTGAGGGTGAGATTGTGATCCAGCGCAACACATATTTCAGCAACTTTCAGCCGACGGTGGATACAACAACAGGTTTAACGGTATTGAAATGCACGCTGGATTTATTAGAACGACCATTGTCCGTGTATATGTAAAGTTTCACACCGCCCACCGTTTTTGGGCCAAGTTTTTGAAACTTTTGAAACAGGTTTTTATTTCACGGGGATATCGTCAATCGCGCCAAATCGCACTATAAGCCGCTAGGGCATCAGTGCCGCCGACGAAAAATAGTTGGACGGGTCTCGTGAATGTGGGACAATCTGACAATCAACAATGGCGACACGTGAGCCGTCTGGTTTTTCGTACCACTTGTGAAATTTAAAGTCCAGAAAGAGTACGTTTCGTTCCACAATACACTCGTCTTCTCGGACATTCTTCCGCATATTGTCGTGATAGTATTCCACGCCCGGGGGGATCCGGAAACGCAGAATGCAGCAGAATGATCCTCTGATAAAACGTGCCGCGTGCTGGATGTCGGGCGAGCACGATAGAAACCCCGGCTCGTCTAGGTGAAAACCGGCGAGTGGGCCGTCGGGTCGCTCAACATTCTCGAGCTGCAGGATATCTTGTTTATCCAGAACAGCGTGGTGTATCCCCCGATACATGTATCGATCCCGGAGAGTGTGGCCCTCGGCGCAGTAGGTGTTGTGGATTAGTTTGTCGAGCTTGTACACACACGGCAGAAAGGAGGAACACCTGCGATGCAAGAAGAAGAAGAAATAGTTGCGTGCTGGGTCAAAGTTCGGCAGCGGGCATTTCCTTAGTAAGCCGTTGATTTCATCCCAGCATTGTGGAATCTGCCACGGCCTACCAAATATGGCGACCACACGATCATGTGTCCTCAGTTCACCCAGCAATTGGTTATAAAGAGCCGGCGACTCAGTCGCACCGAGACACCCGAGTAGTTCTCGGCCCCGTTGGGTATAGCGGACCGCGACCATGCTGTTTTTTTTTTTTTTGAGCCAAGTTTTTGAAGCGTGATTTTTTTGAAATTTGAAACACAATTTTTGAAATTTGATTTTTTGAAATTTGATTTTTTGAAATCTAGTTTTTGAGCCAAGTTTTTTGAAGCGTGATTTTGAAACATGATTTTGAAACACAATTTTAAATTTGAAATTTGAAATTTGAAATTTGAAATTTGAAATTTGAGATTTGAAATTTGAAATCCAGTTTTTGGGCCAAGTTTTTGAAGCGCGATTTTTGAAACATGATTTTGAAGCGTGATTTTTTGAAACATGATTTTGAAACTTGAAATTTGAAATCTAGTTTTTTTGGGCCAGGTTTTTTGAAGCGTGATTTTGAAACACAATTTTTGAAACATGAAATTTGAAATTTGAAATTTGAAATTTGAAATTTGAAATCAGTTTTTAAGCCAAGTTTTTTGAAGCGCGATTTTGAAACATGATTTTTTGAAGCGTGATTTTAAAAAAAAATGGACACTTGTTCGGACGTTTATTTGTGAGGCTGAGCCACTTTTGTCGTATTTATAAAATACCCCATCCAATCAAAAAATGTCGTGGAAAGTTGGAACTACAAATGTTCGTCTCGGCCGCCTGGCTGGCGATTCAAACCAGGGCTTTGACAGTGTTGCCGTTGGGAACACCGCCGGGAAAACCAACCAGGGAAACGGTTGTATCGCAATAGGTAAAAGTGCTGGTGTGACTGGCCAGATGACCAGCGCCTTGGCCGTTGGAAACTTGGCTGGCAACGAGGGGCAGAAGGACCAGGCTGTCGCAGTGGGCACCTGGGCCGGGCGAACGAACCAGGGCAACTACTCTGTGGCGGTCGGGCCAAGTGCCGGCGTTTCGACGCAGGGTGGGTTTGCAGTGGCGGTAGGAGAGCAAGCTGGCACTGATAATCAAGGCTCAGGGTGCGTGGCTGTGGGGCGAGAAGCCGGGGCGGTGACGCAGGGGATCAGCAGTGTGGCCATTGGGTCACTGGCTGCGAGCCAGAATCAGGGCTCGGAAGCCGTGGCCATTGGGCGGAACGCCGGCACCAAGAATCAATCTGGGGAAAGCGTGGCAATCGGCTATTCGGCCGGAACTGACACGCAAGGAGCAAGTTCCGTCGCCGTAGGGAAAGACGCAGGCTCGTTGGGCCAAGGTGGGAGCTGTGTGGCTGTCGGCCGACAATCTGGCAAAACTAACCAGGGGGCGTACGCTGTGGCTATTGGAACTTCAGCCGGGCAGGACGCGCAAGGCGAGCGTTCGGTGTGTGTAGGTGTAAACGCGGGCTTGACGACCCAGGGTAGTTCATCAGTGGCAATTGGGGACTATGCGGGGCAAGCGTCGCAGGGAGGTTCAGCCGTGGCGATTGGGGCGGAAACGGGTAAGTTCGACCAGGGTAACGCTGGCGTAGCCATTGGAAACAACGCAGGTACTACAAGCCAGGGCTATCAATCCGTTGCACTGGGATTCAACGCAGCTATGGGGACACAGGGTATACACAGCGTCGCAATAGGACGGAGGTCTGGTGAAGACAACCAGGGTAGCGCATCGGTTGCCGTTGGTGGCAACTCTGGGCTGTTGAACCAGGCGGGGCGATGCGTGGCCGTTGGTACATATGCCGGGGAAGCCACGCAGTCGTTCCAAGGCGTGTCTGTGGGTGCATATGCCGGTCAAAGCGATCAAGGTGAAAGTGCCGTGTGCGTTGGTTCGTACGCAGGGAACACAAACCAGGGTGCCTTTTCCGTTAGTATGGGGTACGAGGCGGGCAAAACAGACCAGGCTGGGAGTACAGTCGCTGTAGGCGTAAATGCCGGTAAAACTTCACAGGGCGAGAATAGTGTGGCCATAGGCAAGTATACGGGAAACACGGAACAAGGCATCAACGCCGTGGCTATAGGTAATGAAGCTGGTAGAGAAACGCAGAGCAAGTACAGCATTGCAATCGGCCGCCGGGCGGGCAAAACAACACAGGGGTCCGAATCAGTATGTATCGGGTTTGCAGCGGGTGAATTAAATCAAGGTTCCAAGTGTGTGGCCATTGGACAGGAGGCGGGACATGCGTCGCAAGGTGATAATTCGGTGGCAATTGGAGCATACGCGTGCTGGGACGAGTCGTCAAACAACACGATTACACTGAATGCTACTGGCTCAAAACTGGCGAACGCGATCGAAGACTCGTTCATAGTCAAGCCGATCCGCAATGCGGCAAGTCCAAACGCGCTGACGTACAATCCCGCGACGGGTGAGATTACGTACACGACATCCTCTTTGCAGACCAAGGAAAACATTGTGGATATGACACGCGACGTGGGCGGTATTCTCGGTAGACTGCACGTCAAGGAATTTGGCTACGTCAACAAGTGCAAGTACATTGAGCACGGCACGCCGGCGGTGGCGAAACCGTTTGCCGAGTGGCTAGCTACCGAACCGAACCACAGTGACGACATTGTCGATGAGAATGATCCCGTCATCCAAGAGCGGTACGCGGACTACGTGGCGGCAACAGAGGCCGTGCCTGAAACCTTTGTGGACAAGGAGGAGACACACTTTGGGTTCATGGCCGAGGACGTGCAGGAAGTGCTGCCGGAGCTCGTTTACGACGACATTGATGGTGCGGCACTGGATATAAAGTGGAACAATATTACGGCGCTGCTAGTGGCGGAAAATCAGCTACTACGCGGGGATCTGGGTGTGGCCCAGGCGGCAATTGCCGATCTTGTGGCACGAGTTGAGCTTCTCGAGCATAATCTTTGAGTTCTAGTTTTTGAAACATGAAATTTGAAATCCAGTTTTTGGGCCAAGTTTTTGAAGCGTGATGTTTGAAACATGAAATTTGAAATTTGAAATTTGAAATCCAGTTTTTGGGCCAAGTTTTTGAAGCGTGATTTTTGAAAAAAACAGGTTTTTATTTCACGGGGATATCGTCAATTGCGCCAAAGCTCACCGCCATTGATTTCGGCAAGCGCCCCAAAATAGGGCCCGTCAGCCGGTCCAGGAAGTAGGAATGTACAACGTCCGTCTTCGTCCTCACACTCCTGCCGAGTCTTTGAATCACCCCCATCGCCGCCTGGTCGTCGTACCAGTCTCCGAACCGCGCCTTGTTGTACCTCACGATCGGATCGTGTGGCGACAGCCTCGGGATCTTGGTGACGATCTGGAACTCCGACAGTGCACCGGGCAGGTCCACCCCCGTGTGCATTGAGCTCGACACAAACACCATGTCTAGCACCTCGGCCGCCAACTCCAGCGCACACTGGACGGGGACTAGGTTTGACTTAACCAGCAGCATGCGGCGCCGCGTGTGCGGCTTCGTGTATCGCACTATGAGCTCGGCGTGCTCGTGCGAGGCCGTCATGATCAGCCCCCTCTGGCCAGCGTGTTTGTCGAGGATCATGTCAATCAGGCCGGCCTGCCAGTCCCTGACCTGGTCGTGCAGCGTGCGGGCCAGGACCTGGATGTTGTTGCTGATGTCGCGGATCGTGTGGTTGGCCGCCGGGAACTGCGACTCCATCTGCACGGAGTGTGTGTCCGAATATCGGATACCCAGCACGGCGCACAGCGTGGCGGGGTTCACGATGGTCGCCGACACCAGGTACACGCGCTTGTAGGAGCCAAACAGCTTCTTGAAGATCGGAGCCAGGTTCCGCAGCGTGACCACGAGCTCCCCCTGCCCCGTGCTGTAGTGCGACACGATAGCCGCCAGGTAGTTGCGGGGCACGTCCCGGACCCAGCAGAGCTTCTTGTCGAGGGCCTCCAGCCTTCCCAGCGGCGCCGCGACCGGGTCCTCGTTGCCTTTCACCAGGGCGCCCTGGACGTGGGCGAGCATGTCCATCATTGCCTTGACGCTCGCGTGGTAACGCATCAGCCCGTTGTACATGGGCGAGCCGAATGCCAGGGGGGCATCAGTGGCCCCGTCAGCGTCCACGCCGTGCATACACTCTGAGAGGGGCTGGACCTCGCGGGCCGCGTCCAGAAAGGCCCTGCAGGCTGCAGACCGGCTGGCCATGCGCTTGGCGAGGAAACAGATGCCCCCCACGGGCCTCTCGTCCAACGCCCGTCGCAGCGAGCCCCAGTCGCGCATGGCCGACTCGAGCTCGTGGGCCTCGTCGATAACAATGCTGTCAGCCTCCTTGGGGCGGAAGGAGTGGAGCGCAAAGTTGGACACGGTGACGTGGGCGGCCATGAAGCGCCGCACGGCCTCGGGGTAGGCGCACTCGTCGTAGTGGGGGCCCGTTGGGTAGACTACCTTGCCCCCCTTGTCTGTCCACACAGGGCGAATGTGGAGCGGGCACGGGTTGACGACGGGCACAGTGACCGTTTTCGTCACGCCGCCGACGTCGAGGCTGTACTCGAGGGGCTCGTGCTCGTGGGCCAGAGCACACTGGTAGTTGCCGCGGCCCATCAGCAGCGCGACCTCGGGGAAGTCGGCCTCGTACTGCCGCTGCAGGACCTTGGTGGTTGTGATAATGCTCCCGCCAGCGCTGGCGCTGGCGCAGAGTGCCACAGACATGATGGACTTGCCACAACCCGTGGGGGCGTCGAGGAAGTAGACGCCCGCCGCACACTGGGTGCCGAGCAGCTCGTCGACGGCTCGCTGTTGGTGCGGGTATAGCTTGCGCCCGTTCAAGAGATTCATTGTATATATATATATGTGTGTGTGTGTGTGTGTGTGTGTGTGTGTGATGAGGTGTTGTAGAGTGGCGAAAAAAAAAAGGAAATCGATTTTTATACATGTATGTGCGTGTATAAAACACATAATTAAAATGAAGGTTGTAAAGGTACTCAAGAGCCTCCTGGGGAAGGCGAGCGAGCCGCCCAAGTACGCGGCCACGCCGCCGCCCAAGCACGTGAGCCTCCGCGGAGGCCCGGTGCGCCTCGTTCCCGCAGAACACTGCAACGCCTACGACATTGGGCTGACCTGCAAGACCGCGCTCGAGGACGACGACATTGACTATCTGTTCAGTGCCGGGAATAGGGAGCTTCTGGTGTTTGTGCTGGAGACCAATGCACATGTCTCCGAGACGCTCATCATCCAGTGCCTTGTGCGGGGCCAGGAGGACGTCTTTTCCAGGCTGCACCACTTCCCGTTCGTCTCGTCGGACCTGCTGTGCACCGTGCTGATCGTGGCCTCTACCAACAACTACACGTCGACCGTACGGCGTATCCTGGCCGGCAAGACGCTCAAGGCGTGTCCGCGGAACACCGAGGCGCTCGTGCAGGCCGTGGAGCACAACCATGCCGCGATAGTGCGGGCGCTGCTGCTGGACGACCGCGTGGCCAACAACGGGTTCCAGTGCCTCGCCCTAATCAAGGCGTGTCGCCACGGACACGTCGGCGTCCTGCGCCTGCTGTTGCAGGACCCCTGCATCCGGGCCTCGCTGATGTCCCCGGAGATGGCCACCTGTGGGTCCACGGCCATGGCGGTGGCGGCACGGTTGGCCCAGGTGAGGGTCTTGAGCGTCCTGCTGAACAATCCGCTCTTCAACCCGGAGGACTTTGAGAACCTCGTTCTGCAGAGCGCAATCGCAAGCCGGGACGTGCGGGTCGTGCGACTCCTGTTGACAGACCCCCGGGTCGATCCAACACAGCTCATCAGCCTCCCGGGCGCCACAGTGGACGGACGGTTGTCCAGACGACCCAGAACAATGCTGTCCCTTGCATGCGAGGTCGGATGCGTGCCAATCGTGCGGCTGCTGCTGGCCGACCCCCGGGTTGATCCGCGGGCCTACGGCCGCACGGCAATGGCCAGTGCCAGGAAGCCGGAAATCACCTGCTTGTTATTAGGATATGGCACCTGTGAATAAAATGAAAACATGGGGTACAACTGGCTCGCAATCTACGGCACGCAGCTGCCTGAAATTCCTATTGATGTATACACCGTCTTTGGACGTGAAGGGCTCAAGGATGGCAAAAAGATCGCCGTGATGGTCGCAACGGCGGCGCTTTTGGTTGTCAGCATGCCAATCTACTTCTTCTTCCCGCGCTGGGTGCTGCTGGGCTGGGCGGCTGTAAGCCTGCTCTCGAAAATCCTAGTCACGGCGCGGGCCACCACTGTTGAGGTCGACGGTGTTACACGGACCGAGTTCGGCGAGCAGAAGACGCACCTGTACATTGCCTGTGTGCTGGGGGCGCTGCTGACGGTGATTCTGATTTTCACGGGCAAGACGGACGACTACGCGGGCACCAGAGGCTACTAGGATTGCTTGGGCGTGGGTGTGCTGGGCTTGAAGAGCATGTTGCGGCCCAGGATCAGGATGAGGACGACTATAATCAGGTAGATAATGTACCGCGTGGCAAACAGGGGCTTGGCGAGCTCGTTGCGGCGCTCGACCTTGGCCACCTGGATGAGCGTGTCGAGCTCCGAGAAGCAGCGCTTGCGGTAGGGCGACTCGGGGAGGTTCGGGCCTTCGTAGACAACCATGGCCATAGACTCGGTGTTGGCCTCGGTGCCGACGGGCGACTGCTGCAGGAGGTAGCCGGCCAGACTGTCCCTGGCCAGGACGAGGGGCCGGCCCTCGTGGGTAATGTCGAGCATGACGGTGCTCTGGGCGCCGTGCAGCATCCGGAGATGCAGGAGCGATGCCCGCTCCATGTCAACGTCGGCAAGGTCGTAGCTGTCGCCGACCCGGGTCAGGTACTTGCCGGCCAGGGCGCCCTGCCCCTGGACACGGAACTCGCTGTTCTCCACGTGTTCGAGCAGGAAAGTGGACGGCTCGTCCATCGCATAGTAGAGCGGCTCAGCGTGCAGCCGGCCTACGGTATCGGCGGCGGCGGTGGCGGTGGCGGTGCTGTCGCCGGCGAACGCCCGGGTGGTGAGACACATCTTCTGGCCATACGGGGTGGCCAGGATGAGCTTGACCTGCGCGTGGTGGATGCTGGGGGGTGGCAGGGTGGCGATCCACTTGTTCCTCTCGGCAATGCAGTCGGTGCTGGTGTTGTTGACAACGCCGGTGTAGTTCTTGTTGTAGTAGACCCCGGTGTCGCGCATGGCGCCGATGCTCTCGACGAGGAGGAAGATTTCCATGTCGGGCTTGTCTGGGGTAAGGGTGGCTCGCATGTAGCCGTTGTCGTCGGGGATGCCGTGCCCGAGGTAGTGGGAGCCCTTGCGGATGGTCATGTTGACAATGCTCTGCCCATAGGTGAGCGGGGTTACGACAAAGACGTTGGAGAAATCGGTGGGCGCGGTCGGGGCAAAGCGGAACTTCTGGTCTTCGGGCGCAATGACGAGATGCTCGACCTGACCGGCGACCATGTGCTGCAGCGACATGTTGCGCGGGTTCCTGGTCCTGAAGAAGCGGACCCGGCCACTGGCACTGGCGGCGTCGAACGGGATAAACATGCCGCAGTTGTCAATGTTGGCAAACATGTAGCGCTTGCCCAGCACATTGACGACGAGACGGCCGACACAGGTTTTGAGGGCTGGGACGGTCTCGCCGGTGAGGGTCTCGTTCGCATAGTAAATAGGGTCGTTCATTTTTTTTTTTTAAATTTTTTTTTTATTAAATTTTTCTTATTTTATTGATTTAGATATATAAATTTTTAATAAAATTTTAGGCGAGGTCAAAGTGCTTCCTGGCATCGAGGATGCGCTTCACCATGTTGGCGTCCGAGTACTGGGCAAGCACCGCGTGGATGTCGGAGTGGGTCTGGACGAGCTTGATGGCCTTGACGATGGCCGTGCGGGGCAGGCCGGCATCAAAGTCGGTGCCTGACAAGACGCACACGTCGCGGAACTGGTCCCGCGTGAGGCCGCCGGCCGCGGCGAGCAGAGAGGGGAGCAGGACCTGGTTGACGGTGGCGGTGTCGCCCTTGCAGGAAATGTCGTTGAGCACGGAGCCGCAGCCGAGCGCGTAGATGTCGCTGTCGCCGCTCATGACGTGGTCGACTATGCCTGCTCGCTGCAGGGTGGCGCAGTGGGCCTCGGCCTCGGCCGGCGCGACCACGAAGCGGGTGCGGCCGACGAGCGTCCGGACAAACGTGTACGCGGGCCTCGCCTTGGGCTTGCGGGCCTTCTTGGTCTTCTTGGGCTTGCCGGGCTTGCCGGGCTCGTCGGGGTCGCTGGTCGGGCTGGTGGCGGCTCGGTGGGCACCCTTGTCGGGGTTGTGGCGCGAATCGATCACGTAGATGGCCTTGATGTCGTTTTCCTGGAACAGTCTGTCGATGCGTTTAATGTTCCACTTCCAGTACCGGCCGGAGGCACGCTTGTAGCGCATGCACAGGTGGTTCGTGTCAATGGCCACGGCGGTGCCGGCAAAGGCCTCCAGAGGATGGGGGGTCTTGAGCCCGTGGGCGGTGATGAAGCGCGAGAGGCCGTTGACGCCCATCTTTTTTTTTTTTTCTACAATTTTATACATCACTCACTCTAGTCACAAGCAAAGAGAATTTACTCGATTTGATTTTTTTTGTTCTAGTCAATCTTGTTGCTCACAAACGAGAGCGCCACCAAGACACCCTCGCCGAGGGCGGCGACAAAGCCGGTGTCGTCGGCAACGCCCGCCCCCTCCATGATGGCTCGGTACTTGGTGGCGGCGCTCTGTGCGTGGTAGTCGGCCAGGATCTGCATGCCGTCGCTGTCCTCGGCCAGGATAAGGTCAAAGGCAAGCTTGGCATCGGCAATGGCGCTGTCGAGCATGTACGACTCGTAGGTTGGCGGGCACGGTTCGATGCCGAGGGCGGCGACAATGTCGAGGTGGCACTGGGCCAGGGCGGTGGCGAGGTCTTGGTCGGACATGGTTTGTTTTTTTTTTTTGTTTTTGGTATACAGAGAGTAGTGTTGTGCCCGGAGAACGCCAAGGGGTACAGGTGATGAAAATTCGGTTTTCGGGAGAAGCGGGATAGCAGAAGGGGAAAAGTAGTATAAATAGCAGACGAGAGTTTGGAGGGATGATCACTTTTTTCATTTCCGGTGGTTTTTGAACAAACCGCCCTTTCGAGTAGACGAGTAGACGAGTAGAATGTCGCTGCGACCCGCCAAGCGGACCAAGATTGGGGACCGGGGACCGGGCGCCGGGGCCGCCGCCGTGGCCTGTGGGCTGTGCGAGAACACGCGGGGCGACACGGTGGCGTGCACCGAGTGCGAGTTTGTGACGTGCACGCTGTGCCTGGTCAACCGGCTGCGGGGGTCGATGAGCTCGCCGCTGGTGTGCAAGTTGTGTGGGCACCCGCCGCTGCTGCAGCCGCTGCTGTCGCTAAACACGCTGCCGCTGATCTGTGTGCCGATGCACACGCTGCTGCTGAGTGCGCTGCTGGCGCGGCACGCGACGCTGGTGTCGCTGTACGACAGCTGGGACGACCGGGAAACGTTCTTTCGACACTACAACGAGCAGTACGGGTCTCGCAAGTGGCAGAATGTGCTGTACGGACGGTACTACAGCGAGCTGGAGGACCTGTTTGCGCGGATGCTGGCGCACGTGTACCGACAGAGCTTTGCGCGGGACCGGTACGACAAGGACCGCAAGGGGCATGTGCGGACGCTGGTGTGCTTCGAGAGGCTGCTGCGGGGGCTGCCGGCGGACGTGGGGGCCAGCGAGCGCCTGGTGGACATTGTGGGGCGGGTGTATGGGTTCCGGCTGGGGACGGGAGGCAAGTGGGACATTGTGTGCGCGTACGACGAACAGTTTGCCAAGAATCTGTCGAGTGTGACATTCACGGGAAATCTGGTGTAGTGTTCTAAACAGAAAAAAAAAGCAAAAATAAATATTATATGATGTAATTAAAACACGGATACCAAAAACATAAACACTAGGAAAAAAAAACTTTATTATGTTATCTGATCTGAGCATTAGCTCGAACTCGGACTCGGACTACTACGAGGCGCCCCGGTACACGTCTCGAGCCTGGACAAATGGGGACAGTATGGATGTACAACCAAGAAATTTTCTTGATGTTATGGGCAATGCGGAAAACACGGATTATAATCATTTGAAGCCTACCCCTAGAGTAAATTCTGGAAACGGGTTGCCTGTACAATCAGTCTATCAACGAAGCGATAGTTCGGATACGAGTGATGGAAGTGCATCTGGATCATATTCTGACGAGGCGGTTCAAGGAGTGACAAGTTCACGACAAAAGAAGAAGAAGAAGTCGAAGGTGTGGCCGCAGCAGCTGGAGAGGCGGCCGTCAGAGAGGTCGCAGCAGCTGGGTGAGTGGTCGCCAGAGAGGTCGCAGCCGCAGCAGCCGCAGCAGCTGGAAAGGCGACCCTCAGAGAGGTCGCGGCAGCTGGGTAGGGAGATGCAGGCGTATCGGAATCAGCTGCTGCAGGCGCGAGATGGGTGGACAGCGCAGGATAGACAGCAGCGGAATATGCTGATAGAGGCGAAGAAGATCAGGAAGCTAACCAAGCAGGAGAAAGAGCAGCTGAAGTGGCTGAACAATGCGAGGAAAATTTCAAAGGCGGCAGAGCTGAAGTTGAAGGGGATACAGACGAAGCCTCCTCGGGCAAAGCAGAGACCACAGCAGCCACAGCAGACGTGGCAGGAGCCACAGCAGACAAGGCAGCAGCCACAGCTCAGTCGAGGGAATTCGATGGGGACGACATTCATTGGCGACCAGGCCCGTAATTCAAAAAGACCAACACAAATGATCCCACCCAAGGGCTCCAATTTCAGAGGCGAACGGATACCCAGTAAGCGAACAAAGACGGCTTCGGGGGCACCGCCGCTGCCCCGAACCGAAGGCAATAACTGTCTGGTACGCGAGACACGGACCAAGACGGGGCTACCACCATACATTGCACGTACGTGCATTGGAAGCAAGAGAAAGGGCGTGAACGGCAAGATGTACATTGCCGTTCAAAGGCCGTACAAGGTGGTTTGGCGTGATCTGGAGACGTACGACCCCAATGCCCTTTCCGGCTACAAGTTCAAGGACGACATCTAGGTGCCGGGAGTATAGTCCAGCGGGCGACAACGGCATTGTGGTCGCTGACCCGCGGGCCGATCGCATCAACGCAGAAAGTCGCTGGGTGGCCATCGAGGAAGGTGACCCCTCTCTGGTAGATCCAGTCTACCGTGCCGCCGTACACGGACGTCTGGTACGGCGGCGCGGCGGGGTTGCATGTCCGGTAGCCCCACTCCCGGAGCCGGGTATGCACATCGCCATAGTATGAGCGGAACGCGGCCCTGGTGGATTGCGGCAGACTGGCGTAGCCGGACACGAGCGCCTGGCCAACACGGTCCGCGTGCTGTGCCGTGTCGGCGTTAAAGTCGCCGACTATGAGGTCGGGGTCGTACTGGGAAACAATACTATGGATCTCACGGGACTTGGCGTCGACGTAGCGATCAAAGCCGCGGTCGTCAAAGCGCCCGCCGGTAAGGTGCGCATTTGCGATACGGAGGCCGTTGTACTGGACGACGACAGCGGAGCGATCCACGGAACCAAACTTTGTGGGGAGCACGCCGAGCAGCTCGCTTGTGCCGGTGTGGTGGACAAAGGTTGTGTTGCCGAGGTAGTGAGCGCAGTAGCGCTCGGCGCGAGCAGTGTGGGGCGTGTAGCCGGCGAGCTGGAGGTGGGAGTCGCCGCGGTGGGTGACAATGTTCTCCTGGACGGCAATGACGTCGAGGTGGCCGACCTTGGCAATAGTCTCGTCGATGAAGCGCGCGACGGCGGAGGGCGGCGAGCTCTCGAAGGCCTGGACGTTGAAGGTCATGAGGCTGAAGGTCGACATTCTGCTCTTTTTTGTTTTGTTCTTTTTTTTGGTGTTGTTGTTGTGTGTGTGTGTGTGTGTGTGTGTGTGTTTTCAAAATTCATGTATTTTGAAAAGAGCAACACGAACCCTGATGTTCCTGAAATTTGATTTTTTGAAACATGATTTTTTTTGAAACATGATTTTTTTGAAACATGATTTTTTGAAATCCAGTTTTTGAAGTCAAGTTTCTGGGCCAAGTTTTTGAAACATGATATTTGAAACATGATATTTGAAATCTAGTTTTTGAAATCCAGTTTTTGAAGTCAAGTTTCTGGGCCAGGTTTTTGAAACACGATATTTGAAACACGATATTTGAAACATGATTTTTGAAATCCAGTTTTTGAAGTCAAGTTTCTGGGCCAAGTTTTTGAAACATGATATTTGAAACATGATATTTGAAATCTAGTTTTTTGAAATCCAGTTTTGAAGTCAAGTTTCTGGGCCAGGTTTTTTTGAAACACGATATTTGAAACACGATATTTGAAACATGATATTTGAAATCTAGTTTTTTGAAGTCAAGTTTCTGGGCCAGGTTTTTGAAACACGATATTTGAAACACGATATTTGAAACATGATATTTGAAATCTAGTTTTTTGAAGTCAAGTTTCTGGGCCAGGTTTTGAAACACGATATTTGAAACACGATATTTGAAACATGATATTTGAAATCTAGTTTTTGAAGTCAAGTTTCTGGGCCAGGTTTTTGAAACACGATATTTGAAACACGATATTTGAAACATGATATTTGAAATCTAGTTTTTGAAGTCAAGTTTCTGGGCCAGGTTTTGAAACACGATATTTGAAACACGATATTTGAAACATGATATTTGAAATCTAGTTTTTGAAGTCAAGTTTCTGGGCCAAGTTTTTGAAATTTGAATTTTGAAATTTGAATTTTAAAGTCTAGTTTTTTTTTTTTTGGGCCAAGTTTTTGAAGCGAAGTCACCGGTTTTCAAGATACGTGTACGTGTACGAGTCGACAATCGGCGGCTCAGGGAGCGGGCGGAGTTTGGGCGCTGCGCGCTGCGGCACCGGAGGCGCAGGGCCAATGTCCCTGGTCCGCAGCACCCTCGGGGAGCGCGGTGGCGTCGCCGTGTGCACGGACGAGTACGGGGTGGTCCCCGGGGACCTGAACGCGTCGAGCTCAGTGTACGTGCCGTCCGTGTCCAGCCACTCCGGGCGGCTCCTGGTGTTTTGCTTCATGACCACGGCCTCGACCGTGTACATGACCGTGCTGGGGCCGACCTTGGCGCTCTTGAGTACCCTCAGGAGGATCGGGCGTGGCGCGGTGCTGGTCTGCAGGGTGACCATGAGCGAGCTGCGCCCGCTGCCAGAGGCCTCGAGGTCACGCGCCGCCGCCCACGGTACCGTGACAATGTCGGGGTAAGTGAACACCCCCGTGACACAGTGCGCGGTGTGCGAGTTCCGCACACACACCTCCAGAGGGTCGGTTATGTGCAAGGCGTGTGTGGTACTCCGGGCACACAGCGCCTTCTGGATTGTCAGCGGGACCAGGGTCTTGCCGTGGCACAGGTACAGGCTTTGATTCTTTTCACACACAGTGTCGCCCCCGACAATGAGCGTGGACGGCGAGACAAACAGGTAGTCGAAGCCACCGGGGGCGGGGGCGGGGGTTGCGCCTGGGCTTGGGCTTGGGCTTGGGCTCGGCTCGGAGGCCTTGGGCTTGGAGTGGTGTCGCCTTATGCCCATGAACGCCATTTTTCAGCAGAGTTTATTATAATGTTTGATTTTAGCTAAAAAAAAGATGTGAGGAGCAAAAATGGTTGATGTAACGGATGACATGCCCTTTGAACAGGCCTACATGCCCTTTGAACAGGCCTACATGCCCTTTGAACAGGCCTACATGCCCTTAGGACAACGGTTTGGGTTTAGGTTTTTTTACGACAATGAGCGTGGACGGCGAGACAAACAGGTAGTCGAAGCCGCCGGGGCTTGGGCTTGCGCTTGGGCTCGCTTGGAGCGGTAATGTTTGATTTTAAAATGTTTGAAAATTGAAACTGACGAGATGTGAGGAGCAACAAAACAAAGCAAAACAAACAAAGCAAAAAGCAAAATGGTTGGATACGTCGACGTAACGAATGACATGCCCGTCCCTGGTGCGTTTGGCGACCAACTGGCCCTGCTGGGCGACTCGGAGGACGAGTCCCTCTACACGGGACCAAGCAGTGTCGCCTTGCGCATACTGGACCACTGGCTGGACATGCAGGTGCTGGACGATACGTGGTTCGCAAGCCAGTTCCACGGCCACTGGAACGACCTCAACCGGGACGGGCAGCTGGGGGTGTTTGGGATCATCGACAAAGACATCTTGTACGCGTTGATCGAGTACAAGATCATCTGCCAGCCCAACGACTGGCTCATGTGCATGGGTGGTGTGAAGTACAATATGCGGATAGCGCTCCTTTCCGGTAGACGAGAGCAGTGGGAGGTGTTCATCCGAAAGCCGGATAACATTGAGTTCTGGACATACTTTGACCCCCACATCCGTGAACGCAAGAAGACGCGCGAGTTGAGTTTCATGGAACATTATGCAAGTGACGCACTTGTCCGGGCGAAAGGGGACGAAATAGCGCGCAAATGCCGGCCAGTGTATGAGGGTATAATGACCAACTTCAAGCACGTCGTGGCGGCCAAGCAGATTGAGCGCTACCTGAGGACGTTTCACGCGTGTGTGTGTACCAAAGACGCCGCCCGAGCCACTGGTACACAAGAGCCGGAGGGAGAAGGCTCTGCTACACCGCCGCGCCACGGTGGCCAAGGCCGAGGTGCAGATTCTCAAGTGCATCGAGGAGGACCGCGAGGTGCCCTGGGAGATCTATCACCTGTGGGAGAGCTATTTCCGGCTCGACAAGCACGTGTGCAAGGATTATAGTATGAGCATTGCAAACGGAACTTACCAGCTTTTATGATCTTGTAAATAATAAATACAGTTGTTTGGGTTTAGGGTTTTTTATTTAGCATATTAATTTTTTTTTTTCACTGCGCCAGGTTTCCTCAAGTGAGGTGTTTGCGTAGACCGTCTCGAGCAACGCCAGGTGGTTGATCCCAGTGGCCACCTCGACCGCCTCCGAGGTCTCGCAAAAGTTGCGAATCAGGCTCGTGGCCAGGAAGCGCTTCGCCAACAGCACTCTCTTCTTGAGGCGGGGGCTGCGGATGGCGCCGAGCAGCACGAGAGCAGTGAACGCGTGCCGGGCGAGGAGATTCGTGTTGTCCACCAGCAGCCGGACCAGGACCATAATCTCATAGTCTGACATGAGCGGCGGCACCTCTTGGCCCGCAAGCGACTCGAACCGCATGCCGAGGTCGATGATAATGTCGCGCTCGGCGGCTTGGCCCACGTCCAGGGTGAGGGACGGGGTTTGCCGCACGAGCTCGTCCAGCTCGTGCCAGCGCTTTGCACACACCTCTCCGCTCCTAAGGAACTCGTCCAGCTGGTTCATCGCACACGGCCAGCAGGCCTCACGGGCATTTTTTTCCGCGGCTTCAGCACCGGCGGCTGCTTGCTGAACACCTTTCCGGTCCACATGTACACCCGCCGCGCCTCGGCCTCGAGATTCATGCCGATGATGATGGCAATGTCCTCGGCGAGCTCGCTTGCCACCTCCGCCAGGGGGCCCGGGCGCAGGCTGTTGAGCAGCGCAAACGTCTTGCACAGGGACCCGGGGCTGAACTTTCGCGCGTCCGCCAGCACAATGCGCGCAAGCACCACCTTCTTGTAGGGCGACACGTCCCCCTCCCCGTCCGCCGCCAGGGTCGATGCGATGGCGGCGCTGACCTCGTCGAGATGCAGGTCGCAGATTACAAACTCCTCGTCGTCGTCTTCGTCCATGAGTGCATGGATGTCGCGCCACTCGTTGTTGTGGGGTCCCGATTGCACGTTGAGCTGGTCGACGGTGAGCACCACGACTAGGCTGGAGTGTTCAGACATTGTTAGTGTTAGTGTTAACTTTGTGAGTGTTGGAATGAAAGACAACTGGGGGCCTGGTCATTCCTTAAATACACAAACCCACACACATATACATATACATATATATATCAGAGTCTCATCATTCAGGCGTGTGTGGTGAGGGAGCTTTATTTTTTTTTTTGCTGCGCCAGACTTGCTCAAGCAAAGTGTTTGCGTAGACTGGTCTCGATCAACGCCAGGTGGTTGATCCCAGTGGCCACCTGAACGACCTCCGCAGTCTCCACCAAGTTGTGGATCAGGCTCGTGGCCAGGAAGCGCTTGGCCTGGGAACTTGCACAGCACACTTGTGACCCTCTACAAGAAGCTCCTGGTCCCCGCCCGCGCCGATGTCGAAGCTTATAATTGCGGGAGTAAAGAGCATGTTTGAAAATTTTATTTAGAAATTGGAAATTTTATCTAGAGGAGTCAAATGCGCTGTCGGGATCATCGGCCTTCTTCCAGTTGTACGCGCACTCTTTTAATCTCGCTGTCCACACGCATATTTCCTGTTGCGTTGCGCTTCTTGGATTGTACACCTTCAGTTTTCATTCTGCTCCAAATATCAACCACAATATCGTAATACCCCAAGACGAGTGCGCGGTGGACGGTGGAGTTGTTTATAGGAACACCGGCGTTTCGCAGACCGACTATCGATTCAACTCTTGAGCGATAGTTGGGTCCAACAACATACTTGACGACAGTGTTTTGGGAACAAGATATTTTGTGATCCATCATCAACCTGACACCACGTAAAATCTCCACCCGCTTCTCACTACTACCATCCAGTAGCCGGGAGAGCAGCGAGCCGGAGGATACTGGGATGCCCTCGGCCTTTGCGGTGCGGACCACACCAAGAATGTCCTCGCGAGCAACTGCATCACCATCCAGTAGCCGGGAGAGCAGTGAGTCAGAGGATACTGGGATGTCCTCGGCCTTTGCGGTGCGGACCACACCAAGAATGTCCTCGCGAGCAGCTGCATCACCATCCAGTAGCCGGGAGAGCAGTGAGTTGGAGGATAATGGAATGCCCTCGGCCTTTGCGGTGCGGACCACGCCAAGAATGTCCTCGCGAGCAGCTGCATCACCATCCAGTAGCCGGGAGAGCAGTGAGTCAGAGGATACTGGGATGTCCTCGGCCTTTGCGGTGCGGACCACGCCAAGAATGTCCTCGCGAGCAGCTGCATCACCATCCAGTAGCCGGGAGAGCAGCGAGTTGGAGGATACTGGGATGCCCTCGGCCTTTGCGGCGCGGACCACGCCAAGAATGTCCTTGCGAGCAGCTGCATCACCATCCAGTAGCCGGCAGAGCAGCGAGTCGGAGGATACTGGAATGCCCTCGGCCTTTGCGATGCGGACCACGCCAAGAATGTCCTTGCGAGCAGCTGCATCACCATCCAGTAGCCGGCAGAGCAGCGAGTCGGAGGATACTGGAATGCCCTCGGCCTTTGCGATGCGGACCACGCCAAGAATGTCCTTGCGAGCAGCTGCATCGCCATCCAGTAGCCGGCAGAGCAGCGAGTCGGAGGATACTGGGATGCCCTCGGCCTTTGCGGCGCGGACCACGCCAAGAATGTCCTCGCGAGCAGCTGCATCACCATCTAGTAGCCGGCAGAGCAGCGAGCCGGAGGATACTGGAATGCCCTCGGCCTTTGCGGCGCGGACCACACCAAGAATGTCCTCGCGAGCAGCTGCATCACCATCCAGTAGCCGGGAGAGCAGCGAGCCGGCGGATACTGGGATGCCCTCGGCCTTTGCGGCGCGGACCACGCCAAGAATGTCCTTGCGAGCAGCTGCATCACCATCCAGTAGCCGGGAGAGCAGCGCGTCGGAGGATACTGGAATGCCCTCGGCCTTTGCGGCGCGGACCACGCCAAGAATGTCCTTGCGAGCAGCTGCATCACCATCTAGTAGCCGGCAGAGCAGCGAGCCGGAGGATACTGGAATGCCCTCGGCCTTTGCGGCGCGGACCACGCCAAGAATGTCCTCGCGAGCAGCTGCATCACCATCCAGTAGCCGGGAGAGCAGCGAGCCGGCGGATACTGGGATGCCCTCGGCCTTTGCGGCGCGGACCACGCCAAGAATGTCCTTGCGAGCAGCTGCATCACCATCCAGTAGCCGGGAGAGCAGCGCGTCGGAGGATACTGGAATGCCCTCGGCCTTTGCGGCGCGGACCACGCCAAGAATGTCCTTGCGAGCAGCTGCATCACCATCTAGTAGCCGGCAGAGCAGCGAGCCGGAGGATACTGGAATGCCCTCGGCCTTTGCGGCGCGGACCACACCAAGAATGTCCTCGCGAGCAGCTGCATCACCATCCAGTAGCCGGGAGAGCAGCGAGCCGGCGGATACTGGAATGCCCTCGGCCTTTGCGGTGCGGACCACGCCAAGAATGTCCTTGCGAGCAGCTGCATCACCATCCAGTAGCCGGCAGAGCAGCGAGTCGGAGGATACTGGAATGCCCTCGGTCTTTGCGGCGCGGACCACGCCAAGAATGTCCTTGCGAGCAGCTGCATCACCATCCAGTAGCCGGGAGAGCAGCGAGTTGGAGGATACTGGGATGCCCTCGGCCTTTGCGGCGCGGACCACGCCAATTATGCCACTCGTCTCCTTGGTGAGAATTGGCACCCAGGAACCTAGTGGATTGAACATACAGCCCACACCTTTTTCGATGGCCAGCATGCGTTTGATGGCATCTGTTTCAAAATAGACAAACGCGGGTGTTGGGTGGGGCCTGTCGTTCCAGAACCGGACACGCTTGGAAATGACAGCGACGTCCTCGGGACCAAAGATGCTTTTGTATGCGGGGGATGACGCCACACCAGTTGCCGCCTGTACTTGGGCAATCGCATCGTGCCATTGCGCCATAAGGCAGACGCCGTCCACATTACCCAAAACGATGTTCCGTATACCCAGCATTTCGATCTTGAATCTGTGCTCCGCATTCTTCCTGATCTTGCTAGACAGGAGATGGTGTGACGGATGCTGACCAAAGATGACCCCTGGACCTGTCTCGATGGCTGGACACACGGGTCCAACATAATTGGTCCACATCCACTCCATGGTGCCCCCGCAGACGAACAAGAGAGCATCGGGTGCGGTCTCGATCGCACGCGTCACACGTTGAACGAGGTAGGTGAATAGCCAAGCGTAACGGTCCGGGTTGGTTGTAATGAGCCGATGGCATTTGGGCTGGTCAAAATCCTTCGCAAATCCCAACGGAGACAGTGGCACGCCGTCGATGAACGAATAATCGATGCCTGACCCCAACTCCCTACTTATGGCCCTCGCGGTGCCATTATGCTTCTCGAGGGCATTCCTGGCTGGGGGGTAGTAGCCAATGAAGATTACTCGCGTCCCAGCATGGACGGAATCGTAGGGTAGAATGGACGCACCGCCCTTGACGACGTCGACGGCCAGCGTTTCGAGCCCCGCGGCAACCTCTGGGGTGTAGAAGGAATCGGTCATTGTTGAGTAGAACACGCACACGTATTATATCTGTAAAGTGTGAGTGTAGAAGTGAATAAAGAACTGACTGATGGTCTGCTTTTATACACAAATTTCGAGAGCGATTTTTTTTTTCTTGGGCGTGCCAGTTTTGGGGCTCATAACTTGGCCCTCATCAATGGGGGTCTCCGAAGAATCTGCACGAGGAGTTACCTCGTCGCCCCACCGGGGTTTTTTTGGAGCGGTGTCGCCTTATGCCCATAAACGCCATTTTTTTTTTTTTCAAATGGTTTTATTTGTTTCACTACAATTGTTTGGGTTTAGGGTTTTTTATTTAGCGTACAATTATTTTTTTGCTGCGCCAGACTTGCTCAAGCAAAGTGTTTGCGTAGACTGGTCTCGATCAACGCCAGGTGGTTGATCCCAGTGGCCACCTGAACGACCTCCGCAGTCTCCACCAAGTTGTGGATCAGGCTCGTGGCCAGGAAGCGCTTGGCCAACAGGACTCTCTTCTTGAGGTGCTGGCTGCGGATGGCGCCGAGCAGCAGCATGGCCGCGAACGCGTGCCGGGCCAGGAGGTTGCTGTTGTCTACTAGCAGGCGGACCAGGACCATGATCTCATAGTCAGAAACGAGCGGCGGCACCGGCTTGCCCGCAAGCGACTCGAATCGCATGCCGAGGTCGAGGACGATGCAGCGCTCAACGCTGTCGCCCTCGTCCAGGACGAGCGACGGCGTTTGTTGGACCAGCCTGTCCAGCTTGTACCAGCGCTTGGCACAGACCTCCTCGTCCCTGAGGAACTCGAAAAGTCTGTTCATCACACACGACCAACAGGCCTTGGGGGCGTTTTCCCGTGGCTTCAGCACCGGCGGCGGCCCACAAAAGACCTTCTCGGTCCAGAGACGCACACACATGGCCTCCACCTCCAGATTCGTGCCAATGGTGGCGGCAATGTTCTCTGCAATCTTGCCGGCCAGCTTAGGGCGCAGGCTGTTGAGTAGCGCAAACGTCTTGCCCAGGGTGCCGGGGCTGAAGTTGCGTGCGCTGGCCGCGACGATGCGCGCAAGTACAACCTTCTTGTACGGTGACACACCCTTGCCGTCGACCGGGGTTGAGATGATGGCGGCGCCGATCTCGTCAATATCCGTTTCGTCGTCGCACACGCCATCCTCCATGAGATCATTGATGGCCCGCCACTCCCTGTTGTGGGGCCCTGGTGATTGCGCGTTCAGCTGGTCGATGGTTGCAAGGACTGCGTTTTTCATACTGTCACTCTACTCGTATATGCGAGAATGGCGAACAACCAGGGAAACACTCGCCCCAAATACTTTTATTTATTTCATCATTCAGAGGTGTGTGTGTGTGTGTGTGTGTGTGTGTGTGTGTGTGTGTGTGTGTGTGTCACAGGAGAAAAAAAAAAGAAAAATAGGTTATATAAAAGACGAAATATCGTCCAGTGAAATCATTATTCTGCATTTGAGAAAAGAACAACATGTATTCGCCTCTAACAATTCTTTCCGTGGCCCTGGTGCTGGGCCATGGTGTAGCCAAGCCCCAGTCTGTGGACGTGAGTCTGGGCTGGGGCTCGGACGTGGACCTGGACCTGGACTCTGACTTCGACCTGTGGCCGGTGCCGGAGGCTTCGGACGAGTATGCGCACCCTGGACCCAAGGCATCAGACGAGTATGCGCACACTGTGCCCGTAGTCAATGCTCGGTCCGTGGACCTGGACCTGGACCTGGACCTGTGGCCGGTGCCCGAGGCTTCGGACGAGTATGACCCTGTTCCCGATGCCGCGGGGGACGACGATGCGTGCGACGCCATCCTCGAAATCACCATGGCCGCACACGGGCCGGCCAGCACCTACTACGACGAGCTCATGCAGCAGATGGCCGCGAGCATTGCCAGCCACCACGCCTCCGTGGCGTTGGTCCCGGGGGGCAAGGCGAAAACCGCCGATGCCACGGCGGGCTCGCTGGCGGTCCATGTGCAGCCGCGGTTCGTCCACAGCGTGATGAGCAGCATCAACGCGTTTGTCAAGACCAATGCGACACTTGTCGAGACGTCCGTGACCATTGTCACCACCTCCGGTGCCGTTGTCCACCGTCCCGAGCCGAGCACGGGGCCCCTCGACAGCGTCGCCGAGGCCGGGTACGACATTGTGACGCGGCACTGCCACGTGAGGTGCGGAGACGACACGGGCTACCTGGACATTGTGGATGGCGTCGTGCAGGTGGTGACGCGTCGCCCGCCGCGCTGGGCGCTCGAGTATACAGAGGAGGGCGTGTTTAGGATGCGCCGCGGGCTGTACTACGCGGTCCCGGCCAGTGCGGCGCACGGCTGCCCGCTGAGCTACAGCGTGCTTCTGACAACCGACAGGCGTGGCAGCGAGTTTGTGCACACCGAAGACGGGTTCCTGACCAACGTGGACACGGACAAGAGCATTGTACACTATGCTGGCACGGACGTGTTGATGCTCGTGTTGATTGACCGCTTCCAGTTGCACGACGGGCAGACGTGGGAGCTGGTGGACTGCGTGGACAAGTGAGGACTGGATGAAGAAATTGTATGTAGTGTAGTGTATTAGAAAAAGAAAAAAAAAAAACAATAAAAAATATATATATAAAAAAAAAAATTCACGTCTGCATCACGGCCGCAACAGCGCTGTCCCAGTTGGGGTCCTCGCGCTGCTGGTTGGCAAACACGTACTGCACATTGTACTGCTTGACGCGTTCCAGGAGCGAGGCCTCGCCGAACGGTGTCTTGATTGAGTCGGGAAACTCGCCGCCGCTGGGCTGGGTCTTGTTGCGCTCGGCAAAGTTGAGCTGCTTGTAGTACGTGTCCTGGCTGCTGCTGCCCTGGCCGTGAGCGAGTCGTTGAACACGCCGTACCGCAGATCGTCGAGCGGCAGCCCGCTGAGCGCGCCGTCGATGCTGAACGAAAACGTCAGGCACTTGAACAGGCCGGCCAGGTGGTCCACAAACTTGGCCTGGTACTCTTTCGAGGGGTAGTTCACCCCGTGCTGGAGGTGGTCCTTGCCGTCGTGGTACAGATGGCTCTCGCTCCAGAAGCCCCACCCGGCCTGCAGGAACGCGATGCGCGTGTCCTTGTCGAACTTGGCCGCGAACGCCGTGAAGAAGTCCAGCTCAAACTGCTGCACGTCGGCCGATGACCAGTCCACGCCCACAAACCCGTCCACCGTTACCTTGTTCGGCTGGCTGACGTACGAGGGCAGCAGGGACTTGTTGTCGTCGCCACTGTTGGTGCCGCTCTGGTCCTGGATGCGCACGACCATCGGACGGCCGCGTGAATGGGCACCGGCCAGGTCCTCTTCAAGCGTGGACCAGTCGTACTCGCCCCGGGTGGTGGGGCTGCTGAGCTCGGCCATGGTGTAGTACCGCCACTCAAAGCCGGCGTTGAGGCCCTTGGCCTCCTGGCCGGCGTACACACCAAGCCCGATGCGGGGCATGCGGCGCTTGCTGACGCACGCCCGGGAGGTCAGGGCACCGCCGCTGGAGGACGACTCGGCGGCGGCGGCGGCGGCGGCGGCGGCGTTGGGCTCGGTGCTAGTGGGGGTGGCGCTGGACCTGGACCTGAGGATGGCGATGGTTGCCGCGATGCCGGCAAGGACGAGGACGAAAACAAACGCCAGGACGATTAGGAGCATGGCGGGGTACTTTATCTCTAGTGATGTTTTTCACAAAAGAAAATAGGAAAGTTTTTTTTTGCTTTGTGAAAAAGAACTAGACCACGCCGCGAACGAAAAAAAATGACAACTCCTTTAGCCACACTGGACTGGTCCAAGGGCGTGGAGTCGCAGTTTGACGAACACGACATCAAAAAGATGGAGACAAACTACCATGACGGCTTTGATCACTTTGAGGCGGTCGAGGACCCCGATATCGGGCAGACCGTGCTGCGCGTCGTGCTGCACAAGGAGGACAAGGACTCGGACACCACCAAAAACCGAAATGAGTGGAACGCAAACGACAAAAGCCAGTTCCGGTTCCCGGTCAACACGATACGCACGGTTCAGTACTGGTACAAGATCGAGCACATCAGCTACTTTGGTTCAGGGTTCTACCACATATTTCAGATCAAGATAAAAAGCAATTCGCCAATTTTGACTTTGAGTATCAAAGACGGCCAATTATCGGCAAATCCGGGCGATTTTGACCATGGCCCCAAGCTGTTTGAGGACAGAATTAATTTTGGCACGTACGAGGATCTCGTCGGACAGTGGGTGTGCATAACGATTGCGACCAAGAACACGCCGGACGGGTACCTCAAGATCCAGTTCCGCGACACGGCGGGCACGGTGATCCGGGACTTTGAAAAGTTCGATATACCAATGAACGACGAGGCGTACGGAGAATCGGGGCGCATCAGGATGGGGCTGTACCGCAAACGCGACGACGGGTTCAAGGACGACGACACCCACAGTGTTTTGATCGCCAACATGAGCATGTACGACACGGACCTTATTGAGAGCGGGTACTACGTGCCGTTCGGCGGCGCGGGCGGGGCGGCGGCGAAGACGTGTGCGTGCCGGGCCCTGTCGCGGAGACAGGTGGCGCGCACTGCGTGAAGCGCGGTGCCGGAGATGTACGCGAGGGCGCAGCGGGTGGTTCGTGTGGCAAAGGTCACTATACTGATTGTGGTGCTGGCGCTGTGCACGGCTGCGTACTGGACCTACGTGCAGTACCGGAGGCGGAAGCCTGCCGGGCGCAGCTAGGCTTTGACTCAGGCTCTGGCTTCCAGTGCCGCAATTCGCGCCACCCACTGGGCGCGCTCTGCCTTCATTTCCACCAGCTCCTGCCTTGTGTCCGCGAGCTCCGTGGCCATCACCTGGTACTGCTTCACGAGCATGGCCGTCACACTGTTCCACTTGATGTCCACCGCCGCACCACTAGGGTCGTCGTACACGAGCTCCGGCATGACGCCCTGGACCTCCTCAGCAATAAACCCAAAGTGCGTCTCCTCCTTGTCGACGACCTTGTTCGCCATTTCGGCGCGATACACGTCGTACTCTGCTTCCAGGGCACCATCGTCTACATGCGAATCTCCACTGTGCCCCGCCTGTTCAAGCCACTCCTCGTACACTAGAACGCGCGCGTTGTACGTATTCTTGTTCTTGTAGTTGAATTCCTTGACCACCAGTTTCTGCAGTGGAGGCCCGGCGTCCCGTGTAAACACGGCCACATTCTCCTTTGTCGCCAGGCTCGACGAAGAGTACGAGATCTCCCC
The DNA here is from genome assembly GCA_001586965.3 of Sphaeroforma sirkka. Taxonomy (NCBI): domain Eukaryota; class Ichthyosporea; order Ichthyophonida; genus Sphaeroforma; species Sphaeroforma sirkka. Next base: position 97,717 of record LUCW03000005.1, on the reverse strand, counting down.
CGTGGTGGGGTTGTACGTCAGCGCGTTGGGCCCCGCGGCGTTTCGGATCGGCTTGGCGAAAAGCCCCGTACTCGCAGCGTTCAGTGCCGCCCCCGAGGCATTTAGAATGATGCTACGCTCGGCCTGGGTCGTGGTGCCAGCCATATTCCCGATCGCTATGGCATTTTCGCCTTGATCCTTATTCCCGGCCGACGACCCCAGGGCAATTGAGTAGGCCCCCTGTCTTGTTCTGCCGCAGTACATACCTATTGAAATACTCTCGGCGCCTTGGGTTTCGTAGCCCGCGTACTGCCCCAGCGCAACGGACGACGCCCCCTGTTCCTTGGTCCCGGAGTACCGGCCGACGGCTATGCCGTGGAGCCCCTGGTTGTCGCGTCCCGCGTACGGCCCGATCGCCGCCGCGTGGTTCGACTGGAAGTTGCGCCCCGCCTGGTACCCAATGCACACGCCGTTCTCGCCCTGGTTTTCGTACCCGGCTTGCGTGCCGATCGCGGTCCCATCGGAGCCTTGGTTCAGTACCCCGGGCGTGTTGCCGATGGCCACACCACTGGCGCCCTGGTTGGTCTGACCCGCCGACTTACCAATGGCCACACACACTGTGCCCTGACCCGTCGCCCCGCGTAGGGAGCCGACGGCTATGCCGTGGAGCCCCTGGTTGTCGCGCCCAGCGTACGGTCCGATCGCCGCCGCATGGTTGCCCTGGAAGTTGCGCCCTGCCTGGTATCCGATACTCACACAATTCTCGCCCTGGTTTTCGTACCCGGCTTGCGTGCCGATCGCGGTCCCATCGGAGCCTTGGTTCAGCAGTGCCGACGAGTTCCCGATGGCCACACCACTGGTGCCCTGGTTTGCCTGGCCGGCGTTTGCGCCTATGGCCACGGCGTTCAGCCCCTGCTCGACCTCCCCTGCGCCACAGGCAATGGCTACCTTATCGCCACCCGATGCCCATTTCGTGCCGTCCCAGCGCAGGTAGTCGGACACACAAATTCCGTCCTTCCGTGCCTCGAGTGGCCTCCCGTAAACAATCTCGCGCAGGGCCGCGTCGTAGTACAGCACATTCTCAGTCTGGTCTGTATATCTCACTGGGTTGACAAAGAAGCCCTCTGTTGCAGAGCCCAGCTCCGCCCCGCTCGCGTTCAGGATCACACTGTTTGCAGCCTGGCCAGTTTCGCCCGCAAACTTGCCAATGGCGATGGCATTGTACTCGGCGTTAAAGTGCATGGGCATGGTGGTGGTGTTTGATGAGTCTTTTGTAGTCTGCAGGATTAATCATTTTTTACTGAATGAAAAATTCGACATGTATCCGTTTTCAAAAATAAAACAAAAAATGCCAGATGTTGAAAACCAAAAGGAATGACTGTGCTCGATCTGACATCAGACAGCGATGTCCGCAAGAGCATCGAGGCGACGGGCATGTTCAGCGTGGACGAACGGCCCGTGACCACGACCCACTACACGCTGGACAGCGGCCCCGAGGGCATGGACGCGCTCAAGATCACCATGACGGACGCGACAGAGGACGGGGCCGGGAGCCCGAGCGACGAGAAGCAGCGGCTGGAGCTCGTGGGGCGGGAGATATGCGAGTCGACGTCCTCGAGCGACCTGATGCGACTCGGCATGTGGTACAAGATTAACGCCAATGTCCGTGGCTTTGGCCGCTTCTACTCGCTCGTGCAGTACAAGGCTCGCAATCACACGAGCCCAGACCCGAGCGTGCCGCTGGTGCTGACGGCCGACGAGAAGGACCTGGTGCTGGAGTTTCCGAGCGGCAGCGGGGGCGACATCAGTGTCATGGCCCTCGCGGCGCTGGAGGAGTGGCACCACATTACACTGGCGGTGCAGAACGCCACAGGCGGCAAGGGCACGTATGAGCTTGTTGTGGTGGCGCAGGATGGCACGCAGGTGTTTTCAAAAAAGGGCACGTTCCGGGACGCGTGGCTGGACGAGTACAAGTACACGCGGTTCCAGCTGGGGCAGTATCGGTACAAGGACAAGCCGTACACGTCGCCGTCGATTGTGTGGATCGCGAACCTGGAGGTGACAAAGAACTCGCCGCTTGTTGGGAGCTCGGGGAGCTCGGGGAGCTCGGGGACGACGTCGTCGGCGGCGGCGGCGGCGGCGGCGGCGGGCTCGACGAAGCGAAAGTGCTCGGCGGCCGTGTGCCGGCAGCGGGCTACCCGAGCCGCGTACCGTGAGAGGGTGCCGACTGTGCGACACGACAGACCCCACAGGCTTGTTGTGGGGATATGCCTATTTGTTGTACTTGTAGTGCTTGCGACCCTCGTTTTTAGAATCTCGAGGTGACCAAGTACTAACCGTCGTGCTCGACAAAGCCAAAGTGCTCGGCGGCCGATTTAGTACTCACCTTACTGTAAACTTTTTCCATTCGTTTCAAATAGAATGAAGGGTGAAAAAAGTCGAAATCACAGAGCTCGGGGAGTACGACGAAGCGAAAGTGCTCGGCGACCGTGTGACCGGCGTTGACGTCGACGACGTACTCGACAGCCGGGGATGTAATCCATTAAGATGGGTAATGTAATCCATTAAGATGGGTAATGTAATCCATTAAGATGGGTAATGTAATCCATTAAGATGGGTAATGTAATCCATTAAGATGGGTAATGTAATCCATTAAGATGGGTAATGTAATCCATTAAGATGGGTAATGTAATCCATTAAGATGGGTAATGTAATCCATTAAGATGGGTAATGTAATCCATTAAGATGGGTAATGTAATCCATTAAGATGGGTAATGTAATCCATTAAGATGGGTAATGTAATCCATTAAGATGGGTAATGTAATCCATTAAGATGGGTAATGTAATCCATTAAGATGGGTAATGTAATCCATTAAGATGGGTAATGTAATCCATTAAGATGGGTAATGTAATCATGGGTAGGGTTTTAGGGTTTTATGTATTAGGGTTTAGGGTTTTTGGGTAATGTAATGTGTAAAAAAACGAAAAAAAAAAAAGCGAAATCATCTTTCGGGATTATATGTATTATTTTACAAACAAACATTGCACAATGTCTCCCGCCACCGAAGCCACAGGCGACTGGCGAGTCATCGACAAATGCCCAGTACAGATCGATACCGAAGCCAATGGCGACATTGGACTTTCTTCAATTCACGTCGTTGGCGATCGGACAGTGGCTGGAACGTTCTTTAGCGCGAAGGGGATTGCAGATTTAGTAGGCGCTTCAAGTACACAGAATATCTACATTTCGATTCCGAATGAACACCGGGTGAAAATCAAAATTAACAATGCCTGGGCCGTGTACCTGGACACAATTGGGCTGATGATGTACCTCTTGACCTCCAAACGTGGGCGTCAGACCACGTATATCCAGTGGATCATGGACATCATCGCTGCATACTCCACAAGTGACATCGAGAAGATCCGGGATATAACGAAGCCAATGCTGCAGATGTCCCTGGAGGCCAGAGGGATCTCGACCATTGAGAGTGGAATCTACATGATCTACGTCGGCAAGGTGCGAGACGTCAAACACCACTGTGAGCCCACCCCTTCGGACTGTGCGGACGACGACGACGTCTACAAATACGGAAAGTCCAACGACATCCGCCGTCGAATGGGTGAGCACAATCTGACGTTCAAGAACGCGGACCTCAAGTTTGCCGTGTATATCGCTCCCCACTTGGTCAGTGCAGCCGAGAGGGCTGTTTCGACCCTCGTGAGTGGTCACTCGGCGACAACGCGCTTTCCGATGAACAAGCAGCGGGAGGTCTTCTCAGTGCCGGCGTCGATGGCCAAGTCTTTCCTGGACGAGGTTGTAGGCGTATGCACACAGGTCTCGAATAGTGGAATGGTAGAAGAGAAGAGACTGGCTTATGAGCTCGAACGCATGAAGCAAGAAGCCATGGCCAACAGCAAGGTGCAGGAGAAGTCGAGGGCCATGGAGGCAAGGTGCGCCAGCCAGCTCGCCGAGTCGGCTGTGCGAGAAAACGAAAGTCTCCGCACGGCTCTCAGGATCGCCGAAGAGGCTCGCAAGGCTGCCGAGGAGGCCCTCAAGGCCGCCGAAGATGGACGTAAGGCTGCCGAGCTGACCCGCCTCGACCTCAGCGAGAAGCTCGCTGCGTCACAGGCACAGCTGATTGAGCTTGCAATGATGGCGCCTGCTAGGAAGCGTGTCAAACGAGCATGAGTTTTTTTTTGGGCCAGGGTTTTGTAGTGTGGATTTTGAAAATTAAATTTTAAAACTTGAATTTTGAAAATTGATTTTTGAACTCTAGTTTTTCGGGCCATGTTTTTGGGCCATGTTTTTGAAATTTGAATTTTAAAATTTGATTTTTTGAACTCTAGTTTTTTGGGCCATGTTTCTGGGCCATGTTTCTGAATTTGAATTTTAAAATTTGAATTTTAAAATTTGATTTTGAACTCTAGTTTTTTTTGGGCCATGTTTCTGGGCCATGTTTCTGGAATTTGAATTTTAAAATTTGAATTTTAAAATTTGATTTTTGAACTCTAGTTTTTTGGGCCATGTTTCTGGGCCATGTTTCTGGAATTTGAATTTTAAAATTTGAATTTTAAAATTTGATTTTTGAAATTTGATTTTTGAAATTTGATTTTTAAAATTGATTTTTAGCTCGGGGAGCTCGGGGACGACGTCGTCGGTGGCGGCGGCGGCGGGCTCGACGAAGCGAAAGTGCTCGGCGGCCGTGTGCCGGCAGCGGGCTACCCAAGCCGCGTACCGTGAGAGGGTGCCGGCTGTGCGACACGACAGGCCTCAAAGGCTTGTTGTGGGGATATGCCTATTTGTTGTACTTGTAGTGCTTGCGACCCTCGTTTTTAGAACCTCGAGGTGACCAAGTACTAACCGTCGTGCTCGACAGCCAAGGTCTATGGTGAGACCATAGGGGGTCTATGGTGAGACCATAGGGGTCTATGGTGAGACCATAGGGGTCTATGGTGAGACCATAGGGGGGGGTCTATGGTGAGACCATAGGGGGTCTATGGTGAGACCATAGGGGGTCTATGGTGAGACCATAGGGGGTCTATGGTGAGACCATAGGGGGTCTATGCTACCTGAGAGGGTGCCGGCTGTGCGACACGACAGGCCTCAAAGGCTTGTTGTGGGGATATGCCTACTTGTACTTGTAGTGCTTGCGGCCCTAGTTTTTAGAACCTCGAGGTGACCAATAGGGCTATCGCTCAGTGTGAACCTCGAGATGACCCGCGTCGACGTCACGTCGTGCTCGGCGGCCGTGGGCCAGCAGCTTTGTAAACTTTTTCCATTCGTTTCAAATAGAATGAAGGGTGAAAAAAGTCGAAATCACAGAGCTCGGGGAGTACGACGAAGCGAAAGTGCTCGGCGACCGTGTGACCGGCGTTGACGTCGACGACGTGCTCGACCGGGGGTTGTAAGACCATGTAGGTACCATAGGGGGTCTACGATAAAATCATAGACCCACCTATGATACTATGATTTTATCGATTTATTAACATGGGTAATGTAATCCATTAACACGGGTAATGTAATCCATTAACATTGGTTTGCGATACCCACGTTACTGTTTTGCGATACCCACATTACTGTTTTGCGATACCCACATTACTGTTTTGCGATACCCACATTACTGTTTTGCGATACCCACGTTACTGCTTTTTACGATACCCACATTACTGTTTTGCGATACCCACGTTACTACTTTACGATACCCACATTACTGTTTTGCGATACCCACGTTACTGTTTTGCGATACCCACGTTACTGTTTTGCGATACCCACATTACTGTTTTGCGATACCCACATTACTGTTTTGCGATACCCACATTACTGCTTTACGATACCCACATTACTGTTTTGCGATACCCACGTTACTGTTTTGCGATACCCACATTACTGTTTTGCGATACCCACATTACTGTTTTGCGATACCCACATTACTGTTTTGCGATACCCACGTTACTGCTTTACGATACCCACATTACTGTTTTGCGATACCCACGTTACTACTTTACGATACCCACATTACTGTTTTGCGATACCCACGTTACTGCTTTACGATACCCACATTACTGTTTTGCGATACCCACGTTACTGCTTTACGATACCCACATTACTGTTTTGCGATACCCACGTTACTGTTTTGCGATACCCACATTACTGTTTTGCGATACCCACATTACTGTTTTGCGATACCCATGAAAGTCGAAAAAAGTCGAAATCACATTTGGACTTATAAGTGTTAATTTATAATCAAACAAAATCGGTTGCACAATGATGACCCCCACTACTCCCGAAGAATGGCGCACTGTTGATACATGTCCAGCACATATTGACACAGCCAATGTTGATGTAGGACTTTCTTCTATCCACGTTGTCGGCGATCGGACGGTGACGGGAACGTTCTTCAATGCTAAGGGAATTGCGGCTTTGGTAGGCGTTTCAAATACCCAGAATGTCTACAATTCGATTCCGAATGAACATCGGGTGAAAATCAAAGTCAACAATGCCTGGACCGTGTACTTGGACACAATTGGGCTGATGATGTACCTCTTGACCTCCAAACGTGGGCGTCAGACCATGTATATCCAGTGGATCATGGACATCATCGCTGCATACTCCACAAGTGACATCGAGAAGATCCGGGATATAACGAAGCCAATGCTGCAGATGTCCCTGGAGGCCAGAGGGATCTCGACCATTGAGAGTGGAATCTACATGATCTACGTCGGCAAGGTGCGAGACGTCAAACACCACTGTGAGCCCACCCCTTCGGACTGTGCGGACGACGACGACGTCTACAAATACGGAAAGTCCAACGACATCCGCCGTCGAATGGGTGAGCACAATCTGACGTTCAAGAACGCGGACCTCAAGTTTGCCGTGTATATCGCTCCCCACTTGGTCAGTGCAGCCGAGAGGGCTGTTTCGATCCTCGTGAGTAGTCACTCGGCGACAACGCGCTTTCCGATGAACAAGCAGCGGGAGGTCTTCTCAGTGCCGGCGTCGATGGCCAAGTCTTTCCTGGACGAGGTTGTAGGCGTATGCACCCAAGTCTCAAATAGTGGAATGGTGGAAGAGAAGAGACTGGCTTATGAGCTCGAACGCATGAAGCAAGAAGCCATGGCCAACAGCAAGGTGCAGGAGAAGTCGAGGGCCATGGAGGCAAGGTGCGCCAGCCAGCTCGCCGAGTCGGCTGTGCGAGAAAACGAAAGTCTCCACATGGCTCTCAGGATCGCCGAAGATGGACGTAAGGCTGCCGAGGAGGCTCGCAAGGCTGCCGAGGAGGCCCTCAAGGCCGCCGAAGATGGACGTAAGGCTGCCGAGCTGGCCCGCCTCGACCTCAGTGAGAAGCTCGCTGCGTCACAGGCACAGCTGATTGAGCTTGCCATGATGGCACCATCACGGAAGCAGGGTCAAACGAGCATAATTTATTTTTTTTTTGGGGGCCAGGGTTTTGTAGTGTGGATTTTGAAAATTAAATTTTGAAACTTGAATTTTGAAACTTGATTTTTGAAGCGTGAATTTTGAAAATTGAATTTTGAAACTTGAAATTTGAAAATTGAATTTTGAAACTTGAAATTTGAAATTTGATTTTTTAAAATTTGATTTTAAAATTTGATTTTGAAATTTGATTTTTGAAATTTGATTTTTTAAATTGATTTTTTGAACTCTAGTTTTTTGGGCCATGTTTTTTGGGCCCGCATTTTTTTGAAACGTGGATTTTGAAAACTGAAAATTGAGGGGCCAGTGAAAAGGTCGAGTTGTGTGCAAAGATCAGTGGCGCCGAGATTAAAATGAGGGAGCTTGGACTCGTGCCGTTCGTGACCGGCGACGATGTGACGATCTACATCCACACTGTCGGGGACAGCACGTTGGACGGCACCTACTTTAGCCTCTCCGATTTTGAGATCGAACCCCGGGTCGCGGCGAGCGGCCCTGGTGTCGGCAAGCTTCTGGTGAATGGCAACGTGTTTGTGAACCTGGCCGGGTTTATGGAATTTGTACACGTGGCCGTCGAGTCTGCGAGCCTAACTCCGTACTGCGACTGGTACAAGGAAATGCACAATGTGCTGGTCAACAATCGGCTGGATGGCAAGCTGCAACTTGCAGAGCACCTGCTCGCCAACGTTCATGGTGTGGATATCGACACAGCGACCTTGGTCGTCGTGGTCGGAGCGCTCCTGGTGATGGTGGCGGTGGCCGTTGTCATTCGTTTGTGGGGCTGACTAAGCGGCGCTGATTCGTGAACCCCCCACAGTCTGGGGCTGGCCGTAGGCAAAACACACTATAAAGCCACCGCGCCCCGCCATGGCCAGGTCACACAACGACAACAAACAACAAGAACAAGAACAACACTGACAACACTGAGAATCTCGCGACAATGACTTCTCTCGCCCCCCAAATCTCTCCCGTGGCCACACTAGTGGAAGAGCTACCGAGTGCGCAGCCGTTTGACCTGGACGAGGCGCTCGTGGTACCCGACGTTTCCATCCCTGCGGACACATTCCGAGAACTCTTTACCTGTAACACGTGTGCCGCCGTTACCGCCGACATTGGGTACTCGAACTGCTGCCTGACCAACATCTGCCGCAGCTGCGCCACCAAGGTGCTGTGCTGCACAAGGTGCGCCGAAGGCGAGGCCCCGATATTCAACTCGCCCATGGCCAAGAGGCTGCTAAAGGCCGCGTCCCACGTGTGCAGTGCTTGTACGATGGAGCTCACGCCGCTCACCAGTGGCGGCCACACCTGTGACCCCGTAGACTACGACGGGCTCGCCACTCTGACCGGTGCGCACGAGCAGGAAACGGTCATGAATACGCCGTGCAGCCTGGGCACGGACGTCTCCCGCATGCCGGCGTCGTCTCTGATTGGCAAGACGGTTGTCATGTGGGACACGGAGGTCCGCGTGGACGCCGGGCCCAACCCGGCAAACTACATGGTGGTGTCCAAGACGTGCGACGCGAGTCAGCGGTTCAAGGTCCACGTGCACTCTCTGCTGCACCTCTACGGCGATGTCGTGTGGCCCGCCATTGCTACAGCGGCGGCTCTGCAGTTTAGCCTGTACGATGTCGCGCCGCTGACAGCCGCCGCCCCGACCAAGAAGTCCGCTGGGGGTGGCAAGGTGCGGGCGCCGCGCTTCCGGCCGGTCCCCAAGACGCTGCGGACCGCGGAGCAGAAGGGCATGTATCTCTGCAAGCTGGCCCCGGAGGCCGTGGGCAAGCTGCACGAGCCGACGCCGGGCTACGTGTGGCGCGTAGAGCGCATAGAGCAGCTGGACAAGAGCCGAGACGTGCTGCGATACCGGGCGCGGCAGTACTCGGAGACTACCAACACGGCGCACGGCGAGCCCGCGGTCACCGTCCCAGACTTTGGACCTGGGTCGTACCTTGCTGGAACGGCATTTTAGACGGAAAAGTATGTACATGAATAAATAGATAAATAAACAATGGAGACATCTACAATTGTATTTCTGGTACTCGGGATAGTCTTTTTGATTGCTGTGATTGCAGTCATTATTGTTGTGATTGTCTATACCGGAAAATCGGACGACGTTCCGGCAGTTCAAAGTACGGCTGGTGGCACGGTCGTTGGTGGCACGGTCGTCGAGGAGGAGTGTGAATGTGAATAATAATAATCGTTGTCGATGGCAAAGGCACCTATAGCACCCCCCATGGATCGGCGCTGGATCATTGTACCCCGATATTGGGGGTGGGGGTGAGGCAAATTGGGGTATAAAACACACGAATGGTGTACACTCTCATTCACAATCTTCTCAACAACCAACAACCAACAACCGGCAACAACTACATTTGGCAACAACATGGAGGCCATCCTGGAATCGAATTTTACCTGTGTCATCTGCACCACCATGAATCTGGGTGCCAAGCAGTCGTCCTGCTGCGGCGCCACGCTGTGCATTGCCTGTGTGGCCAAGACGAGGGACGACCCGTGTTGTCAGTGCCGCAACACCAGCTACGTCATGACTATGAATCGCGGCATGTGGGAGGTTCTTGAAACCTGTCGCCGGACATGCACGGCGTGCAAGCTGGAGCTCAACATTGTTGCCCTCAAAGGCCACCTGTGCCAGGCCCAGATCGCCCAGCTGCCGACCATTACGCTGGCCGCCGACTACGAGTCGCTGCTCCACGGCGATTCTTACAAGTGTACGCTGGCCACGCCCAGTGGATCTCTTCTAGGCGAGCACGTGCTTATCGGCAAGGTGTCTGCCACTATCCGCTCTGTCCGCGATGGTGACATGGTGGTAGTGTATCTGCCGGGTACCGAAACGTACGCGAAGCTGTCTCGGCATGCAGCCCACCACCTTGTCGTTGAGCGCCAAGATGCCGAGAAAAGGGCCAAGGACGCCATAAGTCGAGTTGAAGCCGCAGAGCTGGATGACCTGCTCGTGGACAGCGAAGACCATGACCCCATGGTTTCACCGATTACGACAGTCCGAGCAGAGTGGACCGGTCTCGCGGCTGCGGACATGACCAGCGAAGAAAGGTTCATGATGAACTCGGTTCTCAGCGAGAACGTGCTTGTAGAGGTGCTACCCAGACGCAGCCTCCTGGAGGGTGTGGTGTGGAAACTTGTTTTAATACAGCAAAGAGACTCGGATCGCCGGTACTATGTTGCTCCGTTCTATCGTTCGAGAGCACGTATCCCGTTTTCGACTGTACGAGTCTCGTTTTCGCGAAACACCAGGACACGTCGCCAGCTAGTACCCCGAGACTTTGTGTGAAAAACACTCGACTGCTGAATAATAATAATAATAAAATTTTGTAGTATAAAAAAAAATGATACTTGTCATTGTTGTTCTCACAATCTTTACCCTTGTCGCCACAGGCATCGTTGTCGGCATTGTTGTCTACGCCCGAACACCCGAAGACGATGCGAGTCTCGCAAGTCCAGTCGGTGGTGCGGCAGTCCCAGCAAGCCCGTCTGGCGGGTCTGTGGGCGGGTCCGTGGGCTCTGTGGTTGCCGCAAGCTCAGCTGGTGGGACGGTGGCGAGTGACGCTGCGTGCGACTGTTAGCCATTGATTTTTGCAGATTGGTCCCTTGTTGAAACGCACGCCGAGTCTGGCAATGGACAAACAGACAAATCCCGCCAAACGATGAAGGGGTGTTTTTTTTTTCTTGAAACACCAAAAACAAAAATGAAACGTAAAGCATTCGATGAAACTCTGCTTACGACGTGCCAGGACTTTGTGACCATGGACGAGGACGAGGACGTGAACGATCCCAGCAAATTGGTCATTGTTGCGGAAACGGGCCATGTCTTTTGCTTTCCCGCCAAAGAGTTCTTTGTACATCAGAGGAAAGAAATGTACCACGGATGCACGCCAGACACTCGGGACATGGACCTCATCAAAATTTACATTGGTGGCGGCGTAGGTCTCATCCACAAGACTGATTTCTATGAAATGAAACGAATGCTTTATTCGGAGGGCAGACGCATCTTTCACCTGACGAAGGAGCGAGTGCTACCGAAAACCTTTTCTAATTCCTCGCAATACGACATGGTGGGGGCCAATCATTGTAATGAGGGGTCGGCGATGACCGTGTACGCCGTAAGCACGTGTCAGGGTCGCAAGTGCAAGTACAAGAAATCCAGCGACTTTTTCATGGGTGGAGACAAGAACAGGCGAGCGCTGATACGGGCCGCGAAGAAGAAGCCCGTGGTTGTGGAGTATTCGTCGAAAATAGATCTGGCATGGCTGCTGCCGGCCAAAGACACCATTGCCGTGCTGAATCTGCGCCAGGCGCACGTGAGCTCACTGCACCTACTGCCACGATTTAAAGCGCTCAGGGTGCTGTATATGTGGAACGAAGAAAACGTTCAAATCACACTGCCCGAGGGTATAGAGGTGCTGGAAACATTTCATCCTGAAAGTGTGACGAACCTTGCTGCGCTGGGTAATGTTGTTGTGACCTACATGAGCAACATTGGTGAAAAATGCCAGTGGGACTACCAAGAACAATCACATTTTATGATCTGCTGCCGGACATGGATTTGGCAGTCGACATTGATAAATCGATTGCTAAAATGTACAAGATGCCAGTGGCAATGTACATTGGCAACTAGGAATTTTGTTTATTTTATTTATATATAAAAATATATAAATGGCGCTCATTCTTGTTGTGTTCGCGATCGTACTGCTGGTCGCGGTGGGCATTGTGGTCGGCGTAATTCTCTACAATCGAAAGTCGGGTGGTGGTACTGCAGCTGGCGGCACTGCAGCTGGCGGCAACGCGGTGGTCAACGCGAGCGTGGTGGGCGGCGCAGGTGGCGATGGTGGCACTGTAGCTGGTGGCACTGTAGATGGCGGCACTGTAGCTGGCGGCACTGTAGCTGGCGGCAACGCGGTGGTCAGCAGCGGCACGGGCGACGGCGGCGGCACACAGCACACTGGCGTCAGTCCGTCGGTCAAACTGTGCACCAGCAGCGGCACTGTCAATATTAGTGACACGATTGTCGTGGAAAGTGGCCAGACGTACGATGGAAAATGCCAGACGTTTGTGCCGGACAGCTCCATGGGCGACGGCAGCCAGAAGGAGGATCAGAAGCCGTACTTCAAGCTGTACCCTGGGGGCACGATCAAAAACGTGATCCTGTCGAGCAACGGGCTGGACGGCATCTGGTTCGTCAGCGACACGGCGTCAAAGAACGATACGTGGACCCTGGAGAACGTGACGTGGCTCGATGTCGGCGAGGACGCGTGCTCCTTCCGTGAGAACGCAAAGGACGGCACGTTAAATCTCATCAAGTGTTCAATGACCAAGGCCAACGACAAGAGCATCCAGGCGGGCAACTCGTTCGGGGGGACGATAAACCTTGTGGACACGCACATGTTTGACAACTACCAGACTTTTCGGGTGGGCGTGGAGCCGCAGACGTACAAGGCGACAAACTGCGAGCTCAAGGGCACCAACCTGATTTACGGGGGTGCTTACCAGGGGCCATGCAACGGCGTGGCCACGTTCGAGTTTACAAACTGCAAGCTCGGTGGAGGCGTCCACAAGCTGTGTGATCCCGTGAAGCAGGTAAAGTACACAAACTGTGAGGGCCCGTAAAAAATATCATATATGTATATATGTATATATGTATATATATGTATATCATTTTTATAAATGTATTCAGTTCCATACATTGTACATATACAACGTGTTCAATATGCAAATCACCGTGCACTGTTCCACCGGCAAGTTTAGTGCTGACAGCGTTGTCGCCCTGAGCTCGCCCGTGCTCTACAGCCAGCTTGTGCAGAAGGGCCACGAGGCGCTCTATATCCCCTTTCCCACCCAGGTCGTAGAGGCCGTGATATGCCTTATAGGCCGAGATACTCGCCACGCCGTACCAGTTTTCCAGACTCACGGCTACACGAGCCTTCACGTGGCGCACTACATGCAGCTCAAGTCGGAGCTCGAGTCCCTGCTGGACGTGCTGGGCGGTATCGTCAAGAGAATCTGGTCATGGACGCCCTACCATGAGCTAAAGTCACCGACGGGCGAGCCGTTTGACCTGCCCGAGGTGGCGCTCGAGGCACTGGTCGTGCGGTCTCGGCTGCAGCCCATAGCCCTGCTTCTGCCGGATGCGCCCGTGTTTGCGGCGGAACGCTACGTCTACAAGTATCACGAGGCGTTCGGCATCCCCGGGAACGTGCCTCTGCCGCCGGGGTATGCGACGTGGGTGCAGTACGCACGGGCCCTAGTAGAGGACAAGTGTTACATATGCGGCCGTGTACCGCTCGTCGGAATCGACGCGGTGTGGCTGCTGGGACTGACGACGCGCATGTGCACAGCACATTATCCCCTGGAAATACCAAAGCTCCACCTAGAGATGATGGACGCGTTCATCAGTCGACTGGACTATTCTAGCATTGACCCCTGCGCCGTGGTGGACGTGGCGAAGCTGCAGCTCTATCTCGGAGACCTGCCTACGGGGCGACTCGGGGTGGGTGTGGCTACCGTGCCGCTGGTTGACGTCGTGAGACACCACTGCGGGCTGACCATGTCCAAGGACCTGTTGGAGCTGTTTGGGTCACCGGTGTGCGTGCAATAAACTTTGAACTTTGACCTTTGCACTTTGACCTTTGCACTTTGACCTTTGCACTTTGACCTTTGCACTTTGACCTTTGCACTTTGAACTTGAACCTCGTACTCTGAACTTTGAACTTTTGAACTTTTGAACTTTGAACCTTGTACTTTGGACTTGAACCTTGTACTTTGTACTTTGTACTTTGCACTTTGTACTTTGCACTTTGACCTGGCCTCGAGATGCACGGAGTCGGGCTGGGGTGTGGGGCGCACTTTTCTGGCCGAAATCATTTGAAAATCAGAACACAAAAAAAATATGCGCGCGAAAACGCAGAGCGATCAAATGCACAGACGTTTCCATTCTTGTTTCGACAAGTTTTTCAGACTCGTTTCCAACTCTAGACTATCGCTCGCAATTTCATCGGCAAATATGTGGAAGCACCCGTGGTCAATGTCTGATATTGGTTCCACCAGACTCAGCTCACATTCATAGTATCGTATTAAATAGTAGACCATCTGAAGCTCGCATTTAACCACATTCAATCGATGATAATGTTTGTCGTTGCGTGGAATGTGGTTCCCTCTCTGAAGTGTACGGATACCGTGCACGCGACAAAACAATCGCCTTAAGGTTTTTTCAATCCGTTTCGACGCCCAGACGCGGTATAAGTTCAGCCGCCCCGTTAGTTCTTTTGAGTGTCGGACGGCCTTGGAAGCTATCCCTGCTCGAATGAGTTCTCCGTACGGCACTTTGTATAGTACGGCGCGATCAACAGGTTCGAACTGCTGCTCGTAGTATCGGAGGATTTCATCAAAAATTTTACCCTCGGTGTGATCTACATACGGTATGGATAGTGCCAGATACGCACGCAAGTTGACAAACCTGTCCGAGGCACACTGCTTAAAACTCGGCTCACCAAAACCAGTACATACACCGATGTACTCAACGTGGTGGTATATGTTTTTGTTACCTAGCATTTTGAACAATCTTTGGCGCGCCGGCTTGTCGTATGAGTAAAAGTGTATATAGAATGTCGCCTTGAACCAACCCGGCTGGTGCATTTCCTGTTTAATCCAGTCGTTGATAATTTCATATCCGAGACTATCTGGTTCGCAAACATCATTACTGGGTAGGGTTTCCAGTAGCACCTGCAAGTCCATGAGCACGTGCAGGTCATCCTCAAACATGATTTTGTCTTTTTTTACATACCTACTTTAAACCAGACTAGAGCCTTTCCCAACCGTTGTTTGTGTCGAACCATATTTCGGTCGCGTGTGACCTGGCCTTCTCCAGGTCGGACGAGGACACGTCGTCATACTCAAAGATCCAAATGGGCTTCTGTCCTGCAGCGACCTCGTGGAACACCTCTGTGTCGCCCCACTGGATCGATTCTTCACAAATGAACCCAACGTAATTGTCCTGCACAGTTTTGTCATGACGAATGAGATCGGCGGCGTTCTTGAACAACGGCCCCAGACCAATCTCAAGGGCCACCTCGCCCAGTCTCCGCGTATAGTCGACCTGGTCATCGTCGCTCTCGTCCGAGTTTTCAATGTTGTCAAACTCTACATATTCAAACCCCTTCTCCTTGAGCTTTTGCATGCGCTTCGTCATGCCGGGGATTAGCAGCGGCCAGTTGTCAAACTTGAAAAGCGTCTCGTCGGGCCAGTTCGGGTACGGCTTGCCGAACACCTCGTCGGGGAACTCTGACTTGTCGTCGCGCCAGTCTTCCCAGCTACCAGCGGAAATGTACCCGGCGACCAGGTACCCCCGATCCTTGTACTTTTGCACCTCGCTTGCGCTGTCGTCGCCGTCGAGCATGACAATGGCCCCGGTGCCATCCGACGGCATCGTGGTCTTGTCGCCGTCGCCGGTATTGGACCAGGCAAGTAGGTACATGCTAGTGGATGCGCTGAGGCCCGCGACCGACGACCCGGTCGCAGACGTCCCTGTGGACGCCCCCGTCGCCGCACCGGCTCCCCCGGTGGTAGTCGACGTTTTATTGTCACATGTGCACGACTTACCGGCCCTCGTCGTGCCCGTCCCCGTTGCACTGCCCCTCCGTCTACTACTACGCTGGGGACATCCGTCGGGAACGTCTCCAGAGATGGAGTAGGACGGCACAGACCACACAGACCAAAAGAATCAGGCCCAGATTTTTGTTTTGCATTTTGTTTCGTTAAGAAAGAAAAAAAAATGCTGACGACAGCGTTAGTTTGGAATAAAGAAGCGCTCGGGGTTGTACCCCGAGTGTGGCACAAGCTCGCAATCAACCACCGCGATCCGACGTCCGTCGCCGGCCTCATACCAGCCGTGGAATGCAAAATCAATGAATATCAGATTGCGTTGCAACATGCACTCCCGTTTGCGCTTGCCGTGCCTCCCGTCGTCGTAGTAGTAGTAGGACACGCCCCTTGGTATTTCGAATCGCAGAATGCAGCGGAAATCAGGATTTCCAGACCGGGCCGCCGCCTCTCTGCTTCCCGCGCACGACACAAAGCCAGGCTCCACCAGGGCAAAGGCGTCTATGTGCACACCAGACGGGTCGCTGGCGCTTGACACACGGTGCTGCTTGTCCAGAACGTCGACGGGCGATCCCCTGTACATGTATTTGCCGCGTAGCACGTGGCCGCCGGCAGAATATCTGTCTGATACAAACACGTCGAGCCTGTACACTCGGGACAGGAACGTGGAGCACTGTGTGACTAGGTGCGAAAAGTAGTCGGTGTCACGATTGAAATTTGGCAGGGGGCATTTTCTGAGCAGCCCGTTGAGGTCAGAGACGCTCTTTACCCGCGCACCAGACTCTAGTTGCGCCAGACACGCGAGCAGAGCCGCCCCCTTCTCTCGATACTTGACGGGTTGCATTTCCTTGTATATTATTCCATCATATACGAGTACAGGAAGTGCCGCGTGCACTGCAGGCACCAGAACGTCCACGCAACGGGGGCGGACGACCCGTTGCTGAGCCGCAGCGCGTGCAGCATCGTCTGGCGCTCCCGGTGGGCGCGGTTGAAGTGGTAGGCGTACAGCGACACCGGCACAGGTATGTACTCGCGGCACATGAGCGAGTAGATGATCCGTGCAAGCCGCCCGTTCCCGTTGGCGAACGGGTGGATGCACAGAAACGCATACGCGGTGTACGCCGCCCGCACCAGACACTCGCCCAGGTCTTTGGGGTGATTTTCCCTGACAAACGCGACGAGCCGGTCCATCGAGCCTGGAACAGCGGCGCTGTCCACGTACCGGTGGCCGCCGGCGGACGCGACCTCAGTCGTGCGAAACCGCCCCGGCCGCTCGAGCAAGCCGAGCATGACGGATGCGTGTATTGCCTGTATGCCGGGAACGTCGAGTGCATACGGCGTACGTGTGCCGCCAAACAGCCGCGTGCACGTATACCAGAGGTTGCGCACCTTGACGGCTGTACGGTGGTGGTGGTGTGTCGGGGCCACCGTGGCGCTTGGGCTGAGCATTGCCTCGTCGAGCATTGCCTCGTACCGATCCCAGTTTGCGGCTGTATGTGGAACATTTGATTCTACGATCCAGACCTCGTAGACGTAGTCGCGGACGGCTCGGCTCAGCAGGGCGGCGTCGCAGTTGATGGTTTCTAGATGGTGGGCGTACATGTGTATGTAGCGCCACATGACGTCGTTTGGGGCGCTGGGGCTGGCGCTGGGGCTGGGGCTGTGGAGGAGGGCCTCGGGGCTGGCGCTGGGGCTGGGGCTGTGGAGGAGGGCCTCGGGGCTGGCGCTGGGGCTGGGGCTGTGGAGGAGGGCCTCGGGGCTGGCGCTGGGGCTGGGGCTGTGGAGGAGGGCCTCAGGGGCTGGCGCTGGGGCTGGGGCTGTGGAGGAGGGCCTCGGGCTGGCGCTGGCGCTGGGGTCGACGTGGACGAGACCGAGATGGCCATGGCGGACGTGTGCGACGAGCTCGGCGTACTCGAGGTCAAAGTTCATTTCGCGTGGGCAGGTCCAGGTGGATGTCCGTTTTAAATGAACTTTCACTTTTTAAGGAATAGAGCCCCCGAAGGTGACTCAGTGTGTCGATGTGTACCTAAAAAACTTGCTTGGTGGTTCCGCGTTCGAGTACAGCTCGCAGTCCACGATTGCAATACGCGTGCTACCACCACCTCTCTTGTTGAACTTGAATGTTTTGAGCGTAGTGTTCCGCTGAACAATACACTCCTTTGTATGCTTGTCGTAATAATAGCGCACATCCGGCGGTATTTTGAACCGCAGCAAGAGAGTCCCGCGCCGGGCGCGTGCAATGTCGGGGGTGCACGTGAGGAAAGCCCGTTCCTCGAGATGGATGCCCGGCGCGGGACCCTCAACGTCTACAGCGCTGCTGCCGCGCAGAACGTTTTGCTTGTGCAGCACGTCGTGCGGTGTTCCCATGTACACGTACTGGTCGTCGAGCACGTGCCCCGCGCCCGCGTACGTTCTGTAGATCAGCCTGTCTAGTCTGTACACGCACGTGAGGAAACTGGCGCACTGGTGGTCCAGGAACGGAAAGAAATAGCTTGATTTGGGCGAGTAGTTGGGCAACGGGCATTTTCGAAGCGTGTGGTTGATTTCCGACTGTGGGGTCTGCCACTGGCTCCCCAACGTCTCAACAAGTTCTTCTACAGTCCGCTTGTGCGAGCCGTGTTTGCTGAAAAGCCGGTTGTATAAACTTGGTGTGCTCGGCTCACCACCCAGACACGCACGCAATTTGGTGCCACTGTCTGTGTAGTACACGCCATCCATCTTTTCTAGAAAACCAATTTTTATTTTTATTTAAACGCATGTGGTACAAGGTAAGGTCAGTGCTCTATCATCTCAAGTATGTGTTCAGGGACCTTGGTCGGATCGTGGAACTCGAAAGTTGGGACGATGATCAAGACGCCCCTGGCATACTTGAGGGTCTTGACACACACGGCCAGCAGGAGCTCTCGGTCCCTTGGCGTACCGGCATTGTAGACCTTGAGCTTCCCCTTGTTAATTTCGATCCCGATGTGGCGCTTGGTCCGAGGAAAGGTCTCCTTTGCACGCGCGACAATCTGCTCGCAGATAATGTCCAGCACCAGCTCGTCTTCGTCGGTCAGTGGTACGTCTATGTAGAGATCGTCACCCGTAACCGTGACCTTTGTGATCGGCACACGTATCGGCGAATCCAGGACCGCGGTGGAGATGCCGTTGCGGCCCTTGGTAAACTTTATGTCGACGAGAGAGTCCATTCTTTTGTTCCTTTCCTTACAAATGGACTTGTGACACAACTAGTGGAAATGTTCCCGTATATATACCTTTTTTTGGATCGGCGCTGGACCATTGTGCCGGTAGAGGTCGCGAGGAGCCCTGTGGCAGAGGCCGAGAGAGACCGTGGGCCCTGTGGCAGAGGCCGCGAGAGCCCGTGGTGGTAGCCTGTGGAGCCCTGTGGCGGCGACCGCGAGGAGCCCGAGAGAGACCGTGGAGCCCTGTGGCAGAGGCCGCGAGAAGCCCCGGGGACCGTGGAGCATCACGGCGATGCTGCACCTTGAAATGGAGTTTTGTCCATCTGGCGAATCACGCCCCTGCGGAAGATCCGGTGTACAAGTAAACAATAGTCAAACAAAACAAAAAAAAAAAATGTCTTGGAAAGTAGGGTCGACGAACGTGCGTATTGGCCGCTCAGCGGGCCACAGTAGCCAGGACTACGAGGGGATCGCAATCGGAAGCCGGGCCGCCGAGAACGACCAGGGTAAAAGGGCCATATCCCTGGGTGTCCAAGCGGGACAGATGGGTCAGAGCGAGCTCGGCATCGCGATCGGCGGGTTGGCCGCGGCGAGCGGGCAGCAGTACCGGGCGATCGCCATAGGGGCAAACGCCGGTCAGACGGACCAGAGCCAAAACGCCGTGGCACTCGGTGTCCATGCCGGGCTGACGGGTCAGGGGGATTCGTCAGTGGCGATCGGCAAAACTGCAGCCGAGACCAATCAGGGCGATTCGTCAGTGGCGATCGGGAACCAGGCCGGGCGGGCAGACCAGGGCGAGCTCGGCATCGCGATTGGGGCGAATGCGGCGTCGACCAACCAGGATTATCGAGCCATCGCCATCGGCACCAGCGCGGGATGGACGGATCAGGGGAACTACAGCGTCGCAGTGGGTGGGAGAGCGGCCACGGAGAGTCAAGGCTTCCACTCCGTGGCCGTTGGGATGGACTCCGGGCGAATCGTCCAGGGCGACCACGCGACGGCCATTGGATCGCACTCGGGTGGAAACAACCAGAGCCATTCCGCGGTCAGTGTGGGGGCGTGGTCGGGCTATGCCGACCAAGGCACCGGCTCGGTAGCGATTGGGTTTGAAAGCATGTTTGGCGGCGGGGGCGACAATAGCATCGCAATCGGGATCGCATCGGCTAAGGAGGGGGATGGTGGGGACTGTGTGGTAATCGGGAACCGCGCGATGCAGTTCAACGGTGGACTGAGCACCAACGTGGTGGCGGTAGGCTCGTTTGCGTGTATGAACGCATCGTCAAACAACACAATCACGTTAAACGCTACGGGGGGCGGGCTCGACAATCAGGTGGACAACTCGCTAGTTGTGAAGCCGATCCGCAACGCGGCGGGCCCCAACGCGCTCACGTACAACCCGGCGACGGGCGAGATCACGTACGCGACGTCGAGCGAGGCGACGAAGGAGAACATCCACGTCTACGAGCGAGACGTCGAGGCGATCCTGCGGAGCCTGGTGGTCAAGGAGTTCAACTACAAGAACAAGAACAAGTACACGCGGCCGCTCCCAGAGTCGCTTTCGCTGCCCATGACGTTTGAGGATTGGGTAGAGGCGAACCACCCACGTGTTCCCGAGACGCTGGAAGGCGACGGGACTGAGGCTGGTGGTGGTCGCCCCGCAACCAGTGTGTGTGAAGACGAACAGCTAAAACGCCAGTACGCCATGTACATGGAACGGGCGAGTCATGCATCGAGCGAGGTGGTGGACAAGGAGGAGACTCATGTCGGATTGATCGCGGAAGAGGTGCAGGTCATTGCACCAGAGCTCGTGTACGACGACCTGGAGGGCGCGGCGCTGGACGTGAAGTGGACTAGCATCACTAGCATGCTGGTGGTGCAAACCCAACTGCTGGTAGCTGAGGTGGCCGCGCTACGCAAGCGCCTGGACATTGTATACCCTAACCCCTAAATCCGGGGACTACGGTCCAGTGCTTGACGGATTTGTGCCCGGTCTCACACGTATCCTGGCCCATAACGCGGATCTTGTACTGGTCAAACGTTGTGAACGCATCGTCGAAAGAAGGGATTTTTATTTATTTTTTTAGACTTGTTGTCGCGGGAGTGCTCGACGGACAGGCATGAATGGTGGGCTCAAAGGCTGTTGTGTGACCCCCCCCATGAATCGGGGCTGGACCATTGTACCCTTTTGGGGGTTGTGGGGTGGATTGGGGTATAAAACGCATCAGTAGTCTAGGGTTTGATTCACAATCTCCTCGCAACCAAACAAAACAACAACAACAACAACAACCAACAACCAACAACCAGCACCAACATGGAGGCCATCCTTGAATCCAATTTTACCTGTGTCATCTGCACCACCGTGACTGTAGATGTCAAACAGTCGTCCTGCTGTGGTGCAACGCTGTGTGCTGCCTGTGTGACCAAGACCAAGAGCAACTCGTGTTGCAAGTGTCGCAATAGGTCGTTCGTCATGTTCAAGAACCGCGCAATGCACGAAGTGCTTGAAACTTGCCGCCGGACATGCACGGAGTGCAAGGTGGAGCTCGACATTATTGCATTCAAGCGCCACCTGTGCCAGGCCCAGATCGCGCAGCTGCCGGCTATTAAGCTCGCACCCGATTACGAGTCCCTGCTGCGTGGAGCCTCGTACAAGTGTACGCTGACCAAGCCACGTGGAGCCCTTGAAGGTGAGCAGATCCTTATCCACCAGGTGTCTGCCACTATTCACGCTGTGCACGATGATGATGTGGTAGTGTATCTGTCGGATGTCGAAAAGTATGTCAAACTGTCCTTACACGCGGCCCATCACCTTGTGGTTGAGCGTCAGGAGGCTGAGAAGAAGGCTGGTGACAACATGCAGCGTGTTCAGAACGCAGAGCTGGAGCTCATGTTTGCTCACAGTGGCGTCGATAGTGAAGACTATGATGATGTTATGTTTTCACCAATACCGGCATCTGCAACACGTGCACCGGCATTCATCGACATTAACAGTGACAGTGAAAGTGATAGTGACGACTCGGAGTTTATGCGCTATTCACCTATACCCGCACCTATACTTACACCAGCCCCAGCACCAGCCCCAGCACGGTGGACAAGTCTCGAGGTTGCTGACATGACTAACCGGGAGAGGCTCATGTACAATTCTGTCCTCAAAGATGACGTGCTGGCAGAGGTGCTTCCGAGACGCAGCCGCCGCACGGGTGTCAAATGGAGACTGGTTTCAATATATCAATGTGGTTCAGATCGTCGACACTACACTGCTCCATTCCGCGCTGACCGTCCACATGTACGAGTACCGTCATCGCGAAATGTCAGGACACGTCGTCAGTTAGTCCTTCGAGACTTGATGTGAAAATAAAATAAAAAATTTAATACAAAGTGTTCTAAGCTCACGTCCTTCATTAGTTTTAGGGTTTATCGAAGAATATGGTCAAGGTGAAAGAAGAAGAAAAAAAAAAAAAGAGCTTAGTTGCCATTTTGAACCCTCATAAATCGGCGCTGAACTATTGTACCTTTTGTCTTATGAAAAAGGGTCAAAAAAAAAAAAAAGAAGAAGGTGATTCAGGCAACACGAGTACTGGCAATACGAGTGTGCAGACGCAAAACACAAACTGCGAGGGTCCCGAGAACAACTATACATACACATGTACATGTATGTACATGTGTATATACACAAATTTGGTCAAACTTTAAAATCGCATGCTTGTATACGTGTCGCATTTTTGAGCGACCCACAGTCTTCACCTTCAAACCCTAAACAAAGAGCAATGGTGAAACGTGCGCTCAACAACGACGATTCAGTGCCCACCAAGCGCGCCCGGCGGGCGTTTCGTCTCGTAGACAGCTGTACGTGCACGCGTCCAGCGTACATTGATCCTCTTCCCGCGCACGCGTACGTGACCATCAAATTCAAGTTCCCGGCGACAACACACCTTGATCCCGTGGTGCGGTACTTTCTACACAACGAAACGCTGGAGGAAGCCCATTTTGCGGTCACGGACTACATAGTGTCTAGTCCCGGTGACTTTGTGCTCGTCGACGCACAGATGAATGAGCTCCCGCTGTCCGGGCAGCTGTTCCGCCACACAATGCCCGGGGGTAGGTACGTGTTCAATGTCCACGAAATATAACGTAGCCAGTCGTAAAAGATCATATTTGGTCTAGAAGACCAAATATGAAAATCCTTGATAGGGATATCCTTCTGGAATATGGTAAAACGTACATATACATATTTAAATAATAATAATAAAATGTGGAGAATAGGCACAACATCTGTTCGGATCGGAAGATACGCCGGCGACGATACCCAGGGCACCAACGCAACCGCTCTGGGCAATCGAGCGGCTGAGACGAAGCAGGGTTCATCGGCGGTAGCAGTTGGTGATGTTGCCGGGCGTCTGGACCAGGGTGTAGCAGCCGTTGCCGTGGGGTACATGGCAGGCAACGGGGGGCAAGGAGGGTCGGCGGTTTCTGTGGGGCCCGAGGCTGGTTACAGCATGCAAGGCGAGTATGCCGTGGCGACGGGCAGCTCAGCGGGCAAGACACACCAGGGTGTGGGTGCAGTTGCTGTGGGCTTTGGCGCCGGAGCAACACTGCAGGGATTGGCAGGGGTGGGGATTGGGTACATGGCGGCCAATGACACACAGGGTGCAAACACAGTTGCTGTGGGCAATGCGGCCGGCATGACCAATCAGGAGCCTGGGTCGGTGGCCATGGGGTTTGCGGCCGGCCAGACGGGCCAGGGGTGACGAGTGTAGCTATCGGCTACGAGGCCGGACAGACGAGCCAGAACGTCAACTCGGTCGCGATTGGGACGGGTGCCGCGTTCGAGCGCCAGGATACGGGTTCTGTGGCGATTGGGAGCTCGGCCGGGCGAACGTCGCAGGGTGAGCTCTGTATAGCCATTGGCCGCGACGCCGGTAGGACGGGCCAGGGAATCCATAGTGTGGCCGTGGGAGCGGATACCGGGTCAATTAATCAAGGCGCCGATGCAACAGCGCTGGGACCACACGCTGGAATGACTGACCAGGGGGCGTTTGCGGTAGCGGTTGGCAAAGACACTGCGCAAAACAAGCAGGGGGAGTCGGCTGTAGCCATCGGAGATGAGGCCGGAAACGATCGTCAGGGGGCGTCGGCCGTTGGGGTGGGGAATGGGGCCGGACACGATCTGCAGGGCGTGGACGCTGTGGCTGTGGGACACAGTGCTGGGCGCGACACGCAGGGTACACGGGCGGTTGGCATGGGGTTCCAGGCTGGCTACAAGAGTCAGGGGACGTCGGCGGTTGCGGTGGGCGATGACTCGGGGTACACGGAACAGGGCGAGTACAGTGTGGCCGCTGGGTTCCAGGCTGGCTATGAGAACCAGGGGATCAGCAGTGTAGCGCTCGGTAACAACGCCGGCCGCGGTACGCAGGGTACGGGTTCAGTCGCCATTGGCTACGAGTCTGGTTTTGCACTCCAGGGTAACAATGCGATTGCCATTGGCACGGGTGCTGGAACCAACACACAGGGTGCCTTCTCGGTTGCAGTTGGTCCCGACTGTGGTCTCACCAATCAAGGTGCCGGATGTACAGGTGCAGGTTATAAAGCGGGAAATACAAACCAAGGGCAATGGGGGACCGCGTTGGGAATGCAGGCCGGAGAAACAGACCAAGGAGAACGCAGCGTGGCGATTGGCTTTGCAGCTGGTATGACATCGCAAGGATACGGTTCTGTAGGTCTCGGAGATGGTGCCGGAGGACAATATCAGGGTCAAGACGCAGTTGCGATAGGTCGCGTGTCGGGTACAAACAATCAGGGTACACATGGTGTAAGTATAGGGTTTAGTGCAGGGACCTTTGACCAGGGTGAAAGTGCAGTCGCCGTCGGTACTCTCACCGGAAACATAGACCAAGGTGTAAATGCCGTGGCTATTGGAACGCGGGCGGGCTCCAGTCGACAGGGTACTCACGCCGTAGCATTGGGGTACGAAGCGGGGTTGAATAACCAGGCCGACTACAGCATCGCCATCAATGCAACGGGTACCACGCTAACCAGCCCGACCACTGGGTCGTGTGTGGTCAAGCCGATCCGCAACCTCGCGGGCCCAAACGCGCTGATGTACAACCCCATCAATGGTGAGATTACGTACGCAACGTCCAGTTTGGACACCAGGGAGAATGTCCGCAATCTTAGCCGCGACGTGGCGCCGCTATTGGCGAGTCTGGTGGTTAAGGAGTTCAACTACAAGAATAAGACCAAGTACTCGCGACTGCGCGATGACACTGGGGATGGTGCAAAGGACGTTTTGGCGTTCGACGACTGGGTGGCGACCAGCTACAACAACCGCCCGGACACGGTTGCAGAGCCGACGACAGCAACAACGGTGGGTCTCGAACGAGACTTTGTCCGAGCATCCGAAACCCCAACGACCGCGACACTGAAAAACATGTACGCAAGGTATGTCGAGAGTGCAACCGAGGCCAAGTGTGAGATTGTGGACAAGGAGGAGACGCACTTTGGGTTTATCGCGGAAGAGGTACAAGCTATTGCGCCTGAACTTGTGTACGACGATCTAGATGGCAAGGCAATGGACATTAAGTGGAACAATGTCACGGCCATGCTTGTGAAACAGAACCAGCTACTCTCGACGCAGGTGGACGCGCTCGTCGAAGAAAACCGGCTACTGAGTGAACGGGTGACGGCACTGGAAATTACAAGCGCCAAAAACATTTGAGCGGTGCTTTTTCGTTCGAGCAAGACACGACGTCAGTTGGTCCCTCAAGACTTTAAAAAAAAAAAAATCGGTGAAAAAAGAAGGTACTTTTGGAAATGGGAAAAAAAGAAGGCGATTTTCGGTTTGGTGAATTTTTATGGTAAATATGGCAAAAAAAACAGTGTATTTGGCACGACCAAGGGAAAGTCACCGGTATCCAAACACCCGGAGGAAAGCGCCTCGACAACATCGACAGTGTCCCAGGGATCTTCGGCCAGCCTGGACAAGAAGAGGTCGCAATCTACACACGAGTCCGCGTCCAGACGGAAATACTCAAAGCCCAAGCTGCCCCGATCCCACGGAGACCAGTGTCTGCCGCGCGAAGGACGGACAAAGACGGGACTGCCACCATACATTGCACGCACGTGCATTGGGAGCAAGAAGATGGGGGTCAACGGCAAGATGTATGTTGCCGTCGAAAGGTCGACACGGGTGGTTTGGTGTGACGCGGAAATATACAACTCAAACGGCGACGTGCTCGGGTATCGATTCAAGGATGATGAGTGGTAGTTAAACCCTAAACCCCAATTAATAAAGAAAACCCTAAAACTGAAACTCTGATTATAGTATTTAAATCCTAAAACCCTAACGAGTCCACATGGCGACAACGGCATTGTGATCGCTGATCCGCGGGCCGATCGCATCAACGCAGCAGGTCACATCGGGACTCAACGGTGCCCTCTGGTAGATCCAGTCTACCGTGCCCCCGTACACGGACGTCTGGTACGGCGGCGCGGTGGGATTGCACGCCCGGTAGCCCCACTGCTGGAGCCGTGTGTGGACATCGCCATAGTAGGAGCGGAACGCGACCCTGGTGGATTGCGGCAGGCTGGTGTAGCCGGACACGAGCGCCTGGCCGACACGGTCCGCGTGCTGTACGGTGTCGGCGTTAAAGTCGCCGACTATGAGGTCGGGCTCGTACTGGGAAACTATATTATGGATCTCGCGGGACTTGGCGTCGACGTAGCGATCAAAGCCGCGGTCGTCAAAGCGCCCGCCGGTAAGGTGCGTATTTGCGATACGGCGGCCGTTGTACTGGACGACGACAGCGGAGCGATCCACGGAACCAAACTTTGTGGGGAGCACGCCGAGCAGCCGACTAGCCCCCGTATTGTGGACAAAGGTTGTGTTCCCGAGGTAGTTGGTACCATAGCGCTCGGCGCGAGCGGTGTGGGCGGTGTAGCCGGCGAGCTGGAGGTGGGAGTCGCCGCTGTGGGTGACAATGTTCTCCTGGACGGCAATGACGTCGAGGTGACCGACCTGAGCAATAGTCTCGTCGATGAAGCGCGCGACGGCGGAGGGGGGCGAGCTCTCGAAGGCCTGGACGTTGAAGGTCATGAGGCTGAAGGGCGACATTCTACTCTTTTTGTCTTTGTTTTTGGTGTGTGTGTGTGTGTGTGTGTGTTCAATATTCATGTGTTTTGAAAAGAGACATGTTTCAGAAATTTGATTTTTGAAGCCAAGTTTTTGGGCCAAGTTTTTGAAGCGTGATTTTTGAAATTTGAATTTTGAAATTTGAATTTTATAGTCTAGTTTTTGGGCCAAGTTTTTGAAGCGTGAACGTTAAACACTTACGCGAGATCCGTGTACGTATCATTACTGTTAGCTTTGCAGCCCAACAGGTTAGGCTGCAAAGCTAACTGGGGCGAACCCCGTAATGACACAGAACCACGCGCGCGACTTTATTGATTCGAATTATTTCTTGATACATTACATAGTGCATCACAGCACCATTAAGATCTCTATGTACTAACCTATGGCACCCTATGCAAGTAAACTTCTTTGCACACCCTATATCCTTATGATACGTCCC
The DNA here is from genome assembly GCA_001586965.3 of Sphaeroforma sirkka. Classification (NCBI taxonomy): domain Eukaryota; class Ichthyosporea; order Ichthyophonida; genus Sphaeroforma; species Sphaeroforma sirkka. The sequence continues at coordinate 69,932 of LUCW03000005.1, read as the reverse complement.
ACAGCATGCCGTGATCGATGTCGTGTACGCCTCGGTGCTGAGAATGCTCAACCTAGTCGTCGAGTTCGGTGATTGACTCTGCCTCTTCAGCTTGACCATACACTCCCCAAGACACAGGCCCCTGAATCTGCGTCGTGTCTTGGTGCTCAACCCAGAACCAGACTGCGACTTGACCAGGGTCTCAGCGGTTACAAAACACTCAAACATGTTCGTTATCACCAGTATCCAGCACTCGTGAAACCGGCGGATCATCGCTTGCTTCTTCTTCTCCGCGTGTCTGCATGCATCCCTGGCCATGGCCACGGCTTCTGCGCTGGCCCCGTCATTCTCCAGCCTGTCCAGTATAGACCTGCGCTTTCGGATCTCCTTATCGACAGTGTCGTCCATGTACCCAGCCAGACCAGCTCCAAGTTCGATCATACGCATATTGCTAGGATCGTAGATCGTGAATGCACACGATCCTCCCATGTCAGCAGCCCCTGTGCAGCGGAGTATCTCGGTTGGCTCACCCCAATGTGTCACTCGGACAAACCGCTCCGCCCAGCCTCCTTTAGGGAATGGAATCCGCCTTCGGCTGGCATCGGGGAAATCCGTCAGTTCCAGCTTGCGCCTCACGTTGCCTCGGTGGACATACTCTGTGGCCTTTAGTGTTGCTGGGGTGGCGTCGCTGTTGTACTTGGGCGTCTTAGAGTCGGGATCCGGGGTGGCGTCGCTGTTGCACTTGAGCTTCTCATACTTCCACACCAGTGTCAGGCGAACCTCCTCCAGTGGCCTCAGGCGATCAAACATGATGCACCCCGAGGCGACAATGGCCCTGTAGCCGCGGGTGGGCTGGGGCACCTTTAGATGACGAATCTTCAGCTTGTAGCGTTGTTTGGCGTGTCTAACAACAAGCCATCGGATTGTGTGACGAGCGTCGGTCCCACCATGCGGCAAGCTGTATATCAAGTTCCAGTTGCGATCGTAGAGCTCAACGTTGCTATCGCCAAGAATCGACCTGAGTGTCACCGGGTTCATGGTGTTGTTCGGAGTCAATGGCATCTTGATGAACCTAGGTGCCAAGGGCTGGGATGAGGGTGGCCGGTCCAGGTTGTTGTTGGTTATATACGACGAGTAGGCGTTCCGCTCACGGGCCAGTGACTCGCCTTTACCCATGGCTTTATCGAGCATCTTCTTGACAGTCGGATACTTCCTCTCAATGGTGTCGATCAGCGGCCTGGTCCGGTCCTTGGGTGCATAGTTGAAAGTCTCCACGAGCGTCCGGCGGTCGCGTTTGCGCTGTGACAGGTACGTCCATGTACGTTCCCAGAAGACCTTGGCAAATTGCAGAGTAACGGCGGGGTTCGGGTGCTTGCACTTGTCGGCGGCAGCAGTACCCTCCGGGCTACTGGCATCGTCCGCTGGGCAGTCAAACCTTTCATACTTGACGCCGTTGAGCTCCAGTGGCTTTACAAGACCGGCCTTGAGCTTGCTGACCGCCCACCTGTCGTAGGGGTTCCAATCCTGGTCTCGTGCCCACGACCTGGCATCGTCCAACGAGATTTCCTGTGGGCTATTTAGCCACGAAAACCGGACAGTGGGGGGGTCAAGACTGTAGTCATACTGGAACTTGTCGTTGACACGGAATGACTCCTTGGACTCGAGGATGTTCTCAAAATACTTCTCGGCACCCAGCTTAAAGTTCCTCTTGGTTATACGATGGTCCAGTCCATACTTGGCACAGTACGCCACAAGGGTCAGCATCTCGCTTTGCGATTCCCCGGTCAACCGGCTACAGGATGTCACGGTGATCTTGTCCGGGCTCTTCTGTATGACGCATTTGTACTCGGACAACAGCAGCGACCTGAAACTACTCCGATCGCTCGACGAATCTGGTACAAGAGTACGGTAGGGGTAGAACGAAGATATCTGAGAAATGGCACACGGACAGAAACTAAGTACCAAACCCAAATACTTATATAACGCAAAAAGGAAAGAAAAATACAGATAACTTACAGGGTGTTTTCCAGCTCTTGGGTAGCTTGTGTTTGACGAGCTCGGTGTCGATCATAACTCTCTCTCGGGTTTTGGGGTCAAGGTAAGAAAGTTGTGATGTCCTGGGTATCATCTCGCACTTGATGGGGTCATCCTGGTATGAGATCATCTTGCACTCGAACTTGTCCACAACGTCCTCGGGTCGATTCGGTCCATCACCAACGGCTGCCCCGGTTCGACATAAGAGCTCCTCGTCTGTCCACGGCATCCCACCGTCAATTGAAAGCTGGCGATTCCGCGTGTCGTAGTTCACCCTGGATGCCTCGCGGGTCCTCTTCCGATTCTTGACGGGTGCACTAGTCTCCGGTGTACCAGTTAGATCCCGGATCGCGTCCAGCACCTTGCGTGGGGTCCACTCGGCATCCACAGGGCTAAGACCAAATCGGCTGACGACAGTATCAACCAACCTCTGCTCGACCCCCGGGTAGTCCTCGACATTGTCAAACTTGTCACCGATAAAGGTCAGCAGTTGCGGACCAAAGTGTTTGCGCCCAAAATCTATCACCATCTGGGGTGGGAAGATATCAGTAGCGTCCAGTGCCTCGGCCACCTTGCATCTGTACAAGTGTAAATGTGTACTCCCACACTCCGACTCGTCGTGGCTCGGCGGCATAAAGAGTTCCCTGACAACCTCCTGGGCTCGTTGGTCGAAGCTGGACCGCACGTTGCTGACAATGGAATCCTCGGCCGCCTGGAAAGCTAGAGCGCGCCTGTAGAACATGTCGATCTTGCACCGGCACGCATCGGCCATCGCGTCGGCCCGCGTAAGCTTGGAGTGACCATCCGCAGTTGCGCCAGCAGAGCACGGGACCTCATCAGAGCAAGGCGGCGGGACGACTATAGGGGCGAAGAACGTCTTGACGCTTTTGTCTACATTTGGACCATAGACCTTGATCGAGACGGGAGCGCTTTTATTCTTGATGGTGTCTGGTAGACACGTGCCGTCAGTGGGCACACTTCGAACCGGCAGTCGACCAGCAGGGGCAGTTGGTTCCCGGAACGAAAACTTGTTGCGATGCACAGCTGGACCGCGCTCACCCGGTTCGACGAAATCCTGCTTGAACGAAGTCCGGACCCTGTACCTGGTAGTATACATCATCGCGCGGCGGATAACCAATGGGAGAAAGGTGACACCGTGGCTAGCGTGGGATCTCCGGGGTGAACAGGCTCTCTCAATGTGTAACCACTGGTCCTCTGGAGCATACTGGCAAGCATCCGATGGCGAGACGAACAGTGGCGCATCGGAATTTCCAGCTGGCTCGACGTCGATATGGAGGAAGGACCTGGAGTAGTACCACGACTTCGGAGCAGAACATCGGAACCTAATTAGGTTTGGGGACCGGCGCTTGGCATCAATACCGAGCAGTTCTTGGGCCATCTCGAAAGTATCCGGGTAGAATGCATACGCAGAGTCGCCTGTAGACGTAAACAAAGCGGGGTGGTGGCCGTCGCGGTTTGTAACCATCCCAACCCGCCTTGACCCCGACGAGTGTAGTAAGTGGTATTCCAAGTAAGCAACGTTACTGGAAAACCCGGTATTGTGATAACGATCACCCTCGATATCGACAGCGGAGTTGGGGTCCGTCAGTGACTGCTGGGCACGTTGGTGGTAGAGACATCTTTTTTGGGTGGTCTTATCTGGGCTGGGAACCAAGAACAGTGCCTCGGGCTTGGTGGAGCTCCTGCCCTTGTACGTTTTCATGACCTTGGCGTAGAGGATATTACAGATCCGTTGAACGACAAGTGTTTCAACGTACTCGCGGTCGAGTTCGGCAACAAAGGCGGGGTCCGGTAGCATCACAAGGTTCTCCAAAAGCACAAGAGGTATCCTCGGGTGGCCAGGTAGCACATCAGTCTCCATCTCACGTCTGTCGGGCAAAACCGGAACCGGGGTAATGGCGCAAATCACTTTGGCTGCAGCACTGTTAAACTTGGCCATCTTACGATCCGGTAGAGTTCCTGGGTCACCATCAGTCTCAGATCGATGTCCACTCGGTGCTTTCCAGCGATCTCTTTGAAGTTGTGTTCCCAACATGTTGAATTCACAATCAAACAGTGGTAATGAATAAAATGTACTTGAAGCAACTGCTTTTATACTAATTTTTGGATCAATTTTCAATATTTGTTATACGCTCAACCAATGAAAACTGAATATGATATATTTTCGAACCGATAGTGCCATTCGAAATGTAATTTCGATTTTTAGTACTGAAACTAGTACAAATACTCTGAAATGTTGGAAATTAAATTTTGTATTAAAATACCCTGTAAGATTGGTACAAATACTCCGGAGGGATGTGAATTGTAGGTTTTATATTCAATTTTTGGACCATTTTTCAATATTTGTTATACGCTCAACCAATGAAAACTGAATATGACATATTTTCGAACCGATAGTGCCATTCGAAATGTAATTTCGATTTTAGTAATGAAACTAGTACAAATACTCTGAAATGTTGGAAATTAAATTTTGTATTAAAATACCCTGTAAGATTGGTACAAATACTCCGGGGGGATGTGAATTGTAGGTTTTATATTTAAACATGTCTAATCTCAACGATTCAGGCTCGACACATGGACCACCGATGTTGGAAATTAAATTTTGTATTAAAATACCCGGTAAGATTGGTACAAATACTCCGGAGGGATGTGAATTGTAGGTTTTATATTTAATCATATATAATCTCAATGATCCAGGGTCGACACGTGGACCTCCAATGTGGTTTTTATTTCAAATTGTTTATACCGATCTTATTTGGACTTAACTGAAAGTGTGTACGAAAAACATTAGGGACCAAGCGACTATGTATGTTGTGTGTTTTACGATTTTGATTGGTCGGTCTAATCCGCGAGCTACATAGAAGCTGAAGTACACAACTGTCGTTATTGAAAACTTTATCTGATTTATTCGCTGGGGAATATTCTCGAACGATGTCGGCTACAGCCGAAAACACATTATCGCGTGACCACATGGACAAACCTACATTGGCACGCGACAAATTATCCATAAGGTGGGAGATTGAGATTTCCTTATTCATACCATCCAATGTTTTGCGTCGAAAATTACGGATTCCCAAGGTTTGCTTGAGATGACGAAAGTATGTTTCGACACGCCATCTCTGGTAATATATTGCAGCAAGTTGAGTCTCGGATAAAATTGGTAGATTTGTAACCACTCTATAGGTCTTGTCGTCAATAGTGTACACGGCGATCTTCTGAACTGATTTTGCAAAATTACGTTGGGTTTTTTTAACCCGAAATACATAAAACGAACCACTGTCGTGTATATGTTGGGCTAATTGAGCGGAATAGTAACCGCGGTCAAAAACATACATATCACCAGATGATACGAATCTTGAGATGAACGCAGAACGTTCATTATGCGACGAAAATACGCGCGAATCTACATTAAGTTCATTGTTACAATCATAAATGGTACTGACAAGGGCATGTGGGTGAGTTTTTCCACCACGGGAAATGGCAAATGAATGTTTGAGTCGTGGCCCAAGTCTGACAAATGATCCGTCGACGGCGAATGTTCGCATGACGGCTCGATGTTGGGGTATTGGTTGTGAATTTTGAACTATGCGATTAATTACGTTGAGTGGGATTCGATTCATTGCATTAGACATCGAAACATGTGAAGCTGAATGTTTTGATATCCGCAGGGCAGTTCGAACGCCAACATTCAGAATTTTTGTTATCGCGTAGTGTATAACAACATCGAATGTTGAAATTATGCGTTTACGCTGTATCCAAAGTTTATCTAGTGAATCACATATTTTTTTTAATTCTTCGAGTGAATTCATTTTTCAAATCTGACGACAACATCCTTTAAAAGATTGTGTACGTATACGAGTCGACAATCGGCGGCTGCGGCTGCGGCTGGCGGAGTTTGGGCGCAGCGCGCTGCGGCGCTGGACGTTCAAGATCAATGTCCCTCGCCCGTAGCACCCTCGGGGAGCGCGGTGGCGTCGCCGTGTGCACGGACGAGTACGGGGGGGGTCGCGGGGACCTGAACGCGTCGAGCTCAGTGTATGTGCCGTCCGTGTCCAGCCACTCTGGGCGGCTCCTGGTGTTTTGCTTCATGACCACGGCCTCGACTGTGTACATGACCGTGCTGGGGCCGACCTTGGCGCTCTTTAGCACTCTCAGGAGGATCGGGCGTGGCGCGGTGCTGGTCTGCAGGGTGACCATGAGCGAGCTGCGCCCGCTGCTCTGGGTCTCGAGGTCACGCGCCACCGCCCACGGTACCGTGACAATGTCGGGGTAAGTGAACACCCCCGTGACACAGTGCGCGGTGTGCGAGTTCCGCACACACACCTCCAGAGGGTCGGTTATGTGGAGGGCATGTGTGGTACTCCGGGCACACAGCGCCTTCTGGATTGTCAGCGGGACCAGGGTCTTGCCGTGGCACAGGTACAGGCTTTGATTCTTTTCACACAGTGTCGCCCCCCCGACAATGAGCGTGGACGGCGAGACAAACAGGTAGTCGAAGCCGCCGGGGGCGGGGGCGGGGGTTGCGCCTGGGCTTGGGCTTGGGCTTGGGTTCGGCTCGGAGGCCTTGGGCTTGGAGTGGTGTCGCCTTATGCCCATGAACGCCATTTTATTATAATGTTTGATTTTAGCTAAAAAAAAGATGCGAGGAGCAAAAATGGTTGATGTAACGGATGACATGCCCTTTGAACAGGCCTACATGCCCTTTGAACAGGCCTACATGCCCTTTGAACAGGCCTACATGCCCTTAGGACAACGGTTTGGGTTTAGGGTTTTTTTACGACAATGAGCGTGGACGGCGAGACAAACAGGTAGTCGAAGCCGCCGGGGCTTGGGCTCGGAGCGGTGTCTTCTTATACCCATGAACGCCCAATCCTGTTTGATTTTAAAATGTTTGAAAATTGAAACTGACGAGATGCAAGGAGCAACAAAACAAAGCAAAACAAACAAAACAAAAAAACAAACAAAAGCAAAACAAACAAAGCAAAAAAAAAGCAAAATGGTTGGATACGTCGACGTAACGAATGACATGCCCGTCCCTGGTGCGTTTGGCGACCAACTGGCCCTGCTGGGCGACTCGGAGGACGAGTCCCTCTACACGGGATTGCCGCGCAATCCAAGCAGTGTCGCCTTGCGCATACTGGACCACTGGCTGGACATGCAGGTGCTGGACGATACGTGGTTCGCAAGCCAGTTCCACGGCCACTGGAACGGCCTCAACCGGGACGGGCAGCTGGGGGTGTTTGGGATCATCGACAAAGACATCTTGTACGCGTTGATCGAGTACAAGATCATCTGCCAGCCCAACGACTGGCTCATGTGCATGGGTGGTGTGAAGTACAACATGCGGATAGCGCTCTTTTCCGGTAGACGAGAGCAGTGGGAGGTGTTCATCCGGAAGCCGGATAACATTGAGTTCTGGACATACTTTGACCCCCACATCCGCGAGCGCAAGAAGACGCGCGAGCTCAGTTTCATGGAACATTATGCAAGTGACGCACTTGTCCGGGCGAAAGGGGGCGAAATAGCGCGCAAATGCCGGCCAGTGTATGAGGGTATAATGGCCAACTTCAAGCACGTCGTGGCGGCCAAGCAGATTGAGCGCTACCTGAGGACGTTTCACGCGTGTGTGTGTGCCCAAAGACGCCGCCCGGAGCCACTGGTACACAAGAGCCGGAGGGAGAAGGCTCTGCTGCATCGCCGCGCCACGGTGGCCAAGGCCGAGGTGCAGATTCTCAAGTGCATCGAGGAGGACCGCGAGGTGCCCTGGGAGATCTATCACTTGTGGGAGAGCTATTTCCGGCTCGACAAGAAGGATTATAGAACTTACCCTGGCAAATAATAAATACAACTGTTTGGGTTTAGGGTTTTTTATTTAGCATATTAATTTTTTTTTTTCACTGCGCCAGGTTTCCTCAAGTGAGGTGTTTGCGTAGACCGTCTCGAGCAACGCCAGGTGGTTGATCCCAGTGGCCACCTCGACCGCCTCCGAGGTCTCGCAAAAGTTGCGAATCAGGCTCGTGGCCAGGAAGCGCTTCGCCAACAGGACCCGCTTCTTGAGGCGGGGGCTGCGGATCGACCCCAGCAGCACGAGAGCAGTGAACGCGTGCCGGGCGAGGAGATTCGTGTTGTCCACCAGCAGCCGGACCAGGACCATAATCTCATAGTCTGACATGAGCGGCGGCACCTCTTGGCCCGCAAGCGACTCGAACCGCATGCCGAGGTCGATGATAATGTCGCGCTCGGCGGCTTGGCCCACGTCCAGGGTGAGGGACGGGGTTTGCCGCACGAGCTCGTCCAGCTCGTGCCAGCGCTTTGCACACACCTCTCCGCTCCTAAGGAACTCGTCCAGCTGGTTCATCGCACACGGCCAGCAGGCCTCACGGGCATTTTTCCGCGGCTTCAGCACCGGCGGCTGCTTGCTGAACACCTTTCCGGTCCACATGTACACCCGCCGCGCCTCGGCCTCGAGATTCATGCCGATGATGATGGCAATGTCCTCGGCGAGCTCGCTGGCCACCTCCGCCAGGGGGCCCGGGCGCAGGCTGTTGAGCAGCGCAAACGTCTTGCACAGGGACCCGGGGCTGAACTTTCGCGCGTCCGCCAGCACAATGCGCGCAAGCACCACCTTCTTGTAGGGCGACACGTCCCCTCCCGTCCGCCGCCAGGGTCGATGCGATGGCGGCGCTGACCTCGTCGAGATGCAGGTCGCAGATTACAAACTCCTCGTCGTCGTCTTCGTCCATGAGTGCGTGGATGTCGCGCCACTCGCTGTTGTGGGGTCCCGGGGATTGCACGTTGAGCTGGTCGACGGTGACCACCACGACTAGGCTGGAGTGTTCGGACATTGTTAGTGTTAGTGTTAACTTTGTAAGTGTTGGAATGAAAGACAACTGGGGACCGGGTCATCCCTTAAATACACAAACCCCCACACATATACATATACACATATACATATACATATATATATATCAGGGTCTCATCATTCAGGCGTGTGTGGTGAGGGAGCTTTATTTTTTTTTTTGCTGCGCCAGACTTGCTCAAGCAAAGTGTTTGCGTAGACTGGTCTCGATCAACGCCAGGTGGTTGATCCCAGTGGCCACCTGAACGACCTCCGCAGTCTCCACCAAGTTGTGGATCAGGCTCGTGGCCAGGAAGCGCTTGGCCAACACCACTCTCTTCTTGAGGTGCGGGCTGCGGATGGCGCCGAGCAGCAGCATGGCCGCGAACGCGTGCCGGGCCAGGAGGTTGATGTTGTCTACCAGCAGGCGGACCAGGACCATGATCTCATAGTCAGAAACGAGCGGCGGCACCGGCTTGCCAGCAAGCGACTCGAATCGCATGCCGAGGTCGAGGACGATGCAGCGCTCAACGCTGTCGCCTTCGTCCAGGACGAGCGACGGCGTTTGTTGGACCAGCCTGTCCAGCTTGTACCAGCGCTTGGCACAGACCTCCTCGTCCCTGAGGAACTCGAAAAGTCTGTTCATCACACACGACCAACAGGCCTTGGTGGCGTTTTCCCGTGGCTTCAGCACCGGCGGCGGCCCACAAAAGACCTTCTCGGTCCACAGACGCACACACATGGCCTCAACTTTCAGATTCGTGCCAATGGTGGCGGCAATGTTCTCTGCAATCTTGCCGGCCAGCTTAGGGCGCAGGCTGTTGAGTAGCGCAAACGTCTTGCCCAGGGTGCCGGGGCTGAAGTTGCGTGCGCTGGCCGCGACGATGCGCGCAAGCACCACCTTCTTGTACGGTGACACACCCTTGCCGTCGACCGGGGATGAGATGATGGCGGCGCCGATCTCGTCAATATCCGTTTCGTCGTCGCACACGCCATCCTTCTTGTCCTCGTCCATGAGATCATTGATGGCCCGCCACTCCCTGTTGTGGGACCCTGGGGATTGCACGTTCAGCTGGTCGATGGTTGCAAGGACTGCGTTTTTCATACTGTCACTCTACTCGTAGATGCGAGAATGGCGAAAAACCAGGGAAACACTCGCCCTAAATACTTTTATTTATTTCATCATTCAGGTGTGTGTGTGTGTGTGTGGTGAGTCACAGAAGAAAAAAAAAAAGAAAAATAGGTTATATAAAAGACGAAATATCGTCCAGTGAAATCATTATTCTGCATTTGAGAAAAGAACAACATGTATTCGCCTCTAACAATTCTTTCCGTGGCCCTGGTGCTGGGCCATGGTGTAGCCAAGCCCCAGTCTGTGGACGTGGGTCTGGGCTGGGGCTCGGACGTGGACCTGGACTCCGACTTGGACCTGGACCTGTGGCCGGTGCCCGAGGCTTCGGACGAGTATGTGCACCCTGGACCCAAGGCATCAGACGAGTATGTGCACGCTGTGCCCGTAGTCAATGCTCGGTCCGTGGACCTGGACCTGGACCTGGACCTGGACCTGGACCTGGACCTGTGGCCGGTGCCCGAGGCTTCGGACGAGTACGCGGACCCTGTTCCCGATGCCGCGGTGGATGACGATGCGTGCGACGCCATCCTCGAAATCACCATGGCCGCACACGGGCCGGCCAGCACCTACTACGACGAACTCATGCAGCAGATGGCCGCGAGCATTGCCAGCCACCACGCCTCCGTGGCGTTGTCCCCCGGGGCCAAGGCGAAAACCGCCGGTGCCACGGCAGGCTCGCTGGCGGTCCATGTGCAGCCGCGGTTCGTCCACAGCGTGATGAGCAGCATCAACGCGTTTGTCAAGACCAATGCGACACTTGTCGAGACGTCCGTGACCATTGTCACCACCTCCGGTGCCGTTGTCCACCGTCCCGAGCCGAGCACGGGGCCCCTCGACAGCGTCGCCGAGGCCGGGTACGACATTGTGACGCGACACTGCCACGTGAGGTGCGGAGACGACACGGGCTACCTGGACATTGTGGATGGCGTCGTGCAGGTGGTGACGCGTCGCCCGCCGCGCTGGGCGCTCGAGTATACAGAGGAGGGCGTGTTTAGGATGCGCCGCGGGCTGTACTACGCGGTCCCGGCCAGTGCGGCGCACGGCTGCCCGCTCAGCTACAGTGTGCTTCTGACAACCGACAGGCGCGGCAGCGAGTTTGTGCACACCGAGGACGGGTTCCTGACCAACGTGGACACGGACAAGAGCATTGTACACTATGCGGGCACGGACGTGTTGATGCTCGTGTTGATTGACCGCTTCCAGTTGCACGACGGGCAGACGTGGGAGCTGGTGGACTGCGTGGACAAGTGAGCGACTGAATGAAGAAATTGTATGTAGTGTAGTGTAGTGTGGGAAAAAAAAAAACAATAAAAAAATATATATATAAAAAAAAAATTCACGTCTGCATCACGGCCGCAACAGCGCTGTCCCAGTTGGGGTCCTCGCGCTGCTGGTTGGCAAACACGTACTGTATATTGTACTGCTTGACGCGGTCAAGGAGCGAGGCCTCGCCGAACGGTGTCTTCATCGAATCCGGAAACTCGCCGCCGCTGGGCTGGGTCTTGTTGCGCTCGGCAAAGTTGAGCTGCTTGTAGTACGTGTCCTGGCTGCTGCTGCCCTTGGCCGTGAGCGAGTCGTTGAACACGCCGTACCGCAGATCGTCGAGCGGCAGCCCGCTGAGCGCGCCGTCGATGCTGAACGAAAACGTCAGGCACTTGAACAGGCCGGCCAGGTGGTCCACAAACTTGGCCTGGTACTCTTTCGAGGGGTAGTTGACCCCGTGCTGGAGGTGGTCCTTGCCGTCGTGGTACAGATGGCTCTCGCTCCAGAAGCCCCACCCGGCCTGCAGGAACGCGATGCGCGTGTCCTTGTCGAACTTGGCCGCGAACGCCGTGAAGAAGTCGAGCTCAAACTGCTGCACGTCGGCCGATGACCAGTCCACACCCACAAACCCGTCCACCGTTACCTTGTTCGGCTGGCTGACGTACGAGGGCAGCAGGGACTTGTTGTCGTCGCCACTGTTGGTGCCGCTCTGGTCCTGGATACGCACGACCATCGGACGGCCGCGTGAATGGGCACCGGCCAGGTCCTCTTCAAGCGTGGACCAGTCGTACTCGCCCCGGGTGGTGGGGCTGCTGAGCTCGGCCATGGTGTAGTACCGCCACTCAAAGCCCGCGTTGAGGCCCTTGGCCTCCTGGCCGGCGTACACACCAAGCCCGATGCGGGGCATGCGGCGCTTGCTGACGCACGCCCGGGAGGTCAGGGCACCGCCGCTGGAGGACGACTCGGCGACGGCGGCGGCGTTGGGCTCGGTGCTAGTGGGGGTGGCGCTGGACCTGGACCTGAGGATGGCGATGGTCGCGACGATGCCGGCAAGGACGAGGACGAAAACAAACGCCAAAACAATTAGGAGCATGACGGGTACTTTATCTCTAGTGATGTTTTTCACAAAAGAAAATAGGAAAGTTTTTTTTTGCTTTGTGAAAAAGAACTAGACCACGCCGCGAACGAAAAAAAATGACAGCTCCTTTAGCCACACTGGACTGGTCCAAGGGCGTGGAGTCGCAGTTTGACGAACATGACATCAAAAAGATGGAGACAAACTACCACGACGGCTTTGATCACTTTGAGGCGGTCGAGGACCCCGATATCGGGCAGACCGTGCTGCGCGTCGTGCTGCACAAGGAGGACAAGGACTCGGACACCACCAAGAACCGCAACGAGTGGAACGCAAACGACGAAAGCCAGTTCCGGTTCCCGGTCAACACGATACGCACAGTGCAGTACTGGTACAAGATCGAGCACATTAGTTACTTTGGTTCAGGGTTCTACCACATATTTCAGATCAAGATAAAAAGCAATTCGCCATTGTGTTGTGTGAGTATCAAAGACGGCCAATTATCGGCAAATCCGGGCGATTTTGACCATGGCCCCAAGCTGTTTGAGGATAGAATTAATTTTGGCACGTACGAGGATCTCGTCGGACAGTGGGTGTGCATAACGATAGCGACCAAGAACACGCCGGACGGGTACCTCAAGATCCAGTTCCGCGACACGGTGGGCACGGTGATCCGGGACTTTGAAAAGTTCGATATACCAATGAACGACGAGGCGTACGGGGAGAGCGGACGAATACGGATGGGGCTGTACCGCAAACGCGACGACGGGTTCAAGGACGACGACACACACAGTGTTTTGATCGCCAACATGAGCATGTACGACACGGACCTTATTGAGAGCGGGTACTATGTGCCGTTCGGCGGGGCGGGCGGGGCGGCGGCGAAGACGTGCGCGTGCCGGGCCCTGTCGCGGGAACGGGCCGTGCGCGCTGCGAAGGCGGTGCCGGAGATGTACGCGAGGGCGCAGCGGGTGGTTCGCGTGGCAAAGGTCACTATACTGATTGTGGTGCTGGCACTCTGCACGGCTGCGTACTGGACCTACGTGCAGTACCGGAAGCGGAAGACTGCCGGGCGCAGCTAGGCTTTGACTCAGTCTCTGGCTTCCAGCGCCGCAATTCGCGCCTCCCACTGGGCGTTCATTTCCACCAGCTCCCGCCGTGTGTCGACCAGCTCCGCGGCCATCACCTGGTACTGCTTCACGAGCATGGTCGTCACACTGTTCCACTTGATATCGACCGCCGCACCACCAAGGTCGTCGTACACGAGCTCCGGCATGACGCCCTGGACCTCCTCGGCAATGAACCCAAAGTGCGTCTCCTCCTTGTCGACCACCTTGTTCGCCATTTCGGCGCGATACACGTCGTACTCTGCTTCCAGGGCACCATCGTCTACATGCGAATCTCCACTGTGCCCCGCCTGTTCAAGCCACTCCTCGTACACTAGAACGCGCGCGTTGTACGTATTCTTGTTCTTGTAGTTGAATTCCTTGACCACCAGTTTCTGCAGTGCAGGCCCCGCGTCCCGTGTAAACACGACCACATTCTCCTTTGTCGCCAGACTCGACGAAGAGTACGAGATCTCCCCCGTGGTGGGGTTGTACGTCAGCGCGTTGGGCCCCGCGGCGTTTCGGATCGGCTTGACGAAAAGGCCCGTACTCGCAGCGTTCAGTGCCGCCCCCGATGCGTTTAGGATAATGCTACGCCCAGCCTGGGTCGTGGTGCCAGCCATATTCCCGATCGCTATGGCATTTTCGCCTTGATCCTTATTCCCGGCCGACGACCCCAGGGCAATTGAGTAGGCCCCCTGTCTTGTTCGGCCGCAGTACATACCTATTGAAATACTCTCGGCGCCTTGGGTTTCGTAGCCCGCGTACTGCCCGAGCGCAACGGACGACGCCCCCTGTTCCTTGGTCCCGGAGTACCGGCCGACGGCTATGCCGTGGAGCCCCTGGTTGTCGCGCCCCGCGTACGGCCCGATCGCCGCCGCATGGTTGGCCTGGAAGTTGCGCCCCGCCTGGTATCCGATACTCACACCATTCTCGCCTTGGTTTTCGTACCCCGCTTGCGTGCCGATCGCGGTCCCATCGGAGGCCTGGTTCAGCAGTGCGGGCGAGTTCCCGATGGCTACAGCACTGGTACCCTGGTTGACCTGGCCGGCGTTTGCGCCCATGGCCACGGCGTTTAGCCCCTGCTCGACCTCCCCTGCACCACAGGCGATGGCGACCTTATCGCCACCTGATGCCCATTTCGTGCCGTCCCAGCGCAGGTAGTCGGACACACAAATTCCGTCCTTCCGTGCCTCGAGTGGCCTCCGTAAACAATCTCGCGCAGGGCCGCGTCGTAGTACAGCACATTCTCAGTCTGGTCTGTATATCTCACTGGGTTGACAAAGAAGCCCTCTGTTGCAGAGCCCAGCTCCGCCCCGCTCGCGTTCAGGATCACACTGTTTGCAGCCTGGCCAGTTTCGCCCGCAAACTTGCCAATGGCGATGGCATTGTACTCGGCGTTAAAGTGCATGGGCATGGTGAGTCTTTTATAGTCTGCAGGATTAATAGTTTTTTTACTGAGCGAAAAATTCGACATGTATCCGTTTTCAAAAATAAAATAAAAATTGCCAGATGTTGAAAACAAAAAAGGGATGACTGTGCTCGATCTGACATCAGACAGCGATGTCCGCAAGAGCATCGAGGCGACGGGCATGTTCAGCGTGGACGAGCGGCCCGTGACCACGACCCACTACACGCTGGACAGCGGCCCCGAGAGCAGCATGGACGCGCTCAAGATCACCATGACGGACGCGACAGAGGACGGGGCCGGGAGCCCGAGCGACGAGAAGCAGCGGCTGGAACTCGTGGGGCGGGAAATATGCGAGTCGACGTCCTCCAGCGACCTGATGCGGCTCGGCATGTGGTACAAGATTAACGCCAATGTCCGTGGCTTTGGCCGCTTCTACTCGCTCGTGCAGTACAAGGCTCGCAATCACACGAGCCCAGACCCGAGCGTGCCCCTGGTGCTGACGGCCGACGAGGAGGACCTAGTGCTGGAGTTTCCGAGCGGCAGCGGGGACGACATCAGTGTCATGGCCCTCGCGGCGCTGGAGGAGTGGCACCACATTACACTGGCGGTGCAGAACGCCACAGGCGGCAAGGGCACGTATGAGCTTGTTGTGGTGGCGCTGGATGGCACGCAGGTGTTTTCAAAAAAGGGTGCGTTCCGGGACGCGTGGCTGGACGAGTACAAGTACACGCGGTTCCAGCTGGGGCAGTACCGGTACAAGGACAAGCCGTACACGTCGCCGTCGATTGTGTGGATTGCGAACCTGGAGGTGACAAAGAACTCGCCGCTCGTGGGGAGCTCGGGGACGACGACGTCGACGTCGACGTCGTCGGCGGCGGGCACAGCAAAGCCAAAGTGCTCGGCGGCCGTGTGCCGGCAGCGGGCTACCCGAGCGTACCGTGCCGAGAGGGTGCCGGCTGTGCGACACGACAGGCCCCACAAGTCTCACAGGCGCGTTTCTGTGGGACTATGCCTACTTGTACTTGTAGTGCTTGCGGCCCTAGTTTTTAGAACCTCGAGGTGACCAAGAACTCACCGAACTGCAAATCAGTAAGGGGGTTACTGCAAATCAATAACCCCTTACTGCAAATCAATAAAGGGGGGTACTGCAAATCAATAACCCCTTACTGCAAATCAGTAAGGGGTACTGCAAATCAATAACCCCTTACTGCAAATCAGTAAGGGGGGTACTGCAAATCAATAACCCCCTTACTGCAAATCAGTAAGGGGGTTACTGCAAATCAATAACCCCCTTACTGCATGAAACTTTTTCCATTCGTTTCAAATAGAATGAAGGGTGTGAAAAAGTCGAAATCACATTTGGACTTATAAGTGTTAATAAGTGTATGTAAACATTACACAATGACAACCCCCCACTACCCCCGATGAATGGCGTACTGTCAATATATGTCCAGCACATATTGACACAGAGGCCAATGGTGACATGGGGCTTTCTTCTATCCACGTTGTCGGCGATCGGACAGTGGCGGGAACGTTCTTCAGTGCCAAGGGAATTGCAACTTTGGTGGGTGTTGCAAATACCCAGAATGTCTACACCACGATCCCAAACGAACACCGGGTGAAAATCAATATCAATAAGACCTGGACCATCTACCTCGACACGATAGGCTTGATGATGTACCTCATGTCCTCCAAACGTGGCCGCCAGACCACGTACGTACATGCAGTGGACCATGAACATCATTGCTGCGTACTCCACCAGTGACATCGAGAAGATCCGGGATATAACGAAGCCAATGCTGCAGATGTCCCTGGAGGCCAGAGGGATCTCGACCATCGAGAGTGGAATCTACATGATCTACATCGGCAAGGTGCGAGACGTCAAACACCACTGTGAGCCCACCCCTTCGGACTGTGTGGACGACGACGACGTCTACAAATACGGAAAGTCCAACGACATCCGCCGTCGAATGGGGGAGCACAATCTGACGTTCAAGAACGCGGACCTCAAGTTTGCCGTGTATATCGCTCCCCACTTGGTCAGTGCAGCCGAGAGGGCTGTTTCGACCCTCGTGAGTAGTCACTCGGCGACAACGCGCTTTCCGATGAACAAGCAGCGGGAGGTCTTCTCAGTGCCGGCGTCGATGGCCAAGTCTTTCCTGGATGAGGTTGTAGGCGTATGCACCCAGGTCTCGAACAGTGGGATGGTGGAAGAGAAGAGACTGGCTTGTGAGCTCGAACGCGTGAAGCAAGACGCCATCGCCAACAGCAAGGTGCAGGAGGATGCGAGGGCCATGGAGGCAAGGTGCGCCAGCCAGCTCGCCGAGTCGGCTGTGCGAGAAAACGAAAGTCTCCGCACGGCTCTCAGGATCGCCGAAGAGGCTCGCAAGGCTGCCGAGCTGGCCCTCAAGGCCGCCGAAGATGGACGTAAGGCTGCCGAGCTGACCCGCCTCGACCTCAGCGAGAAGCTCGCTGCGTCACAGGCACAGCTGATTGAGCTCGCAATGATGGCGCCTGCACGGAAGCGGGTCAAACGAGCATAATTTATTTTTTTGGGGGGCCAGGGTTTTGTAGTGTGGATTTTGAAAATTAAATTTTGAAACTTGAATTTTGAAACTTGATTTTTGAAGCGTGATTTTTTGAAACTTGATTTTGAAAATTGATTTTGAAACTTGATTTTGAAAATTGATTTTTTGAAACTTGATTTTGAAAATTGAATTTTGAAACTTGATTTTTTGAAGCGTGATTTTTTGAAACTTGATTTTGAAAATTGATTTTTGAAACTTGATTTTTTTGAAAATTGATTTTGAAACTTGATTTTTTGAAAATTGAATTTTGAAACTTGATTTTTGAAATCCAGTTTTTGGGCCAAGTTTTTTTGAAGCGTGATTTTGAAACTTGAATTTTGAAAATTGATTTTGAAACTTGATTTTGAAACTTGATTTTGAAACGTGGATTTTGAAAACTGAAAATTGAGGGGCCAGTGAAAAGGTCGAGTTGTGTGCAAAGATCAGTGGCGCCGAGATTAAAATGAGGGAGCTTGGACTAGTGCCGTTCGTGACCGGCGACGATGTGACGATCTACATCCACACTGTCGGGGACAGCACGCTGGACGGCACCTACTTTAGCCTCTCCGATTTTGAGATCGAACCCCGGGTCGCGGCGAGCCGCTCTGCTGGCCCTGGTGTCGGCAAGCTTCTGGTGAATGGCGACGTGTTTGTGAACCTGGCCGGGTTTATCGAATTTGTACACGTGGCCGTCGAGTCTGCGAGCCTAACTCCGTACTGCGACTGGTACAAGGAAATGCACAATGTGCTGGTCAACAATCGGCTGGATGGCAAGCTGCAACTTGCAGAGCACCTGCTCGCCAACGTTCATGGTGTGGATATCGACACAGCGACCTTGGTCGTCGTGGTCGGAGCGCTCCTGGTGATGGTGGCGGTTGCCGTTGTCATTCGTTTGTGGGGCTGACTAAGCGGCGCTGATTCGTGAACCCCCCATAGTCTGGGGCTGGCCGTAGGCAAAACACACTATAAAGCCACCGCGCCCCCCCACCATGGCCAGGTCACACAACGACAACAAACAACAAGAACAAGAACAACACTGACAACACTGAGAATCTCGCGACAATGACTTCTCTCGCCCCCCAAATCTCTCCCGTGGCCACACTAGTGGAAGAGCTACCGAGTGCGCAGCCGTTTGACCTGGACGAGGCGCTCGTGGTACCCGACGTTTCCATCTCTGCGGACACCTTCCGGGCACTCTTTACCTGTAACACGTGTGCCGCCGTTACCGCCGACATTGGGTACTCAAACTGCTGCCTGACCAACATCTGCCGCAGCTGCGCCACCAAGGTGCTGTGCTGCACAACGTGCGCCGAAGGCGAGGCCCCGATATTCAACTCGCCCATGGCCAAGAGGCTGCTAAAGGCCGCGTCCCACGTGTGCAGTGCTTGTACGATGGAGCTCACGCCGCTCACCAGTGGCGGCCACACCTGTGACCCCGTAGACTACGACGGGCTCGCCACTCTGACCGGTGCACACGAGCAAGAAACGGTCATGAATACGCCGTGCAGCCTGGGCACGGACGTCTCCCGCATGCCGGCGTCGTCCCTGATTGGCAAGACCGTTGTCATGTGGGGCACCGAGGTCCGCGTGGATGCCGGGCCCAACCCGGCAAACTACATGGTGGTGTCCAAGACGTGCGACGCGAGTCAGCGGTTCAAGGTCCACGTGCACTCTCTGCTGCACCTCTACGGCGATGTCGTGTGGCCCACCATTGCTACAGCGGCGGCTCTGCAGTTTAGCCTGTACGACGCCGCACCGCCGACAGCCGCCGCCCCGACCAAGAAGTCCGCTGGGGGTGGCAAGGTGCGGGCGCCGCGCTTCCGGCCGGTCCCCAAGACGCTGCGGACCGCGGAGCAGAAGGGCATGTATCTCTGCAAGCTGGCCCCGGAGGCCGTGGGCAAGCTGCACGAGCCGACGCCGGGCTACGTGTGGCGCGTAGAGCGCATAGAGCAGCTGGACAAGAGCCGAGACGTGCTGCGATACCGGGCGCGGCAGTACTCGGAGGCTACCCACACGGCGCACGGCGAGCCCGCGGTCACCGTCCCAGACTTTGGACCTGGGTCGTACCTTGCTGGAACGGCATTTTAGACGGAAAAGTATGTACATGAATAAATAGATAAATAAACACAATGGAGGCCTCTACAATTGTATTTCTGATACTCGGGATAGTCTTTTTGATCGCTGTGATTGCGGTCATTATTGTTGTGATTGTCTATACCGGAAAATCGGACGACGTTCCGGCAGTTCAAAGTACGGCTGGTGGCACAGTGGTTGGTGGCATGGTCGTTGGTGGTGAGGAGGAGTGTGAATGTGAATAATAATAATTGTCAATGGCACCTATAGCACCCCCCATGGATCGGCGCTGGATCATTGTACCCCATATTGGGGGGTGGGGGTGAGGCAAATTGGGGTATAAAACACACGAATGGTGTACACTCTCATTCACAATCTTCTCAACAACCAACAACCAACAACCAGCAACAACTACATTTGGCAACAACATGGAGGCCATCCTGGAATCGAATTTTACCTGTGTCATCTGCACCACCATGAATCTGGGTGCCAAGCAGTCGTCCTGCTGCGGCGCCACGCTGTGCATTGCCTGTGTGGCCAAGACGAGGGACGACCCGTGTTGTCAGTGCCGCAACACCAGCTACGTCATGACTATGAATCGCGGCATGTGGGAGGTGCTTGAAACCTGTCGCCGGACATGCACGGCGTGCAAGCTGGAGCTCA
This sequence comes from Sphaeroforma sirkka, assembly GCA_001586965.3. Classification (NCBI taxonomy): domain Eukaryota; class Ichthyosporea; order Ichthyophonida; genus Sphaeroforma; species Sphaeroforma sirkka. Next base: position 49,770 of record LUCW03000005.1, on the reverse strand, counting down.
ACATTGTTGCCCTCAAAGGCCACCTGTGCCAGGCCCAGATCGCCCAGCTGCCGACCATTACGCTGGCCGCCGACTACGAGTCGCTGCTCCACGGCGATTCTTACAAGTGTACGCTGGCCACGCCCAGTGGATCTCTTCTAGGCGAGCACGTGCTTATCGGCAAGGTGTCTGCCACTATCCGCTCTGTTCGCGGCGAAGACGTTGTGGTAGTGTATCTGCCGGGTACCGAAACGTACGCGAAGCTGTCTCGGCATGCAGCCCACCACCTTGTCGTTGAGCGCCAAGATGCCGAGAAAAGGGCCAAGGACGCCATGCGTCGAGTTGAAGCCGCAGAGCTGGATGACCTGCTTGATAGTGATAGTGACCATGACCCCATTACGACAGTCCGAGCAGAGTGGACCGGTCTCGCGGCTGCGGACATGACCAGCGAAGAAAGGTTCATGATGAACTCGGTTCTCAGCGAGAACGTGCTTGTAGAGGTGCTACCCAGACGCAGCCTCCAGGAGGGGGTTGTGTGGAAACTTGTTTTAATACAGCAAAGAGGCTCGGATCGCCGGTACTATGTTGCTCCGTTCTATCGTTCGAGAGCACGTATCCCGTTTTCAACTGTACGAGTCTCGTTTTCGCGAAACACCAGGACACGTCGCCAGCTAGTACCCCGAGACTTTGTGTGAAAAACACTCGACTGCTGAATAATAATAATAATAAAATGTTGTAGTATAAAAAAAAATGATACTTGTCATTGTTGTTCTCACAATCTTTGTCCTTGTCGCCACAGGCATCGTTGTCGGCATTGTTGTCTACGCCCGAACGCCCGAAGACGATGCGAGTCTCGCAAGTCCAGTCGGTGGTGCGGCAGTCCCAGCAAGCCCGTCTGGCGGGTCTGTGGGCTCTGTGGTTGCCGCAAGCTCAGCTGGCGGGTCCGTGGCCTCTGTGGTTGCCGCAAGCTCAGCTGGTGGGACGGTGGCGAGTAGCGCGTCATGCGACTGTTAGCCATTGATTTTTGTAGACTGGTCCCTTGTTGAAACGCGTGAAATCAGATCCCGCCAGTTTTGTTCTGTAGTGGGAGCAGAGGTTAGAGATATTGTAAATTTGTCAAAGTAGTCAGGACACGCCCGGGAGCAGGTCTGCTGCATGGCCATGCGAGGCTCTAGTAGAGGGAGAGAGTGCCCCGGGGTCTAGGCTGCGATGCCCTGTCCGGTGGGAGCCGTCTCCAACTTTGCCGTGGTCCAGAGGGGGGCTAGCAGGTCCCAGCGATGGGGTGGTAGATAGAGAGAGAGATGTAATAAAAAAAGTACAAAATTTCAAAATCTGCGCTCTGGCGAAAAGTATAAAATTGTACACACTTTCAAAATATTATTCACTTTTACACTAATCACTTTCAAAACAATCATGCCTAAGGCTCGCAAGCAATGCCATCATGGTCGTCGGGAATATCTCTGTGTCCCCTGTAAAGGAGCCGGTATCTGTCGACACGGGAGTCGGAAATCACGCTGTAAAGTCTGTGGGGGAGCTGGAATCTGCCAACACAGTCGTCGGAAATCACAGTGTAAAGTCTGTGGGGGGGGAGCGGATTTGCAAACATGGCCGTCAGAAATCGCGCTGTGTACCGTGTGGGGGGAGCGAGATTTGTGGACATGGTCGTCAGAAATCACAATGTGTGCCGTGCAACGGGGCTGGGATCTGCGAACATGGCCGTATAAAATCACAATGTGTACCATGCCATGGGTCGCGGATCTGTGAACATGGCTGTCGTAAATCACAATGTGCCGTGTGGGGAGCGGGATCTGTGGACATGGTCGTCAGAAGTCACACTGTGTGCCGTGCAACGGGGCTGGGATCTGCGAACATGGCCGTATAAAATCACGATGTGTGGACTGCCGAGGATCGCAGATCTGTGAACACGACCGTCGAAAATCACACTGTGTGGACTGCCGAGGATCGCAGATCTGTGAACACGACCGTCAGAAATCACACTGTGTGGACTGTCGAGGATCGCAGGTCTGTGAACATGACCGCCGCAAGTCGAACTGCATCGACTGCATGCCGCTTGACGTGGCCCTCGAGAAGAATCTCGTCTGTGTAAAGTGCAGCGACCGCTCTTCGACACTGTACTGCAAGGTGTGTCAGCCTGGTATCGACTGGTCCGACGAGTTCATCCTGGACCTCATTATCCGCAACACCACCAAGGTCCCGTTCCAGAGACACGTCACCCTCGGTGGAGTTGGCTGCGTTGATGGGGTCCTGAACAGCACCGGTAAGCCCAAGGTCGCCTTCCCGGACCTGTCGGTCGACACCGGCGAGAGAGTGGTCTTTGCCTGTGCGGACGAACGAGGCGGCCACAGGGGGTACGAGGAGCTCTGCGAGCTCGCGCGTCTCCACGTCCTCGCCTTTGGGACCGACTCGGGGCGCCCCCACCTTATCGTCCGCGTCAATACAGACCGCATCAAGACGAACTATCGCGCCATCGCGCAGATAATTCGCAACATGCTGACGGTGCCGCTCCCGGATACCAGTGGCCCCTTCGTCCAGTACGTGGATTACCCGGCAGGCAACAAGCACATGGCAAACGTAAAGGACCACGGAGACTCACTGGTTTTCCTTGGGAACATCACAGACATGGGCGGTGTGCCGATTGACGCCGACCTGGCCGCCATGTCGTTCGAGGACTTTGTGGAGCTACCCGAGGACGCGGTCGTCCTGTCCGCCGAGTGTGCGCTACGCGAGCCCGTCTGCCGGCGATACATTCGCAAGAGCATTTGCCAGCGACCAACGACGGCCATCGGTGAAATCATGTGTGAGCGCTGCAAGAAGAAGGAGCGCAAACGCACTTACATCTTGACCAGCACTGGTAAAGTGCAGATCTAGGTGGTGTTTAGTTTTAGTGTTTAGTTGTTAGTGTTTAGTTGTTAGTGTTTAGTTGTTAGTGTTTAGTTGTTAGTTTGCCGACGGTGGCCGTGGGGTTGGGGGTGATCCCATACGTTGCATCGCAACATTCGCAACGTTTTTATAATAAAAAAAATCTCACAATCTTTACCCTTGTCGCCGCAGGCATCGTTGTCGGCATTGTTGTCTACACCCGAACACCCGAAGACGATGCGAGTCTCGCAAGTCCAGTCGGTGGTGCGGCAGTCCCAGCAAGCCCGTCTGGTGGGTCTGTGGGCGGGTCCGTGGCCTCTGTGGTTGCCGCAAGCTCAGCTGGTGGGACGGTGGAGAGTGGCGCGGCGTGCGACTGTTAGCCATTGATTTTTGTAGATTGGTCCCTTGTTGAAACGCACGCCATCCGAGTCTGGCAATGGACAAACAGACAAATCCCGCCAAACGATGAAAGGGTGTTTTTTTTTTCTTGAAACACCAAAAACAAAAATGAAACGTAAAGCCTTTGATGAAACTCTGCTTACGACGTGCCAGGACTTTGTGACCATGGACGAGGACGAGGATGTGAACGATCCCAGCAAATTGGTCATTGTTGCGGAAACGGGCCATGTCTTTTGCTTTCCCGCCAAAGAGTTCTTTGTACATCAGAGGAAAGAAATGTACCACGGATGCACGCCAGACACTCGGGACATGGACCTCATCAAAATTTACATTGGTGGCGGCGTAGGTCTCATCCACAAGACTGATTTCTATGAAATGAAACGAATGCTTTATTCGGAGGGCAGACGCATCTTTCACCTGACGAAGGAGCGAGTGCTACCGAAAACCTTTTCTAATTCCTCGCAATACGACATGGTGGGAGCCAATCATTGTAATGAGGGGTCGGCGATGACCGTGTACGCCGTGAGCACGTGTCAGGGTCGCAAGTGCAATTACAAGAAATCCAGCGAGTTTGTCATGGGTGGAGACAAGAACAGGCGAGCGCTGATACGGGCCGCGAAGAAGAAGCCCGTGGTTGTGGAGTATTCGTCGAAAATAGATCTGGCATGGCTGCTGCCGGCCAAAGACACCATTGCCGTGCTGAATCTGCGCCAGGCGCACGTGAGCTCACTGCACCTACTGCCACGATTTAAAGCGCTCAGGGTGCTGTATATGTGGAACGAAGAAAACGTTCAAATCACACTGCCCGAGGGTATAGAGGTGCTGGAAACATTTCATCCTGAAAGTGTGACGAACCTTGCTGCGCTGGGTAATGTTGTTGTGACCTACATGAGCAACATTGGTGAAATGCCAGTGGGACTACCAAGAACAATCACATTTTATGATCTGCTGCCGGACATGGATTTGGCAGTCGACATTGATAAATCGATTGCTAAAATGTACAAGATGCCAGTGGCAATGTACATTGGCAACTAGGAATTTTGTTTATTTTATTTATATATAAAAATATATAAATGGCGCTCATTCTTGTTGTGTTCGCGATCGTACTGCTGGTCGTGGTGGGCATTGTGGTCGGCGTAATTCTCTACAATCGAAAGTCGGGTGGTGGTACTGCAGCTGGCGGCACTGCAGCTGGCGGCAACGCGGTGGTCAGTTCGAGTGTGGTGGGTGGTGCGGTGGTCAACGCGAGCGTGGTGGGCGGCGCGGGAGGCGATGGCGGCACTGTAGATGGCGGCACTGTAGCTGGCGGCACTGTAGCTGGCGGCAACGCGGTGGTCAGCAGCGGCACGGGCGACGGCGGCGGCACACAGCACACTGGCGTCAGCCCGTCCGTCAAACTGTGCACCAGCAGCGGCACTGTCAATATTAGTGACACGATTGTCGTGGAAAGTGGCCAGACGTACGACGGAAAATGCCAGACGTTTGTGCCGGACAGCTCCATGGGCGACGGCAGCCAGAAGGAGGATCAGAAGCCGTACTTCAAGCTGTACCCTGGGGGCACGATCAAAAACGTGATCCTGTCGAGCAACGGGCTGGACGGCATCTGGTTCGTCAGCGACACGGCGTCAAAGAACGATACGTGGACCCTGGAGAACGTGACGTGGCTCGATGTCGGCGAGGACGCGTGCTCCTTCCGTGAGAACGCAAAGAATGGCACGTTAAATCTCATCAAGTGTTCAATGACCAAGGCCAACGACAAGAGCATCCAGGCGGGCAACTCGTTCGAGGGGACGATAAACCTTGTGGACACGCACATGTTTGACAACTACCAGACTTTTCGGGTGGGCGTGGAGCCGCAATCGTACAAGGCGACAAACTGCGAGCTCAAGGGCACCAACCTGATTTACGGGGGTGCTTACCAGGGGGCATGCAACGGCGTGGCCACGTTCGAGTTTACAAACTGCAAGCTCGGCGGGGCGTCCACAAGCTGTGTGATCCCGTGAAGCAGGTAAAGTACACACAAACTGTAAGGGCCCGTGAAAAATATCATATATGTATATATGTATATATATGTATATACATATACCATTTTTATAAATGTATTCAGTTCCATACATTGTACATATACAACGTGTTCAATATGCAAATCACCGTGCACTGTTCCACCGGCAAGTTTAGTGCTGACAGCGTTGTCGCCCTGAGCTCGCCCGTGCTCTACAGCCAGCTTGTGCAGAAGGGCCACGAGGCGCTCTATATCCCCTTTCCCACCCAGATCGTAGAGGCCGTGATATGCCTTATAGGCCGAGATGCTCGCCACGCCGTACCAGTGTTCCAGACCCACGGTTACACGAGCCTTCACGTGGCGCACTACATGCAGCTCAAGTCGGAGCTCGAGTCCCTGCTCGACGTGCTGGGGGGTATCGTCAAGAACATCTGGTCGTGGACGCCCTACCATGAGCTAAAGTCACCGACGGGCGAGCCGTTTGACCTGCCCGACGTGGCGCTCGAGGCACTGGTCGTGCGGTCTCGGCTGCAGCCCATAGCCCTGCTTCTGCCGGATGCACCTGTGTTTGCGGCGGAACGCTACGTCTACAAGTATCGCGAGGCGTTCGGCATCCCCGGGAACGTGCCTCTGCCGCCGGGGTATGCGACCTGGGTGCAGTACGCGCGGGCCCTAGTAGAGGACAAGTGTTACATATGCGGCCGTGTACCGCTCGTCGGAATCGACGCGGTGTGGCTGCTGGGACTGACGACGCGCATGTGCACAGAACATTATCCCCTGGAAATACCAAAGCTGCACCTAGAGATGATGGACGCGTTCATCAGTCGACTGGACTATTCTAGCATTGACCCCTGCGCCGTGGTGGACGTGGCGAAGCTGCAGCTCTATCTCGGAGACCTGCCCCGGGGGCGACTCGGGGTGGGTGTAGCTGCAGTACCACTAGTTGACGTCGTGAGACACCACTGCGGGCTGACCATGTCCAAGGACCTGTTGGACCTGTTTGGGTCACCAGTGTGTGCACAATAAACTTTGAACTTTGACCTTTGCACTTTGACCTTTGCACTTTGACCTTTGCACTTTGACCTTTGCACTTTGACCTTTGAACTTTGTACTTTGCACTTTGACCTGGCCTGGGTGTGACGCAGGGTCTTGACCAAGCCTAGTCGGGGAGGGAGGTCCTGGCAAGCTGCTCGCGGTCTCCGGTGAGCCCCCACGACAAACCACCACTACTGGAATGACATGTGCACAGCTGTGCACATTGTTGCCACTGGGACCAAGCCTAGTCGGGGAGGGAGGTCCTGGCAAGCTGCTCGCGGTCTCCGGTGAGCCCCCACGACAAACCACCACTACTGGAATGACATGTGCACAGCTGTGCACATTGTTGCCACTGGGACCAAGCCTAGTCGGGGAGGGAGGTCCTGGCAAGCTGCTCGCGGTCTCCGGTGAGCCCCACGACAAACCACCACTACTGGAATGACATGTGCACAGCTGTGCACATTGTTGCCACTGGGACCAAGCCTAGTCGGGAGGGAGGTCCTGGCAAGCTGCTCGCGGTCTCCGGTGAGCCCCCACGACAAACCACCACTACTGGAATGACATGTGCACAGCTGTGCACATTGTTGCCACTGGGACCAAGCCTAGTCGGGGAGGGAGGTCCTGGCAAGCTGCTCGCGGTCTCCGGTGAGCCCCCACGACAAACCACCACTACTGGAATGACATGTGCACAGCTGTGCACATTGTTGCCACTGGGACCAAGCCTAGTCGGGAGGGAGGTCCTGGCAAGCTGCTCGCGGTCTCCGGTGAGCCCCCACGACAAACCACCACTACTGGAATGACATGTGCACAGCTGTGCACATTGTTGCCACTGGGACCAAGCCTAGTCGGGGAGGGAGGTCCTGGCAAGCTGCTCGCGGTCTCCGGTGAGCCCCCACGACAAACCACCACTACTGGAATGACATGTGCACAGCTGTGCACATTGTTGCCACTGGGACCAAGCCTAGTCGGGAGGGAGGTCCTGGCAAGCTGCTCGCGGTCTCCGGTGAGCCCCCACGACAAACCACCACTACTGGAATGACATGTGCACAGCTGTGCACATTGTTGCCACTGGGACCAAGCCTAGTCGGGGAGGGAGGTCCTGGCAAGCTGCTCGCGGTCTCCGGTGAGCCCCACGACAAACCACCACTACTGGAATGACATGTGCACAGCTGTGCACATTGTTGCCACTGGGACCAAGCCTAGTCGGGAGGGAGGTCCTGGCAAGCTGCTCGCGGTCTCCGGTGAGCCCCCACGACAAACCACCACTACTGGAATGACATGTGCACAGCTGTGCACATTGTTGCCACTGGGACCAAGCCTAGTCGGGGAGGGAGGTCCTGGCAAGCTGCTCGCGCGGTCTCCGGTGAGCCCCCCACGACAAACCACCACTACTGGAATGACATGTGCACAGCTGTGCACATTGTTGCCACTGGGACCAAGCCTAGTCGGGAGGGAGGTCCTGGCAAGCTGCTCGCGGTCTCCGGTGAGCCCCCACGACAAACCACCACTACTGGAATGACATGTGCACAGCTGTGCACATTGTTGCCACTGGGACCAAGCCTAGTCGGGGAGGAGGTCCTGGCAAGCTGCTCGCGGTCTCCGGTGAGCCCCCACGACAAACCACCACTACTGGAATGACATGTGCACAGCTGTGCACATTGTTGCCACTGGGACCAAGCCTAGTCGGGAGGGAGGTCCTGGCAAGCTGCTCGCGGTCTCCGGTGAGCCCCCCACGACAAACCACCACTACTGGAATGACATGTGCACAGCTGTGCACATTGTTGCCACTGGGACCAAGCCTAGTCGGGGAGGGAGGTCCTGGCAAGCTGCTCGCGGTCTCCGGTGAGCCCCCACGACAAACCACCACTACTGGAATGACATGTGCACAGCTGTGCACATTGTTGCCACTGGGAGAAGTCGGGACCCCCGGCAAGCCGCTCTGGCGGGGGAGGGGCGCAGGGTCTTGAACCCCTTCAAGCCACTGGGGTCTCCGGAAAGCCCCCACGGCAAGCCACCACTACTGGAATGACATGTGCACAGCTGTGCACATTGTTGCCACTGGGAGAAGTCGGGACCCCCGGCAAGCCGCTCTGGCGGGGGAGGGGCGCAGGGTCTTGAACCCCTTCAAGCCACTGGGGTCTCCGGAAAGCCCCACGGCAAGCCACCACTACTGGAATGACATGTACACAGCTGTGCACATTTTTGCCACTGGGACCAAGCCTAGTCGGGGAGGTCCTGGCAAGCTGCTCGCGGTCTCCGGTGAGCCCCCACGGCAAGCCACCACTACTGGAATGACATGTACACAGCTGTGCACATTGTTGCCACTGGGAGAAGTCGGGACCCCCGACAAGCCGATCTGGCGTGGGAGGGGCGCAGGGTCTTGAACCCCGTCAAGCCACTTTGTACTTTGAACCTTGTACTTTGAACTTGAACCTTGCACTTTGAACTTGAACCTTGTACCTTGTACTTTGTACTTGAACCTCGTACTTTGTTATGATGCCTCTTGGAGACTTGTCTCCGGCTCCCGGCCGTCGCTCGCGACTTCATCCGCAAAGACGTGGAAGCATCCCTCATCGACACTGGAGATTGGGGTGACCAGCCCCACAAACATGATTTTGTCTTTTTTTTACATACTTACTTTAAACCAGACTAGAGCCTTTCCCAACCGTTGTTTGTGTCGAACCATATTTCAGTCGCGTGTGACCTGGCCTTCTCCAGGTCGGACGAGGACACGTCGTCATACTCAAAGATCCAAATGGGCTTCTGTCCTGCAGCGACCTCGTGGAACACCTCAGTGTCGCCCCACTGGATCGATTCTTCACAAATGAACCCAACGTAATTGTCCTGCACAGTCCTGTCGTGGCGAATCAGATCGGCGGCGTTTTTGAACAACGGCCCCAGACCAATCTCAAGGGCCACCTCACCCAGTCTCCGCGTATAGTCGACCTGGTCATCGTCGCTCTCGTCCGAGTTTTCAATGTTGTCAAACTCTACATATTGAAACCCCTTCTCCTTGAGCTTTTGCATGCGCTTCGTCATGCCGGGGATTAGCAGCGGCCAGTTGTCAAACTTGAAAAGCGTCTCGTCGGGCCAGTTCGGGTACGGCTTGCCGAAGACCTCGTCGGGGAACTCTGACTTGTCGTCGCGCCAGTCTTCCCAGCTACCAGCGGAAATGTATCCTGCGACCAGGTACCCCCGATCCTTGTACTTTTGCACCTCGCTTGCGCTGTCGTCGCCGTCGAGCATGACAATGGCCCCGGTGCCATCCGACGGCATCGTGGTCTTGTCGCCGTCGCCGGTATTGGACCAGGCAAGTAGGTACATGCTAGTGGATGCGCTGAGGCCCGCGACCGACGACCCGGTCGCAGATGTCCCTGTGGACGCCCCCGTCGCAGACGCCCCTGCTCCCCCGGTGGTAGTCGACGTTTTATTGTCACATGTGCACGACTTACCGGCCCTCGTCGTGCCCGTCCCCGTTGCACTGCCCCCTCCGCCTACTACTACGCTGGGGACATCCCGTCGGGAACGTCTCCAGAGATAGATTAGGAGGACAGAGACGACACAGGCCAAAAGAATCAGGCCCAGATTTTTGTTTTGCATTTTGTTTCGTTAAGAAAGAAAAAAAAATGCTGACGACAGCGTTAGTGTACCCCGAGTGTGGCACAAGCTCATGCACTCCCGTTTGCGTGCCTCCCGTCGTCGTAGTAGTAAGACACGCCCCTTGGTATTTTCTTTAGTTGCGCCAGACACGCGAGCAGAGCCGCTCCCTTCTCTCGATACTTGACGGGTTGCATTTCCTTGTATCTTATTCCACCATATATGAGTACAGGAAGTGCCGCGTACACTGCAGGCACCAGAACGTCCACGCAACGGGGGTAGTCGACCCGTTGCTGAGCCACAGCGCGTGCAGCATCGTCTGGCGCTCCCGGTGGGCGCGGTTGAAGTGGTAGGCGTACAGCGACACTGGCACAGGTATGTGCTCACGGCACATGAGCGAGTAAATGATCCGTGCAAGCCGCCCGTTCCCGTTGGCGAACGGGTGGATGCACAGAAACGCATACGCGGTGTACGCCGCCCGCACCAGACATTCGCCCAGGTCTTTGGGGTGATTTTCCCTGACAAACGCGACGAGCCGATCCATCGAGCCTGGAACAGCGGCGCTGTCCACGTACCGGTGCCCGCAGGCGGACGCGACCTCAGTCGTGCGAAACCGCCCCGGCCGCTCGAGCAAGCCGAGCATGACGGATGCGTGTATTGCCTGTATGCCGGGAACGTCGAGCACATACGGCGTACGTGTGCCGTCAAACAGCCGGGTGCATGTACGCGAGAGGTTGCGCACCTTGACGGCTGTACGGTGGTGGTGGTGTGTCGGAGCCACCGTGGCGCTTGGGCTGAGCATTGCCTCGTCGAGCATTGCCTCGTACCGATCCCAGTTTGAGGCTGTATGTGGAACATTTGATTCTACGATCCAGACCTCGTAGACGTAGTCGCGGACGGCTCGGCTCAGCAGGGCGGCGTCGCAGTTGATGGTGTCTAGATGGTGGGCGTACATGTGTATGTAGCGCCACATGACGTCGTTTGGGCTGTGGGGGCTGGCGCTGGGGCTGGCGCTGGGGGCCCGGTCGACGTGGACGAGGCCGAGGTGGCGATGGCGGACGTGTGCGACGAGCTCGGCGTACTCGAGGTCAAAGTTCATTTCTCGTGGACAGGTCCAGGTGGATGTCCGTTTTAAATGGCCTTTCACTTTTTAAGGAATAGAGCCCCCGAAGGTGACTCAGACGGCCGCGTCTTGTGTGTCGGTGTGTACCTAAAAAATTTGCTCGGTGGTTCCGCGTTCGAGTACAACTCGCAGTCCACGATCGCAATACGCGTGCTACCACCGCCTCTCTCGTTGAACTTGAATTTTGTGAGCGTAGTGTTCCGCTGTACAATACACCCCTTTGTATGCTTGTCGTAGTAGTAGCGCACATTTGGTGGTATTTTGAACCACAGCAAGCAGAGGGTCCCGTGCACACGGGCGCGTGCAATGTCGGGAGTGCACGTGAGGAAAGCCCGTTCATCGAGATGGATGCCCAGTGCAGGACCCTCAACGTCTACAGCGCTGCTGCCGCGCAGAACGTTTTGCTTCTGCAGCACGTTGTGTGGTGTTCCCATGTATACGTACTGGTCGTCGAGCACGTGCCCCGCGCTCGCGTACGTTCTGTAGATCAGCCCGTCTAGTTGTAGTAAACACATCAAAATACGATACTAAAACCTACTGAGTCTCCCTGAGGCTCAGTGCGGTGTATTTATTCTTATATTTGATTGTCTACGTGGTCTACAAATAATTCACCTCGTGTGAATTAATTGTAAATTAATTCTAACTTCACACTACACGCACGTGCGGAAACTGGCGCACTGGTGGTTCAGGAACGGAAAGAAATAGCTTGAGTCGGGCGAGTAGCTGGGCAACGGGCATTTTCGAAGTGTGTGGTTGATTTCCGACTGTGGAATCTGCCACCAACACCAGCAAAACACCAGCAAGCATAGCCTACAGAGGCCCCATCGGCGACGGCGGTTTTTAGGGTTTTAGAGTTTGGACTAATATGTAAATTCTCGGTTCTTATTCAAACGTACTATATTACGTATAAATAAAGGAATTTCAAAACACACACACACACACACACACATTTGACTATACTCAATCAAGAAGAGAACAAAACAATGTCCTGGAAAATAGGCAGTTCAAGCATACGCCTGGGTCGCAATGCCGGTGATACAGACCAGTCGATCTACGGGGTGGCTATAGGTGAACAAGCTGGTAAAAGAACCCAGGGTTTCAATGATGTGGCGGTAGGGCGACAAGCGGGCATGACCAATCAGGGTGGTGATTCGGTAGCCATTGGATCGTCGGCGGGTAGCGATACCCAGGGCGCACGCTCCATTGCGGTTGGCGCTGACGCCGGTAAAACGACTCAGGGAGAGCGTGCTGTAGCGGTTGGACATAGCGCGGGCAAGACCGGTCAGAGTACAGAAACGGTGGCCGTTGGTTGTGATGCAGGCGAGATGGCCCAGCGTCAGAATGCTGTGGCGGTGGGATATAAAGCGGGCATGTCAAATCAGGGCGAGGAAACAGTTGCCGTTGGATCGTTGTCGGGTAGCGATACCCAGGGCGAGCGCGCAGTTGCGATCGGTACTAACGCCGGTAGAACGGCCCAGAGAAGTCATGCTATAGCGATCGGGTCAAATGCCGGTTCGACCAATCAGGGTGGCTACAGCGTTGCCCTTGGCGTGGGCGCTGCACAAAATGGCGACGCTGGAGACTGTGTGGCGATTGGAAATCGAGCGCTGCAGGAAAATAGCATACTGAGCAGGGGTGTTGTGGCCATAGGGGCATATGCGTGCGAAACGGGGTCGGCCAGTAACTCCATCACCCTCAATGCTACCGGTGAGCTACTCAATAACCACGTAGCAGAATCGTTTATCGCCAAACCGATTCGCAACACCAACGCCCCAAACGCACTAACGTACGACCCCATGACGGGCGAGATCGCCTACGCGTCCGCTAATATTGGTGTGTCGGGCACATGCGTGGGGGACTACCTGCGGTGGGACGGCTCGAAATGGGTCACCGGTGGGGGGGAAGTCGCGATTGGTTGTGGTGCTGGCGAAGCAAACCAGGGTTCTGACTGCATTGCCGTTGGCATGAGAGCTGGGGAAACAGAGCAGAATGCGGCTGCTGTGGCGGTGGGAAATAGAGCGGGCATGACCTCTCAGAGTAATGGCGCGGTAGCCATTGGATCGTATTCGGGCAGCGAAAACCAGGGCGAGCGCGGAGTCGGGGTCGGTGTTAACACGGGTAGATATGATCAGGGAAGTCATGCTATAGCGATCGGGTCAAATGCCGGTTCGACCAATCAGGGTGGCTACAGCGTTGCCCTTGGCGTGGGCGCTGCACAAAATGGCGACGCTGGAGACTGTGTGGCGATTGGAAATCGAGCGCTGCAGGAAAATAGCATACTGAGCAGGGGTGTTGTGGCCATAGGGGCATATGCGTGCGAAACGGGGTCGGCCAGTAACTCCATCACCCTCAATGCTACCGGTGAGCCACTCAACAACAGCGTAGCAGAATCGTTTATCGCCAAACCGATTCGCAACACCAACGCCCCAAATGCGCTCACGTACGACCCCATGACGGGCGAGATCGCCTACGCGTCCGCTAATATTGGTGTGTCGGGCACATGCGTGGGGGACTACCTGCGGTGGGACGGCTCGAAATGGGTCACCGGTGGGGGGGAAGTCGCGATTGGTTGTGGTGCTGGCGAAGCAAACCAGGGTGACAGTTCGGTGGCTATTGGGAGACAATCGGGAACGAAATCCCAGGGTGGTTATTCGGTGTCTATTGGAACGCAAGCGGGACGGGACGACCAGGGGCAGGGATCAGTTAGCGTTGGAAACAGTTCTGGCACGGATAGGCAAGGGGTTGCCTGTGTCGCTATAGGCAGTACGGCGGGGCACACTAAACAGGGCGACTCATCAGTCTCAATTGGATTGGAAGCCGGGCATGACACACAGGGTGAGCTCTCTATAGCGATTGGTGGAAATGCTGCGACGACCAATCAGAACGATAGATCGATAGCGATAGGTGCAAACGCCGGGTATGATACCCAGGGTGAACTTGGCATAGCGATTGGGTCGAGTGCTGGAATGAACAGGCAGCGATTTAGGTCAGTAGCTATAGGCACAAACGCCGGTGAGACGAGACAGGACGAAGGTTCGATAGCCGTAGGTGATATTGCGGGGAATGAAAATCAAGGAAACAACTCGGTTGCCATTGGGAGATCTGCCGGTAAAACAGATCAGGGTAGTTATTCGGTGGCTGTTGGACGTGATTGTGGGTTAGATACGCAAGGGCGGGAATCGGTCGCGATTGGCATGGGTTCTGGACGTGCACTTCAGGGGGACACCGGTGTGGCTATAGGAGTCAATGCGGGGCAAGAAATGCAAGGTAAAGGGGGTATAGCACTTGGAGGCGGTGCCGGGGGATACAGACAGAACGCTGGTGCGATAGCCATCGGTCATGAAGCGGGATACACTGAACAAGGTACAGATGGTGTGGCGATAGGTACAAATGCGGGGTTTGATGGGGACGCTGGAAGTTGCGTAGCCATTGGTGCCCGAGCAATGCAGTTTAATGGCGCGGCTAATCGGAGCGTGGTTGCGATAGGACCTGATGCGTGCAGAGAACTTTCGGAGAGTAATACAATAACGATAAATGCAACTGACGAGGTGCTTAACTCGCGAGTTGAAAATGCACTATATGTTAAACCTATCCGTAACGTGGCTGGTGCTAACGCGCTCAGCTACAACGCTACAACAGGGGAGATTACATACGCGACCTCAAGCTCGGAAACCAAGGAAAACATCCACGTGTACGAGGGAGACGTGGGTCCTATACTCGAGAGTCTGGTGGTCAAAGAATTCAACTACAAGAACAAGAACAAGTATACGCGGGCACTTCCGGGGTTGCTTTCTCTGCCCATGACGTTTGAGGATTGGGTGGAAGTGAACCACCCCCATGAGACTGAGGTGCTGGAAGATGGTGGAACTGAAACCGGTGGAAACTCAACAACCCGTGTGTACAACGAAGAACAACTACAAACCATGTACGCCGTGTACGTTAGACGCGAGAGTATCGAACAGAGCGAGGTGGTGGACAAGGAGGAGACGCACGTGGGGCTTATTGCCGAAGATGTGCAGGTCGTGGCCCCGGAGCTGGTGTATGACGACCTGGAGGGCAAGGCACTTGATGTGAAGTGGAATAGTATCACCGCGATGCTAGTGAAGCAAAATCAAACATTGGTAGCTGAAGTTGCTACGCTACGTGAACAAATGAACTCTATATTAACTGAAGTTGCTACGCTGCGTGAACAAATGAACTCTAGATTAACTGCACTTAAGGCAAGCACGTAGCCAAATAACCGTCATCGTGGACTCCGTGGAGAGCAGGCCCCTTGGTGAACTCAAACAGAACAAAGAGCAATGGTGAAAGTCGAACACATACGGCTTACGGGTGCCGTCAAACAGCCGGGTGCATGTACGCGAGAGGTTGCGCACCTTGACGGCTGTACGGTGGTGGTGGTGTGTCGGAGCCACCGTGGCGCTTGGGCTGAGCATTGCCTCGTCGAGCATTGCCTCGTACCGATCCCAGTTTGAGGCTGTATGTGGAACATTTGATTCTACGATCCAGACCTCGTAGACGTAGTCGCGGACGGCTCGGCTCAGCAGGGCGGCGTCGCAGTTGATGGTGTCTAGATGGTGGGCGTACATGTGTATGTAGCGCCACATGACGTCGTTTGGGCTGTGGGTGAGGGCCTCGGGACTGGCGCTGGGGGCCCGATCGACGTGGACGAGGCCGAGGTGGCGATGGCGGACGTGTGCGACGAGCTCGGCGTACTCGAGGTCAAAGTTCATTTCTCGTGGGCAGGTCCAGGTGGATGTCCGTTTTAAATGAACTTTCACTTTTTTAAGAATAGAGCCCCGAAGGTGACTCAGTGTGTCGATGTGTACCTAAAAAACTTGCTCGGTGGTTCCGCGTTCGAGTACAGCTCGCAGTCCACGATCGCAATACGCGTGCTACCACCACCTCTCTTGTTGAACTTGAATGTTTTGAGCGTAGTGTTCCGCTGAACAATACACTCCTTTGTATGCTTGTCGTAGTAGTAGCGCACATTTGGTGGTATTTGGAATCGCAGCAAGCAGAGGGTCCCGTGCACACGGGCGCGTGCAATGTCGGGAGTGCATGTGAGGAAAACCCGTTCCTCGAGATGGATGCCCAGCGCGGGACCCTCAACATCTACAGCGCTGCTGCCGCGCAGAACGTTTTGCTTGTGCAGCACATTGTGTGGTGTTCCCATGTACACGTACTGGTCGTCGAGCACGTGTCCCGCGCTTGCGTACGTTCTGTAGATCAGCCGGTCTAGTCTGTACACGCACGTGAGGAAACTGGCGCACTGGTGGTTCAGGAACGGAAAGAAATAGCTTGATTTGGGTGAGTAGTTGGGCAACGGGCATTTTCGAAGTGAGTGGTTAATTTCCAACTGTGGGGTCTGCCACTGGCTCCCCAACGTCTCAACAAGTTCTTCTACAGTCCGCTCGTGCGAGCCGTGTTTGCTGAAAAGCCGGTTGTATAAACTTGGTGTGCTCGGCTCACCACCCAGACACGCACGCAATTTGGTGCCACTGTCCGTGTAGTACACGCCATCCATCTTTTCTAGAAAAACAATAGCGTTTGTTTATATTTTTATTTTTATTTAAACGCATGTGGTACAGAGTAAGGTCAGTGCTTTATCATCTCAAGTATATGTTCTGGGACCTTGGTCGGATCGTGGAACTCGAAAGTTGGGACGATGACCAAGACGCCCCTGGCATACTTGAGGGTCTTGACACACACGGCCAGCAGGAGCTCTCGGTCCCTTGGTGTACCGGCTTTGTAGACCTTGAGCTTCCCCTTGTTAATTTCGATCCCAATGTGGCGCTTGGTCCGAGGAAAGGTCTTCTTTGCACGCGCGACAATCTGCTGGCAGATAATGTCCAGCACCAGCTCGTCTTCGTCGGCTAGTGGTACGTCCATGTAGAGATCGTCCCCCGTAACCGTGACCTTTGTGATCGGCACGCGTATCGGCGAATCCAGGACCGCGGTGGAGATGCCGTTGCGGCCTTTGGTAAACTTTATGTCGACGAGAGAGTCCATTCTTTTGCCTTTACTTTGCTTTCCTTTCCTTACAAATGGACTTGTGACACAACTAGTGGAAATGTCCCCGTATATATACCTTTTTTTTTTTTTAGAAGTACGAGAGGTGCAAGGGGGGTTTGAACCACCATGGATCGGCGCTGGACCATTGTGTCCCTTTACTTTGTGCTTGCAGTCCGAGGAGCCTATGGTAGCCTGCTTGTGGAATTTGCCACGGACTTCCCAGCATCTCCACGAGTGCAAAAAAAAAAAACCTTAAATAATTTGTGGTACGAATAAACTAAAAAAAAAAAAGGAAAAGAAAACCCCATTTTGGAGACTTGAACATCCGCTACATTTTAGCCCCTTTAACAATTCGTGGTACGAATAAATCAAAAGAAAGAAGAATAAGAAAACATGTCTTGGAGAGTGGGAACCACCAATGTGCGCCTCGGGCGCTTAGCGGGCGATACCAACCAGGCCCCGATGGCGTGGCCGTGGGAAACCGTGCCGGTGAGACAAGCCAGCGTGAAGGGGCCGTATCCGTGGGGATACAGGCGGGGCAGATAAACCAGGGTGTGGGTGCAGTTGCTGTGGGCTTTGGTGCCGGAGAAACAGGCCAAGGAGAACGCAGCATTGCGATTGGCTTTTCGACTGGTATGACATCGCAGCGATTTAGGTCAGTAGCTATAGGCACAAGCGCCGGTGAGACGAGACAGGACGAAGGTTCGATAGCCGTAGGTGATATTGCGGGGAATGAAAATCAAGGACACAACTCGGTTGCCATTGGGAGATATGCCGGTAAAACAGATCAGGGTAGTTATTCGGTGGCTGTTGGACGTGATTGTGGGTTAGATACGCAAGGGCGGGAATCGGTCGCGATTGGCATGGGTTCTGGACAATCACTTCAGGGGGACACCGGTGTGGCTATAGGAGTCTATGCGGGGCAAGAAATGCAAGGTAAAGGGGGTATAGCACTTGGAGGCGGTGCCGGGGGATACAGACAGAACGCTGGTGCGATAGCCATCGGTCATGAAGCGGGATACACTGAACAAGGTACAGATGGTGTGGCGATAGGTACAAATGCGGGGTTTGATGGGGACGCTGGAAGTTGCGTAGCCATTGGTGCCCGAGCAATGCAGTTTAATGGCGCGGCTAATCGGAGCGTGGTTGCGATAGGACCTGATGCGTGCAGAGAACTTTCGGAGAGTAATACAATAACGATAAATGCAACTGACGAGGTGCTTAACTCGCGAGTTGAAAATGCACTATATGTTAAACCTATCCGTAACGTGGCTGGTGCTAACGCGCTCAGCTACAACGCTACAACAGGGGAGATTACATACGCGACCTCAAGCTCGGAAACCAAGGAAAACATCCACGTGTACGAGGGAGACGTGGGTCCTATACTCGAGAGTCTGGTGGTCAAAGAATTCAACTACAAGAACAAGAACAAGTATACGCGGGCACTTCCGGGGTTGCTTTCTCTGCCCATGACGTTTGAGGATTGGGTGGAAGTGAACCACCCCCGCGAGGCTGAGGCGCTGGAAGGTGGTGGAACTGAAGCCGGTGGAAACTCAACAACCCGTGTGTATAGCGAAGAACAACTACAAACCATGTACGCCATGTACGTTGAACGAGAGAGTATCGAACAGAACGAGGTGGTGGACAAGGAAGAAACGCACGTGGGGCTTATTGCCGAAGATGTACAGGCCATTGCCCCGGAGTTGGTGTATGATGACCTGGAGGGCAAGGCACTTGATGTGAAGTGGAACAGTATCACCGCGATGCTGGTGAAGCAAAATCAAGAGCTAGTAAGGCAGGTGGCAGCACACGAGGAACGCATAGGTGTGCTCGAGTCCAGCGCAAGAGGCTAGTAGTCCCCTGAAAAATAAAATGATTTTATACAAGTTCCTTTTGCAAAGTTCTAAGATGCTAGTAGTACCTTGAAAATAAGGTAATTTTGTACAAGTTCTTCTTTTGTAGTTTGAACCTTCATAAATCGTATTGTACCTTTTGTGGGTCAAAAAAAAAAAAGGAAGGCGATTTACAACTGCGAGGGCCCCCTAGAACAATTATACATATACATGTACACACACACACACTATAAAATTTCGACGCCGTGTCGTACACGAACCTGGTCGATCCACGCTCGAATCATATCACGCTGCAGCTCGAGCTCTAGTATTGTACACTTGTGCTTAGAGTCACCCAGGTGTTTATGTGACATTGCGCAACCTTTTCTTAGTTCCAGTTCAAAGTGCGTCGCTCTCAGCAATGTTGACGTTGCGGTGCCGCTGTGTAGTATTTTCTTCATTTGTCGATACATACTCTGCGATTCAAGCGCACTCAAGCGTGTTCTACCATTGCTGTCCACTGGATATCGTCCGTGGGTCTCTTTTGAAAAACGAAGAAGCATGCGCAATACGGAAAACTCGTTGTTTTCACACAGCCCCCATATTTCGTCAATGTCATCCGTAGAAAAAAACAACGGACATATCATAAACGAGCGGAAGCTGTGGTAAATCAAGTTGCATGTGTTGCGATCGGGGATTGCATTCACAATCGATGATATTGCAGTGAAAGGTATACCTTTGAAGAACCCAGAAAGTTCGTGTACAGATTTGTAGGTTGAAAGCACATGTATGAGTTGAAGAACAAACTCGTTTTGCGACCCAAATATTATTCTGGTACGAAATATGGAAGCTACTCGCGCTTGCACTTCATCGGTCGACCGGTCGACGGTGGATTCGTCGTCGTATGGGATGTCGACTTCGATTTTGGGGAGGTGCGGCATGATATATATTTTGTACATGCTGAAAAAAAAAACGACAGTGTACAAAAAAAAAATCGGTCAAAAAAGAAGGTACTTTTGGAATTGGTGAAAAAAGAAGGCGATTTTCGGTTTGGTGAATTTTTATGGTAAATATGGCAAAAAAAAACAGTGTATTTGAAATCCTAACCTCCAGACATTGACTCAGCGAGTTCATCGGAGGACGACATTCTGAAGTGGTTAAGGCAAAATTATGCGCTTAAACACGTGGATAAGGTTATGACTGAGAAAGATTGCAAGAGCAATTATACACCCAAAGCTTAGGCAATATATATCTCAGGTGCATCACAAATGCAACGACTGCGAAGATAGCCGGATCAAGCGCTATGAATATGCCCCATTAAAGATTGTATCAGAAGACGAGTTGTGACGCAGGGTTATCATTGATTTGGTTGAGCTACCCACGTCCGAACACACGAAAGATAAGTATGTCTGTCACGTGTTTGAAGTTGCTTCACGATGTAACATTCTATATCCTCTGAAAGACAAATCAACACCCACTGTGGCTGAGTGCATATATAAGTGTTTCGCAGATTTTGGCTGGCCAGCTATTGTATGTACCTACAACGTTAGTGAGTTTACAGCAGATATCCTGACGACACTCTTACTCGTTGCGGGATCATGTCACAAGATGGGCGTATCTTTTAAGCCTCGGACACAAGGTGCGAATGAGGTACGACACAGAAAGGTGAAGGAATTCAAGCGTGGAGCCTTGCTGGACAATGCTGGCATGTGGCCATACTCAACTAATTGGGTACAGACACAAATGAACAAGACACCGGATTTAGTCACTGGTACAACACCCGCTTACTATTTCAGGGGCCGTTAAAGTGAATTACAAGTACCTTTCAACAAGGATTCTCAGGAAGACCATGTTTTACCATGTTTAGTGGAGATGCGTCGTACCAGAAATGTCGTCTTTTCTTGCTTGAGAGAGATAAGGACATCGACATCGCACTCAAAGAAGAAGACAGAAGCGATGGAAGGATTCGAAGGAGATATGTTTTATCACGGTTTTGTGCATAGGGCTAAATACATTGGACCATTCAAGGTATCAGTGGCCGATAAGAAGAGCAGAACATACGAAGTAAACAAAGTAGACGGTTCAAGTGCTCTTAATATCGGGTCACATCGAATTCCGACGACAGAAATCATCCTTCGTCGCACACGTAGAGTTACTACATCTCTTTTGTCTTATGTGTTCAAGAAAATTCTTGGGAAGTACAAACATGAGGACATGACTTACCATACAACGGAGTTTGCAGATGGCACACAGAGAACCCAAACCCAAACGTAATAGAGTAACCGAGTAACTTATAAAGTCTAAGTATACTTTGTCTATGAGAATATAATATGAGCATTGATGCCATTATATGATCGAACCCCGTTACTTCTTTTTTTGCTTGTATATATATATATATATATATATATATATATATATATATATATATATATATATATATATATATATGTGTGTGTGTGTGTGTGGTTCAAGGTTTCATTTCATTTCAGGGATGTCCGAGGACTATGGACACTTAAGTTTAATTTACAGGACTAAGAAAAATACTTGAATGCCAAGGTTTGTTAAAATATCTATAACAACATGACCACGGGTTGTCACTGAATGACTGCGATATGAACAAATGTGTTCACTTGCCATCATTATGCAAACCACTCGAATGTTGCAAATTGTCGCTGAATCGAATGATTTTAATATGGACAATCATGTGCCGTGTGATAACCAATAATTTTGATGCATTCTATACTTCATTTCTGATCTTTTTTATACTTTTGTATCTGCTTTCTTCGGGGATTTCTTAGTGTGATACGATCAAATGTCGTGTGATTGTATGCAACTGTCCGATTTGTTCCAATGTAAGTCATCGAGGCTCATCCCGATCGAAAACCTATGGTGGACCCCTGCTGTTTATTGTACAACAATGTATGTCAATGTATAGTATATATATATATATAAAACAAACTAAGTTCAGGTAATACATGCTGGGTTGCTACAGATAACAAATACATATATTTTGAATACAAAAATATAAAAACAAAACAAAATTTGCCTACGGCACGTAGTATTCCCGCGTGGTCCCCCACCGCAGTACTGACCACGCTCGCAGCAGTTTGACTTCCGGGATCGGACGGGACCGGGTATTTTTTTGCTGGATATGGCCGTAGGCGAAATCTAGTGTTCATATTCAGTATATATATTTATTTTAACAAAAAAAAAAATAGGTGCTTGAACAATGAACATAGCCTCCTAAAATAAAACAAGGGGTTTTCTATTTTAAGGAGTCTATGGCTTGAAATCTATAAATTTGCATATTTCAGCACTTTTCGGCCTAAACAGGCATCGCACCTTAGCATGGGCAGCGGGTGGTGGGTGGATTCGCTATTCGGATACCCTTACACCCTTTTGGGGGGGGGGTTCACTATTTTCTGGGGCCTTCTGGAGGCATTTTTATTCTCATTTAAAAAATAAAAATAAACTTTATTACTGAAGCGTAGGCTTTTCTAAAAGTCCCTGTCGACATTATCACCGATTTTTTGTCTTCGCCAAAAAATGTACGCGACCGGGCTTGAATAGGAGATTTTTGCCCATCAAAGACCCTATATAAGAAACCAATAGGCCCATCAAAGACCCTATATAAGAAACCAATAGGCCCATCAAAGACCATAGAAATAATCAGTAGGCCCATCAAACACCCTACATAAGTAATCAATAGGCCCAAATGTCTGAATATGAACAAATAAATTACCCCTATGACTATACAATAGGCCCATCAAAGACCCTATATAAATAATCAATAGGCCCAAATGTCTGAATATGAACAAATATATTACCCCTATGACTATACGCCTTCGGTCCCTGCGGGTTTTAGAAGCGTGTGAATATTTTCGCTATTGAGGGAAGTCCCTTCTCCACTTTCCAATGGGTCACAGATCTGGTCACGGTAAACGCCACACACATCGCTTTTCTCACGTCCATCCTGCTGGAGGAAACTTGTTTGTGTAGTTCGGTACTCCTGGGGCTGGGGCGCCTTACACTGTGTATATACAGAAATATAAAGAACAACAAAATACGGTACAGGAGAACGGTCACTTTACTAAAATTGACCAGCTACGAAACGGTGCATTATCGTGTATTATCGTGCTAGTATATGTAGTAGTGTTCTAGAGTATAAGTTTCAGTATCAATAGATTTATGTGTTAGTTCCGTAGCATAATTCGTCAGGATCAGACGGCCGTTGATGTGTAAGAGAGTTTGGATTAGTTCAATGGAGGCTGACATCACTCTCCAACGATTGAATCAGAACGAACATGGCTTGATAGGAATGAGAGGTGCCCACGTATAGAGCACAGCGAAGTGCAACGTATGTATATATGTAGTATCTCTTATGAAATAAATAAAAACATATGTATTTTTTGCTCATATTTATACACGCTACTACATAAATTCCCAAGTAAACTGTGCATGAGAACACGCACATTCGTCCATGCGATTCATACATGACTATATACGTACACAAATACATGCATACATTAGTTATTAAACCAGTATATACATACATACATAACTTAATAAATATATACATATCAACATACAAACAAACACTCATACAGGATCAAATGCGAAAAGCATACATACATACATGAATGATACATATATATGCGTACATGCAGACATAATCACATATATACATACATACATAAATACATACATATATATATATAAAAGTATCTATATATATATATATCATATACACACACATACACATATATATATATATATATATATATATATATATATATATATATATATATATATATATATATATATATATATATATATATATATATATATATATATATATATATATATATATATATATATAAATATCACATAAGACATGAACCCTGATTCACAGTTGGTGAGCCGCTGGCATGACATTATTGCCAAGTTCGCTTTTAATATAACACACATACCAGGAATACATAACCATCTTCCTGACATGCTCTCTCGACTTGTGCCCGACTACCAGAAAACAGTCAAGGAGTTATTAGCAACCGATTGGATGCTAAATAAGAAATGGTTTAACCTCGCTCAATCACGATGGGTCCATTTACTGTTGATATGTTCGCCGCAGAACATAACAAACAGGTTTCTGAATATAGGTCGTTGACTCATCCTAAAGGTGATGCATTTCAGCTTGACTTATCAAAGCATAATGCGTGGGCTAACCCACCTTGTCAACTTATCGCACAGTTGTTAAATTATGTTAATATTACTAAATCTAACATTACGCTGTGTTATCCCTTACGTAACTCCGACCCATGGATACGTGATTTAATTAATATGATTCAAGACGAACCTATTTATGTCGACCGTGAAACCGACACGTTTTTGTATCAGGGATCCTATTCTATTAAGAAGACACCTTGGAAACACACCATTGTTTGTCGCATCGGTCCTGCAGGTACCACTAAGTGGAAACCCTCAACCGAATTCTTAGCTAAACTAGAGGAGTCCAAAGAGTTTGAACAAAAGCTCAAGACTCGTACAACACATGCACCCAACAAGATTGCAGTCGAGGTAATGCCGATTGAAACGGCATTAGATCGTAAAAACATGGAACTAGCTAAGGCCATGGATCAAAGACTCAAAACTCTAAGAGAACCTGAAGCTCGCACTCGACTACTTAAAGCGCTGCTTAAAGAACAGCCAGGAGTTGCGAAACAACTGAAGAAGATACTTCAACAATCCAATGTTGTCAATTATGTATCTCAGGAGTCTACCCCTCCTGATACTGAGGTTGCCCTTTTCAACAGGACTATGGTTCATCCAGCCAGCGTTACACAGAATCTGACTGACTTAGAGGAGCTCGAAAGTAGAGTTAAAATTATACATAATTTAACGCATCGAGCATATGAGCATACTTATAAAATGGCAATTCGTGCAGGGCTTGATCACTCGGCGCTGAAATAACCCATACGTGAAGTATACCGACGCTGTACTGATTGTGAAAAGAACCAGATCAAGCGATACGGTTGGGCATTCCTAAAAAGTGTGACAGAAGACCAACCGATGCGCCGAGTCATAGTCGATTTGGTTAAACTCCCGCGATCCAAGCATACTGGCGATGTATATATCTGTCATTTCTTATGTGTGGCTTCGGGCTATAACTTGCTTTATGCAATACCGAACAAACGTCCACAAACAGTGGCAGAATTATGCTATCACGTCTTCAATGACTTCGGTTTCCCCCGAGTACTATGTTCTGATAACGGTAGTGAGTTTTGTACCGACGTAATGGAGGCACTTATACTCGTATCAGGCATGACCCATAGACGTGGTGTTCCTTACAAACCTCAAACGCAGGGTGCAAATGAGACACGTCGTAGAGAACTTAAGAAACTCTTGCGTACCGCACTAGACGACGTTGAGGATATGTGGCCTTATCATTTGAAATGGGTTCAGACTCAAATGAATAACTGCATGAATCCTCAAACTGGAACACTCCCGTTTCACTATTTCTTTGGCCGCTATAGTGAATTACAAGCAACGTTTGATAAAACTGCGCCCGAGAAACACGCTACCCCGTGGCTACAAAAGATTGAGCATATGCAGAACGTTGTTTACCCCTGTTTACTCGAGCACAAGAATCGCGTCCTACTTAAAGCGTATGACCGATGGAATAACACTAAGAACATTGTTCAGTTCAAAGTCGGCGATTACGTTAACATTATAAATCGAAACGCCAACGTTACCGAACTCTCTTCTGAGACGATAGGACCTTTTGTTATTTCCTACCATGATGAGAAGAGTGATACTTACGAAGTGAATAACATTGATGGTACTAGCGCAACTAATCTAGGCACTCACCGTATCCCTACCTCCGAACTCTCATTCGCTCGCTCATTTGATTCTGATGTACCAGTTATGGAGTCACAAGTCAAAAAATATAATTGACAAAACATCCGAAGACGGTTACACTTACTACAAGACCCGTTTCATGGATGGGACAGTAGCTTGGCTAACCTCCGATGCATTTCGTGAATCTCGCGACTTTCTTCGTATCTTTAATAAGAAATGGAATAAGCGTTTACATAAGAACACACGAGGTAAACGAAAAGGGTTTCCTCAGGTGACTACAAACCCTGACGGATCTGAAATTCCCTATTTGCCACCTACTTCCTACGTGACTAAACTTTCTGATCTGCTTACCAACAGTGCAGAAAATTGTTCAAACTTACTTACTAATGAAGAACAGCCTTTGGCTATTACCTTACCAAATAATAAACGTAAGGCGCCTACATCGGAAATGGTTACTGGACCAAATACTAAACGACATAGAGTACAACATGAGTCTTGAACTCGTACATATAGGCACATACTTACTCGATAAGTCATGACCGAAACCGTTTTTTTACTTTGGTTTTCGCTTTACCAACTAGATCGTATCTTACCGTACGTTCGTAGTTCTAAAAGCTACTGGGGGGCTATGTAGAAATACGGCCTCCGGTCAGTCTAAAATATCAAGATCAATTGAGATAATACATTGGTTTTTTTATTTGTATTTTAAATAATTTAGTACAAGCTCTTTCTCCAATATTTCCAAAGTGTTCTAAATTCACTTTGATGGCTCCAATAGCCTGAGTATTTGGTATGACTCATCTACTTGGACCTATTTGAGACATTAGTAGATGTAGGATATTATAAACTAATTTTATAATCTCCGAACTACTACTTATAGATTTTGGTCCTCCCGCCAATCTCCAAAATCCAATAAGTCTTTTCTTTTTTTTTACTTTTCTTCGGATGGAACTTTATTTATATCAGCTAATGTATTAACGTGACTTACGTTATTATGTCTATTTACAAATTAGGCAAGTGGTCATGAACACTTAGTACTTCTAGTGAAAATTATTCAATAAAGAACAGCTAGAGGTACGCCTTGTGTGATCGAGGATATTTAGGCTCTTAACAAGAGGCAGTCCCGATCATTCTTACACAAGCTACCACTGCTAAATCCTAACTGACTAAATTGTATTTTAGTTTAATATAGTTTGAAACCTAGTAATTTCCATCGAAGTTTACACCCCATCCTCGCTTCTCGACCGGATTATGACGGATAATCTGGTCCTTCTCGGTATTCCATACTCTGTACTGACCCATTCCGCGGCACTACACGGCGCAGACCTGATCCGTACCACAGAGGTGGGTACTCTACTTAGTAGGTCAGCAAGCGAATATATGGAACATTCGATAGTAACAGTATTTTGTCAACACCGGCCCGAATTGACTCAGGGCATATTTTCCATTGTCGACTCACTTGGTCAAAGCTTCAAACGGGAATTTACTGACCACTTCTTCCGATCAATTTTTCCTGGACCACTACAGCGACGATGAGAGACATACCATATGTTCATACATTGTAACATACATACTTGTCATTTTTGAAATAAATAATATTATCCCTATCTTGAACGTTGGAGGGTTAGTAGCATGAACTTCAGCGTTAGCGAGGCGTTTTTTTTGCGCGACTTCTGCGAACTACTGCGTGCTATATCGGGTATCTTCCATGATGTACCGTCCTCCTGGCGGAAGAGCATCTCAACAGGTGACAACTCTGAGCGGCTGTGATCGACTGTTAACTCGTCGGGAATACCAAACGCCAGTAACTAGATCTTCGTCGCCTCGAGGCTTGTCAAGGCGGACCGATCACTTAGCTCCAGAGCCCATAGCCATTTCGTCAACTTGTCTTGGACGAGAAGGATCATACGAGTGTCCACTTCCTCATTGCAGGATATATAGAACACGTCCATATGAATTCTTTCCATGAACCGCTCGCTTCCTTGACAACAGGCAGTAACGCTTTCAAGAAGTCGTCGCGTAATAATAAACAGGCCCAACAGTCAGAAAGGATGCGACGCACTCGCTTCTCCGATACTGAGGGACTATAGGTTTCAGGCCAGATTTTACAGTAAGAACCCTCTTCGATTTATGGAAGTCGTCAGAGCTAGCTCACTCCGAGAGCTAAGTCATCAGAGTTAGTGAGCTAATCAAGTTGCTCAAATTACTCTCAAGAGTTAAGTTATTACTTAACCGACTTCCGAAAGCAGATTAAGTTTCTCAACCAATACCCGAGAGTGGGATACGTCTGTCAACCGCGACATTCTAAAATAGCTCCGGTTCTATGTGAGTCGCAACCTACGCGGAAAGGCATCATGTGATCAGCGTGAGATTTAGTTGCAGAGAAGTTGAAATAAAATAGCATCGAAGTGTTAAAGTGTTCTGCATAAGAATTCTCATACTGACCATATGAGCTTTTTTTCTGGCCAGCCCAAGTGGCTGAACACTAGCACAAATACATTAAGTACAAAACCGAAGGTGAGGTCAGAAATACAAAATACATACATTTGCACTTTATTTAAAGTCTACTACATTGCACTCCAACCACTTATCAGATCATTCTGACCTCGCGCTATCAATTTGTCTATTGTGAATTCTAAGGATATTGAGACCATCACTATTCTCAACTGGCATTCTTGGAAAACCCACACAATTCTATCTGTGGATTGCGAAGGAATCCCAACAATATTGACCGATTTGGCCTCGTCTATAGGCTGCAACCGATAGACACCCAAGGAAATCGCTGAGGTATATCGGAAAATCAACCGCACCCTACCTCCATTGCTGCAGACGGAGGTCAACCAGTTTATTGATAAGCCGTGGGAAGCTTTTGCCGCACTGAAACCCAAGTTTGAAGCCCTGACCGAAGATGATATCCAGAAATTAGAAGGAAAACTTAACCTCATCACGCAAGAATGGAACGAATCTTACGCCAGTCTTATCATTCGTCTTAACACGGCATTTGTAAAATTCAAAAACGCAGGAGGTACAAAGCCTGACAACAGCCTATGCGCTATTCTACGGCAGGCTGTAAACGACGATGATCAGACTGTTGTAAAATTAGCGGGTTTCTATAGTAGAAGCATATGATAACGTATATTGTAAACGTATTAGCGTTTGAATGCTAATTCGGTTATGAAACCTGGTATACGTTGAAACGCAATTGTAGATATTTGTATCTGTATAATAATCAAATAATCTAAATATAGATATATTGGATTGGCAGAAAACAAACAAACAATATTCTATTTTGGGATATTTGGGAATATAATTGTATACGACTGAGGCCGGAGACTCTCCTGATATTGATGTGATGGTTTTTTCTATAATGGTATCCTTCCCATCAAAATATTGGGATATAACAACTGGGTGAGTCTCAGGTAATATTGACACTTGATGACACATGTTGTATTACCGAATTCTCTCAGCGCGAGATAGCCCACTGAGAAATGGGGCATGAAAATGCTCCCCCTTAGCCAGCCGACTAGATGTGCCCGTCTATGCCTTCAATGGGCTGGAGAGCTAAATACCATGTGATGGGGTAAGGGTACAGACATTTAACTGTACCATCATGGTGTTTTTTGATTATTATTTTTCTTCTTAAGTTGGACTTAGAGTCATTTTTTATGACAATTGCGATTGGAAGACTGTTTCGAGGCATGAAATGATGCAGCACGAAATATCATACAACCAATGAAATGAAATCTGATCTTAGTTACATTACTGACAGCAAAGAAATTTAGACCGAAGTATTGAGTAACCAGAGCGGAGCTATAAAGACAACAATCGCAGTTTTTAATCCCTAATCTTTAGCTCATACCAAGGGCTGAAGCTAAACTTAAAATTACATTGTGCAAATTTACTTTGAAATCATACTTTTTTTTTTTTACGTTAACTTATTGAAATTGATAGTCAGCATGATCGAAGATACCCTCTATGATGGCTATATCGTATGATGAGCTCACCGCGTATCTCATTTTGGTTTATTAAGTTGTGCTACGGTCTCTCGCCCCCTCAGGGAGAGATCTGGATGTAGATGTAGATGTGGTTTAATGGTGATTTTAGAGCCGGGGTAACGGGGGATATATCGCTGGGCGGTAATAAATCATCATATTTTTCTGAGGTATTTTTTTTTATAAATAGATGGTAAGTGAGCATTTCTATAAGTTTTCAAGAATCTTCTTCTTTTTTTTGAAAAAAGTTTCTTTTTTCTGTTAGCACTTGGTGCACTGTCGGCAGGTCGCCGCTCGCGGGGATGAAGTCTAGATTGGGTCCCCCCACTCGAGTTGCTCGACTCTAGGAGAGCTCTAGCTCTGGATGTGGTCTCGCGACGGCCTCCCTCAGACACCATAGTTTTATATTTGAATTTTTTCAAGTTGAAGATCGAAAATTTTGGCGATCGAGATCGTACATCCCGCTTCGCGGGATCCGAAAGGATGTAAGATCCATCCTTCCTGATGGATCTACCATCCATCCTTCCTGATGGAGCCCTGCCTCTACCTGCGAGCGTGCGAGCTGGGAGGCTCAGACATCACCATTTATGAAGACAGGATAAAGGTTTGTCTTCTTCTAGCTTTCTTAGCCTTTTAATTCGTTTAATTACACTTCCGATGGTGATCCTTCGGATGGTGAGATGTCGCCGTCCTCCCCCCCAAAGAGAGAGACTCTGGTGGCCTGGGACTTGCAAGTCCGTAGAGGACCAAGTGACTCACTGTAGGAGAGCGGGGGTCTGCAGTTTCCCTACCCTAAATTTTGGTAGGGTCACCCGATGAAATTTTTCATAACGTCCTTTTTTTAAAACCCAATTATTGAAAAATCAAGTATAAGCTAAACTCTCTATTTTATGACGTCTCCCCCGGTACCCCGAGTCCTTCGAGAGAGTTTGCCCTCTCTTGGGGAGATCAACCAAAGTAGACTTCACTCCACCACCCCCTGGGTGCTCTTGCCCCAGAGATATTTTAGGTTCCCGCTGCTCCAAGGTGATCTTTTCCCCGTGGACCCGCTCCACGACTTTTAATAAAGATTTTTTTTCCTTCACTTTACAGTCCCGCTCGCTAGTTCGCAGGACCTCCGGGCAATCACTCTTCTACTTTTAAAAGCTCCAAACTCG
Organism: Sphaeroforma sirkka; assembly: GCA_001586965.3. Classification (NCBI taxonomy): domain Eukaryota; class Ichthyosporea; order Ichthyophonida; genus Sphaeroforma; species Sphaeroforma sirkka. Next base: position 18,901 of record LUCW03000005.1, on the reverse strand, counting down.
AGATCCGTAGGGATAGGGACTCCCGAAGAGAGTGTAGGAGGGTTGGGGGAAGAGTGGTGACCCTTCCCCATGCCAGAGGGTGGACTGAGGTCTGTGGTGTCCTCTCTATCCAAGAGAGTCTGTCTTATCCCTTCTAAATAACCAGTCGCATGAAGAAAATTATCCTCCTTTGAGTCACCCCTATGGGGTAAATTAGATGGAGAGACAGTAGAAGATCTACCCTTAAAAAAGGATAATAGAACATCAAAGTTGGGTGACACAGGGCGATATCCCTTTATGCGGGGTCTTCTTCTTAAAAAACTCCTAGCAATAAAATTATCACTTTTTAGGCTGTGAAAATTCCGAGGGAGTCGTAAATCCCTCCTTCGGGGATGTGAGGGGATCCTTTGGCTCATGAAATAAAAAGTTAGTAATTTTTTAAGAGCTTTTTCTTTTCTAAAAAATAGACCTTTACCACTAACTTTTAAGAATTTTATTAAACTTTTAAGACTCTTATACGTATGCCCGTGCAGGTCAATCGTAGCTCTGTCTGTACTCCGGGCCAGAGGTCCCTGAGTGTCATTCTCACTCTCACAGATCCGAGGTACTCCGAAGGAGTGTAGGAGACCCCCCCCTCGTTTATCCATTGGATAACTCCTTCGGCTGACTGCCGACCTCTTTCTTCTAACTGGAAATAATAATATTCGCCGACTTACTTCCTTATATTTCTTTTTTTTATTATTTTTCTTATCTTTTTTATCTTTCTTATCTTTATTTTTATTACTCAAATAGGCCTGTCCAGACTTGTCCTTTAAATACTTTATTTTTTTTGATCATTTAGGTCCTTTTTTTCTAAAGGCCCTATATACCCTACGCCCTCTGTATAAGCGAACTTTTTTCTTTTTTCTATAAACTAAAAAAATTATTTTTAGAATCTTTACTTTTCGTTTTAGTATTATGTCTGATACTTTATAATTCATACTTAGTAAAGTACCTCGTACAAAATCACGAATTTCTCGATCCTCATTTAAAAGTTGACCTAAACCTTCAGGTAATATTCAAACTGAGTGTTGATTCTTTTGATTTTGTAATTTTATTAGATTAGGGCTTACTTTTGACACTTACAAAACGGGAGTCGAACCCCTTAGTAAATCCGAAGGTTTCAATCTTATAGCGTAGCGGGACCTCCTCCACCTGAGTGTCTATTTTTAGAACTGGTTTCAGGATAACCCAATGCTCCGTTCACTGTATCAGAATCCTCGACCATCTCATCCAATGTGGTAGCCTTCGGGTTGAAGTTTCCAGCAGAATTGGATATTTTACTCTAATTAAATCCCATTGCCACTTATCTTTAGCTATTGAAGACATGTGCTCTCCCTCTCCTTGAGGAGTATCTTAAGGGGGATTAAATTATTGACTAGGGACAGAGGGTAGTCCTAAAATCTGTGTGAGATATAAACTGGATTAGTGTTATTAGAGACAGGGGGACACTTTAAGCTAAGATAAGATAAGATAAAACTGTATCGTACCAGTAGGAAGGTGTTCTGAGAGTGTCTCGGGACAACTGACTAAGGTGTAAATCTGAGTCAGCCCTCTACCATCCACCCTGATAAAACCAAGAGACAAGAGGGCCGACTTCACTTTCTGGGTAAAATAAAAAGAACAATAAAAAGAACCTGAGTTAAATGAACTATCGTCGAATTGGAAGTCTATGGGCATATTAGGAACGGAAATAAAGGTTTACGACAAGAGATTGGATCCAGATAAAAATGACCTGTCAACCATTGTGCACGGTGCACATGCAACTATATCGACAGAAAATGTGCATTCTGAACAATCGTGAACATTCTATTGGGCAATGCTGTATGCTACAAGCGTTTCTGGTAACCCACATAGTCAGGGTCGTGACCAAGACGGTCGTAAGCCTTACGATCGACGAATAAATAAATCTGGTCCTCGTCATGACATGAGCAATTACAGATTTAAGTCCAAGAGCAATGACAAACATTGCCGACCTGATTCAAATCGTGGCTACCGTACTCGTGTGGAACAATACAACAGAAGCAACAGCTACCAATACCGCTACAATAATCACGATGATCAGGACCACAGGACTACCTAGTAGATAGTGTATAATCGACGCGACTGCAACGATGGTAGATATTCACGAGATATCCAACGTTCACAAGACATTGACAGAACATACCGATCCCAGAGCAATCAATGTTCAAGCCATATGTAGCCGTGAATAGGATGAATGTTTTGAACCGCACCAGTCGGTTGCGGGGGTGTCGCTAACTGAAGCCATGGAAGCCATAAGGGCGGAAGGAGGCGATACCCAGGGACAATGCTGCAACCAGGGATTCCATATGTCTGGTGAGGTTGTTCCCTGGTATTCCGTGAGAGAGTGGGAACCCCAGATATTTGGAGCGTTTCGGCTTGGCATGTGTGGGCGCCATTTTCAGGAAAGGTAACGTGTGTTCCAAGATACGTCGGCGAGCGTCGGCGTGATAAGCTCACCATTTATACGGAGGGTTGGCGTCATCCAACACCAACTATGTATCAATCATAGACGACTTTTCTAGCATGGCCAAAGAGTATCCGATCCGCGATCTAAAAGCGACAACAATTCTGGATGCTATGTGACACTGCATATAAATGGATCAAGGCTCACAGTTTACGGCCAACGTAACGAGGTGTATGCTTGCGTCTTTGGGATACTGCTCGAGGTACGCACTTACGGCCACGCCACAACCTAGAATGCTTGCACAACTGAAGTATGCACGTCTGCATGGGCCGATTCACTGATTCAAAGAACCAGCATATATAATGCTATACTCACTAACGAGAAGAGCTCATCCCAATACGAGAAATTTACAGGATATGCATTTCCGAAAGATATGTTCAGAACATTCGAGTTGTCACATCGCATACAAGAACCCAAGTCCAGACGGCAAACTCGACGACCAATGCACTGAAATCGTATATACTCACCTCTGACCAAGCGTATAATACAAAGCCGAGACGTCTATATATTCGACAATGAATTCTGTCTGGGAAGACAACAAATGTGCAACCGCTATCGCACCACCAGACACTGCGAACAGCATAACATTCCCCTAAATCGAGAATGGCGATTTCCAAACAGACGCAAGGACAACATCGACAACGGAAGATATGCTTAGCCAACAAGAGTTGTACTTTAACAGATGCCAAGGGGCAAATTACGGATACTATAAAGGCACGTAGCACTGAAACGACCCTGGATATCAATGATTCGGATATCGCGAGTTTTTTATACGAGAAGCTAACCGAACAGCAGAGAATCGATCTTTTGCCTTCTAAGTATGAGCATCCTGATAATTTGAGCGCATCTGGCAGGATCCTCGTCGAAGAACTTCTCATCAAGCATACGGAGCTCTTTGAACATAGCGAGAAAGATCACCGATTCATGGATATCGAACCCGTAAACTCGAAATCAAGGCCTAATTGTGTTCGGTAATATCCACTATCTCAAGTCCAGCAAAAGGTGTGCGAGTCCAGATGCAACGACTTGATGGAGAGGGGAATTTCGCTAAACTCAAATTCGAAATAATCCGCCTCTCATGGGTGTTCCGAAGAATTATGGCGCGTGGCGGCTGGCTATCAATCTGCTAGCTATAAAAAAAGCTATGGTTCATATTTGATCGCAATCGAGGAGTGCTTCGAGCAATTTGTTGGTTGCAAGGTTTTCGCCAATTAGGATGTTTGAGATGATTATTTTTAGGTGCTTGCTGACCCAGGTAGCAGATAACACTTGGCGATAACTGCATCAACGGCAAAGTATGTATAGTGTTGCCTCAGGGCTTGCGAACGAGCAAAGCAATATTGTGTATTGGCTGTAGCGCCTTTTTTACATGGAATTAGCACTAGTTATTTGTTACGTTGATGGTGGAGCGGCAGGTAGTCGTGACAAAGTGAAACTAATGCAAACGTTGGATCAAGTCTTCACCTCGTCACGAAGCTGAAATGTTATGATTAAAGGGGCAAAATCGTGTTTGGTGAAACATCAACAAGATACTTGGACAAGTTTCGGACGCTTCGGGCACGAGCATAGATCCTGAACGATTTTTCAAAATCATGGAGTGGCCTGAGCCCAGATACACGAAGAATGTGTTGCGCCTCCTAAGTTTGTGCTCGTATCTAAGACGTTTTATACTGAACTTTGTATTTCTAGCGGATCCTCTTCACAAGGTTATAGGCGGGAGCAAGAAGAGGCAACTAAAGAATCCTTGAAAATTAAGTGGGCTGAAGAACATCAGACTGCATTTGAGCTTCTGTAGGGAGCTGTCATCACACAGGTGTTGGGATATCCTGCATACTCTGCCGAAGTACAACCTTTCAGAGTCAAAGTGAACGCCAGTCGTTAGGCCGAAGGATGCTGCTTAACTCAGATGTAACCAAGAGGGGGCAAGATGGAAGAAATAGCTCTACAATATTACTCATGAGTGAACTTCTTTGCTATATCGGTGAAAGAAGCACATCATATGGGTTGGGTATATACAAGAGCAGTTCGTCATTTCGTGCATGGTAGAGTCCCTATATACTGGACTGATCACAAGTCTAAAACATCTATAACAAGAACGAGGGTGCATATTGAACGTCTCTTGAGGTGGGCGTTGAAACTATATTACCGCATGGAGATCAAGTACAAATTGGGGCAGTCGCATGTTCGGTTTGATGCGTTTTCCATGCTGCAGCTTTTGCAAGATGCCCACTCGCCTAAGGAATGTGAGGAGGCCGACATCACGCATATAAGTGCGAGTATGCCCAGTATTAATGGTCTATCCCACGCTGAATCACTCAGTTGCTACCAAACAGTTACAAAGGGAGGATCTTACTCTGATGCCTCTAATACAGTACTTGGAAGATACACAACAGCACGCACCTGACTCTACGCAGCAACGAGCCACTCAACCGGGATCCACCATGAAGCAAATCAAGCAATATCGTAAAGTTGTGACGAAGGCTTACCTGGACAGCAAACTATCTTGAGATACAATGGCCAATTCGAATGGCAGATGTACGTTATTTCTGACTACGGCTCATGATATACCTAGTGCGGGTCACCACGGCATCCAAGGCATATACTATATTCGTCCAAACATGCATTGTGGCCTAGAGTGCATGAGGATAAAAGCCCATGATAGGCCAACGTGTCAAAACGAATCCTAATCAGCGTGGAAGGGTTCCAATTTACGATATGGAGCTACCTAATCTTATCGAAATGACTAGCGTTGGTGTACATGGGCCGTTTCCGAAGACATAAACGTGGCAATGAATATATTATGACCCTTGTTAGAGTGCAATATAGTAGATTTTAAATAAAGTGTAAATGTATGTTTTTATTTCTGACCTCACCTTTGGTTTTATACCTAAGGTGTTTGTGCTAGTGTTCAGCCGCTTGGGCTGGCCAGGGTAAAAACTCATGGTCAGTATGAGAAACCTTATGCGGAACACTTTAACACTTCGATGCTTTTCTATTTCAACTTCTCTGCAACTAAATCTGATGCTGATCACATGATGCCTTTCCGCATAGGTTGTGACTCACATAAAACCGCAGATATTATTATAATGTTGCGGTTGACAGGCTTAATCCACTCTCGGAATCGGTTGAGAAACTTAATCTGCTCTCGGAAGTCGGTTTAGTATTAACTCAGCTCTTGAGAGTAATGGCTTTCGGAAGTGAGCTAACTCTGATGACTTAGCTCTCGGGAGTGAACTAACTCTGATGACTTCCATAAATCAAAGATGGTTTCTTGCTGTAGAATCTGGCCTGAGACCTGTAGTCTCTCAGCCCTCATCTGCCACCATTCCCTTTGGATTGGAGGTTTCTACTCCAATGGCATCGCTGGTTCAACGGTAACGGTTGCAAATTTGTTTATACAGTATGTTCTGCTTCTGTAGCACCTAGGGACCAGATTATTAGAAAGGCCAATCCAAAAAACAAACCCCAGGATTATGAAATACTAAGTTTTGGATCCAGGATCCAATATTTCTCATATTAAAGTGATAAGAAATATAGTGGGATTACCGGTAGATGATATCGGGACTCCCGTGTGAGAAAACACTTGAGTAGAAATCAAGTATAGTATAGAAACACCAAACACAAGTAAAGACGCAGTGCGAGTCCTTCAGCATACGACTTTCCTAGCTGAAAGATTCGCACTTGAGAAGAGGTCTATTGTTTCCCTTGGTCTTATCCTTTAATCACTCTCAAACTCGACACTTCGCTGTAGGGCGGTTCGAACGCTCATAAGTGACAGGATTGTGTGTACGATAACGAAATACTTCAACACCGAAAATGTCTACCTTGCTGCTTATCATCCGACGAGCAATAGCATCAATAAAAGAGTACACCGTAATTACAATGCCATGTTCCGAAACTTTATCAACTTTACACATTCGGATTGGGGCTTGAACTTCATTGAGTATGCATACAAAGATCAAAAGCAATGAGGGAACGGGGTGCTTGCCATACCTGTTAATCGGCGTGATGCGACCGAATTCGCTGAGGTGATCTTTGCTGCCAATCCGAATTGAAAAAAGGAGACCAAAGTGTGGATATCGAAATTGCAGCAGAGACACAAGCAACTTTCGGGAGTTTGTAGCGCAGCGCCGTACAAATGTCTTAGAGAAAAGAAAAGCGGCTGATCGAAAACGGGAGCTTCCTATCCACTCTTTCAATATAGGCGAAAAGAAGTCTACTGACATCGGTCTCAAGAAGAAATTACGTATAATATAAATTCATACCTATTCGTTCAAGTCGTATCTAACCTTTTAAGGCCATTTCATGATTTAAAGCCATTTGTATTATTCAAAAGATTTACCTATTATTGAAAGCCCCGCTAGTTGCTACGAGACTCGATGCCCTCGCGAGTAGAGTCCAAATCTGGACACGACTAGGTGGTCTATCACCAGTAGGACAGATACGGCAGTTAGGGGATGGGTATCTGTTTACTTCTCTGTACACCTTCCGTAAAAAGTCTTTTTCAACCACCTACACTACAGCGGACATCTCAGCCATGTCGAACATTGGTACCACATCACAAAGCGCGGATCGATTACGGTTTATAGAACTGATAGCACATTATAGCGATTGTATGAAAGTTGCCACTACGCATTGAGTCACAAGTTTCACCACACAGGCTATGCACAGGCTTAGAAAGTATCTAGGGTGGTCGCTGTTGCCTGTCACCATTCGTTTTGATTCCGTTGGCACGACAGTGTAGCACAGACTACAATTGAAGGAAAGCAATCGTTCGAACATTGTCCGTGATTCATAATTCAGATGGCGGCTGCTACCAGTACACTTACCTGCCCTATCCCCGTCCACACACACACCTTAGTCATACTTAACTATTGAATGTCTGAGCATTTAATACCCGATTCAGAATAGAATGTAAAATAACACGACGCAAACCAACCCCAGGCAAATACAGCTCCTAGAGAAAGCATGATCAGAGAGACCTGTGCAAGCCCACCAGTAGGCTAGCGTCTGTCTGTGTGGGTACCACCTCCATAGACTGTGACAGTGGAACAATTAGGATGTAAACTTTTATTTACTAGATATAGTTAGGCAATTAGGATGTATACTTTTATTTACTAGATATAGTTAGGCACGGCTGCCAGACGCACCCTACACATCAGACAGTCCCGTGACCATTTTGCCCTGCGCTAGGCCCATGGCTGTGATCTTTGCAAACCGCACACAGTCGTTTACACTGACACCTCTGTAGGACGACCCCAGCACACTCACGCACCCCTTGGTGGTTGCACGCAGCAGCCAGTCGATCTCCTGTGGCAACGATGTATGAGATAAGGGCAATGCTGGTATTGTTGGGTTACCAGGTGTGATATTGCAGTTGGGAGTGGCACGTTTGCTATAGGGAGTAGTGCGGAGTCTAACTATGGATCGTGTGAGTGCAGCACGGCTCACAATTTTTTTGAAGCCATATATATATATATATACACATACACACACACACACACACACACACACACACACACATATATATATATATATATATATACACACACACACACACACACACAATAATATATATATATATATATAGATATGCTGCTCAAATACAGAAACAACTGTGTGTGATGCACATGTATCGACAAACCCCTAAAAAACATCACACCCTCGCATAGCATGGTATATCTGTGCGCATGTATACAGATCCACAGTCTCATAACCACTAGAGCCTAGAAGCGTTTCAGATGATCTAACTGTGCACTGCACTGCACCGCACGTAATATATATATATATATATATATATATATATATATATATATATATATATATATATATATATATATATATATATATATATATATATATATATATATATATACATATATATATATATATATAAATATATATATATATATATATATATATATATATATATATATATATATATATATATATATATATATATATATATATATATATATATATATAATATATATATATATATATATATATATATATATATATATATATATATATATAATATATATATATATATATATATATATATATATATATATATATATATATATATATATATAAATAGATATATAAAGGTACAAATATGCACATATATAACAGTCTCTGAGACCTCTGTTTGCCTGTGATGCACATACCCCCATGCGTTGCAGATGTCCCACTTGATACTGTGGTATGCAGTGTTTCTGTATTCGCACCTGTGGCGTAATAAGGTTGATTTTCGTGTGAGATTCAATTACTGGTAAAGTAGAACCCCCGGAAATGTCTCCAAAAAATTCAAACCCTAGAACAATCTCCGCATTAAAACCCTAAACCCCTAATGAAAACCCTCAACATATTAGACTTCCTTAGCAAGCGCAACACCATAACCATATTACATGAATTAACCATACGCTGCACACATCAGCAGACCAAAACTGAAACTGACAGTCACCACGCTCACCGACATAGGCCGACATCACACCAACACACCAACACACCAACTGAGTATACAACTGACACCATAATAACTGAAGCGGTGCACGAGTGTGGGTGAACAGAGCGAATAGAGCGATTTATAAATAGAACACCCACTGGACAGGATCACAACTGCGGCCTCGGATAAACACTCCCGTTGCTATGGCAACGGCCAATTAAATCCTGCTGGTCTGAGCGTACATACTGCAGAAAAAGAGCCAGTCCACACAGAACATATACCCATGCAATCACACACTCCAAATCAGAAACAACTGCACCCAGACACTGGAGGTGCAAAATAACTTCATCTCCTGCACCCGTCCCCTCACAGAAACACTGCAGGTACAAAGTACCGGCAATGGCTTCACCCGTCACCTCACCTGCTGAGTGGTCGGTGGGCCGTTGTGGCCCAAAATGTCGCGCACGGCGTCACGACTGACCATCGCAATGTGTTGTTTCAGTTGTGCAGTTGTGTTACTGCGCTCGGCATCAGACAGTGAGTGTGACTTACGACACAGATCAACCATCACCTGTGGACAGGGTTTAGGGTTGGGTTGAGGGTTTAGGAGTTTGGAGAACATCGAAAAGCGGGCGAGTTCAATTGCGTAGATGGGTCCCGCTCGCCCGCCTATATATGGCAATGCCACACCAAGCGAGTGCAAAGCATACGGAACACAACGCACAAGGTGCATGAGCTACAGCCACAGACAAGGTCATGCGGTTTTTAGGGTATTGAATTTAGGGTTTAGTGAGTTTTAGTTTTTAGTTTTCGGGCTTAGAGTTTAAGGTTTTAGGGTTTAGTGAGTTTTAGGGTTTAGTGAGTGTAGTGTCATGCGGCCACAACAGCTGTGCTAAGCACACGCACACTACACTCACACTGTCACACTCAGCACACACATGCAAGCGAAAGCCTCACACACCTCAGTCAATCGGTGTGCACGAGACTACGTACAAGGGACTACTACTACTGATTTATAAAACCCTAATACCCTAAACCTTACTACATACAGAGTAGATCGCAGATACAATTACACGCGCACAGCTGATCGACACAAGGTCTTAGTAGAAGGAGAGCGATCCCATGACAACATCACACACATACAGATAGTACATGAACTATCTCTGTTGATAGTACATGTACGATCTCTAAAACACACACAGAGATAGTACATGCATGCACGGGAAGGCTAGGGAATCACATCGACTGCGTGTACTGGCACATTGACAACCGACCACACACTCATACAAACAAACGCATACACATACACATACTCATACAGATACAGATACAGATACAGATACAGATACACATACACATACACATACACATACATATACACATACACATACACATACACATACACATACACATACACATACACATACACATACACATACACATACCGTCAGGCGTGTGGCATTTGGTCTGTCGCCATTCTGTTCGGGAAACACACATGAATCGAAGATGATCCCAAGCACGCCGTTGTTGGATCTGTCAGCAACTAACACACCAAAGCCCTACAGCCGCAGCAAGTGCATGTCAGTTTGGTGTAAGGCAAGTGCTAATGGATGAGGTAGGGGATGAATGGAGAAACCTATTAAAGTATGGGTAGACCTAAGACACGCATGATTATGAACCAAAGCCACAGCCCCTACAGCCGCAGCAGGTGCAGGACAGTGTGGTGTAAGGTAAGTGCTAATGGATGAGGTAGGGGATGAATGGAGAAACCTATTAAAGTATGGGTAGACCTAAGATACGCATGATTATGAACCAAAGCCACAGCCCCTACAGCCGCAGCAAGTGCAGGACAGTGTGGTGTAAGGACAATACTAGTGCACATGTGGAAAAACCTCGCGACTGCGCGGGAGACCTAAAACACACACTAACAAGAACCAACACCATAGACACTGAAGGCAGCAAAGCACTGAGAAAAAACACTTGGGAATGCCATAGACATACACAACGGTGCACATGCCACTCTAAACCCTAAAACCTTAAAACACACACCAACACCACAGACACTGAAGGCAGCAAAGCGCTAAGAAAGACCACTTGGGAATGCCATAGACATGCACAACGGTGCACATGCCACTCTACTAAAACACACACTAACAAGAACCAACACCACAGACACTGAAGAGAGTAAAGCGCTGAGAAAGACCACTTGGGAATGCCATAGACATACACAACGGTGCACATGCCACTCTACTAAAACACACACTAACAAGAACCAACACCACAGATACTGAAGACAGCAAAACGCTGAGAAAGACCACTTGGGAATGCCACAGACATACACAACGGTGCACATGCCACTCTAAACCCTAAAACCCTAGGACGCCACATGACATTACAATGTAACTCAACCGATGAGAAAGGCAAACCAGCAGTCAATATGACGATCC